>BKCH01000155.1:0-528767 GCA_008635985.1 Ficus erecta
AAAAAAAGAAAAGAAGATTGCCCCAGGCAAGATAGGTTAGCTGCGTCTGTCTGATTCCTTTATCTGCCATATGTATTTGCATAGATGATTGTCTAAAAGATAAGTTCTTTAAAACTCGTTAGAGCAAGTATATGGCTTATAATAGTCGAGAGTTGGGACCAGTGCATATCCCTTTGGGGCTCAATTTCTTCCCACCTGTTCAGTTTGAACTTTGAATTATCAAGTAGTTTTTATTTTGTATCTTTGATCATTTGATCCTTATATATAAGTTAACGGTAATTCCCGTGTAGCTGGAAGGAGAGGCAACTGCTCGAGCAATTCGATTGGCAAGTTTTGTTAACACGCCTCTCTATGTGGTTCATGTCATGAGCATTGACTCTATGGAAGAAATTGCTGAAGCTCGGAAATCAGGTCCACAAAGATTTTGAATCTGTTAGTTATGGTACATTTTGTTTTTTTCTAATCGAATCTTTGATCACTCAGTATCATCATATTCTAATCTTTTCATTGGCCATCATAATTCTTTAGATAACTTGAAATTTGATTTCTTTGGTTTCTCTTTGTGTGATTAAATTCTTAGTAGATTTTTTGAGCTCATTATGACAAACAAGAGGAAGCAACCACTTGATGCTTTGATGAACTGTTAGTTGGAGTGAATTTCCACTTAAAATAATCTTTGGACTGAAGTTTTCAGTATTCCATATTAGGAACATTAGTAGGCACATGAACATCCACCTACATGCTTTTATAACATACATTTAGACATTTTTTAAGTAACGAAAATAAATCTCTGTAGTTGTTGGCATGAACCCGCTCAATCTGCTATAAATTGTGCTGGTAGAACCAGAATTCCAAGAAGGAACAAACACAAAAATGAAGTACAGTTAACAAATTAGTGAAACAACGTGCATAGACAAACATGTAGAGTGCAGACAGTAGATTTATGGAGCTCAAAAGAATCACAGGATAATGTCAGCATTGGTAGTTTGTTATTTTTTACCTTTTTCTTATTTTTCAAGTCGTATATTTACCTCTTCCTTTCTTCTGAAAGAAGATGGCCTATCATCTCGGGAATTTATGTTCTTTCATCCTGCAGGGCAAAGGGTTATTGGAGAACCTGTAGTATCTGGCTTGGTCCTTGATGATTCTTGGCTTTGGCATCCCGATTTTGTTACTGCAGCAAAGTAGGAAACTAGACCTTGTTTTATTCTATGTTTGTCATTATATTTTCTTTCACATTTATAGTTGCTAAACTTTTCACAAACATATTAAATTTTTTTTCACAAACATATTAAATATTCTATGTTTCAGGTATGTAATGAGTCCCCCTATAAGAACATCAGGACATGACAAGGCCCTTCAGGCTGCTCTTTCAACCGGAGTTCTGCAGGTTTCTCACTCATCATGAAAAAATATTGTCAAAACTTAAATTCTTTTTTTATTTTTTTATTTTTTTTTTAACATCAAGGGACCGTGTTTAAGAAACATATATGATATTTACCAAAGTGAAGACACAACCACAACTAGTTGTAAAACTTTTGATACTTAATAGGTAAATTCCTAACAATCACCTTATTTGTGAATTGAAATCTTTGCTCTTTTTGTTATATCATAATAATTTCTATAATTTTCAGCTTGTAGGAACCGACCACTGTGCCTTCAATTCCACACAGAAGTCTCTTGGGATTGATGATTTCCGGAAAATCCCAAATGGTGTCAATGGTAATAAAGAAAACATATGATGTTTCTGAACCTGCGAAAACCAAGATCCTTTCAGTGGCTTATATTTTGACTAGTTTTTGTTTTGCTAGTTAGATTTAACAAATTCACCTTCCCTTCCTTCTTGCTGTTGTAATGGGATTTAGGTATCGAGGAAAGGATGCATCTTGTCTGGGACACAATGGTGGTAAGCTACAATAATTTTTATTTTCTTATTTTTTTCAAATGTTTTAAGTATCTTGGAATGACAGTTCCTGTAATGACTTGATCTCCTATGTCCTTCAGGAATCTGGCCAAATTTCAGTTACGGACTATGTTCGAATAACAAGCACAGAATGGTATATTTGATATTGTTTTTGATAATGTGTTTGCTTACAATATAGTTTTTTCGTAGTTTTTAAGGATAAGTAAATATATAGTACTGTTTTATGATAAAGCTTAAGCTCGAAAAAGTACATTAGAGTAATTAATCTAAATTATTTTCAGTGCTAGAATCTTCAATATATATCCGAAGAAGGGTGCAATTCTTGCTGGATCTGATGCGGATATAATCATACTCGATCCAAACTCAAGCTTCGAGATAAGTGCAAAGTCCCACCACTCTAGGTCTGACACAAATGTCTACGAAGGAAGGAGAGGAAAGGTAATCTTTGTCACCATCTAATGAAATAATTACTCAGCCAGTTACTTTAACATGAAAAGGCTCTTCATCTCAATACAGGTCAATTTGCGCTTGTTTAAAAATAGGACATGCTAATGCTTAGAAGTATAATACATCACTTTTCCCACTTTGATTACATCTGTTGTATCCTCTACAGAAACCAAATCGAAAATGTTCTTGCTAGTAATTCTTGTAAATATATGATGTCGCTGGAATCATTGTTATTAAGGGTGTATTTGAACTTACTTTGGGTAGTTTCCACTCATAGTACAAAGGAATCTATTTATCTGGATTTGTCATAATTAGATTGCAAACTAGCACATTTCATACGATCTGAATTATGACAAACTTCAGTGACGACGGGACAATGAATTTCTGTTAACTCCTCTTTTTATTTTTTTAATTTTTTTTAATTTTTTTTTAATGGAGAAGCTAGCAGATGGTACGCTAATTGCTATGTGTTTGCCTGCATGATTGGAAGATTTCCCGGTGACATGAGTTGTTGGTATTGTATTAGCAATCTTGTAGAGCCTATTTTCACTCCCAGGAAAACACATTATGGGAGTATAATTCAAGAGGGTATTTGACATAATAACAAAAACAATAAATAGAATGTTTATTACGACAATTGCTTAGTTAGTTGAAACATTCATTTATATCAGATACTTAGAAATAAAAACTGAAGCATTGATGTTGTATTAGAAATCTTCTCATCCGTAGAATTTAAATTGGTAATTCACGTACCAAATCCCGTAAAATGGACTGCATGCATATTTCCAAAGATGAAATGGTGGATTCAAGTTGTTGAGTGTCACGAGATAGATATATCGTCAGTTTTACCAACTTATTTTGATGCTTTTTTAGTTGAAGCTAGCGTTCCATAACTCTTCTTAGTTTCTATGCTTAACAACTCCTTTAATAACCATAAATACGTATATATTTTGCTGCATTTTCGATATTTAAATCTTCTCACATGTATCTTGCCGTCTGTTTCTTGTTCATGATTTGCAAGGTCATTAAGTTTATGGTTCGTTTTTCAGGGAAAGGTTGAGGTAACTATTGCCGGTGGAAGAATTGTTTGGCAAAAGGATGAACTGAATATTATCCCTGGTTCTGGAAAGTACATAGAGCTGCCACCATTTAATTATCTCTTCAATGGAATTGACAAGGCAGATGCTAACTACTTAGCATCCCTACGAGCTCCGGTCAAGCGTTATACAACATCAAATTAAAAATGGTCTGTATTACTGTAATATTTTCTTTCTAATTATCATGTTAAATTAGAATGAAAACACTACGTCATCGGTAAAGATTTGATATATAAGTCTGATGCGAAGACAGGGACCAGTTATTTTAACTGTTGGAATAAGCATCATTTAGGTAGTTCCTAAGAAGTGAATAATTTGGTTGCACAACCTCCTTTGAACATCACTTGGTGATATGTATATCAAATTACCAATTTGTGTTGATATCACTTAATTAGATTCCCATCATGGTGTTGTGATCAAGCAGTGTCATACATTTACATACATGTATTCATATATATATATATATATAGAGAGAGAGAGAGAGTTGTGCGTGTGTGTAGAAGTATGAATTGAAATCCCTAGTTACATAATAATACACAATGTGTATATTGAACAATCAGAAGTTACAGAAACGTCTGATTAGGTTTCTTTAGAGAAACCTCTCGTTTATAAATTTACGGGCATTAATAGGGAACAGATGATTGGTAGCTTGACAAGTAGTTTGAATACTAAGGGAATCAAGGTCTAATACAGCAGTTAATGTAGGTCAGAATCTTCTTTTTCCTCTGCATGGAAATAAGTGTGAATATATTAGAAAGAACAATGTGACAAACTTAAGCGGAAATTATTTTTCTTAAGAATTCTTTTGTTGGGGTATGAAAACCTTTGTTTGGGCAGGACATTGTTTCAAACGTCATTTTTCTATCAGGTTCTATTAATTTTGCATTATTTTTTTTATGTGACTAATAACCAGATCTAATGTTTAGAAACACAAACTATTGATTTGCCACTTCCATATTGCGATCAACTTTTTGGAGGGCCATGTTCTACCATGTAGTGGTCCATGTGCGTTGACCAAGGGGATATGGACCAAAACAGGTGAACATATATGGTATCAACTCAAGCAACTAAAAGAGCTATCTATTAAATTGGCCTAAAATGCAAATTATGTATGATGAACGCATAATTGGGTTTCGGTGAAATGAAGTCCTACCATGCAGACAGAATCATCTTGGTGATGCGGAGCGATGAGCTCCCTCTCGTTTCCAATGCTGTTGCGCTTGAACTCGCTCAAGTCAGTCTTTTGCTGCTTCCTATTGGCCCGAGCCCGCGAGAACACCATGGAGTAGTCAGTGCCTCCTGGGTTCTTGTGTTCCCAGCCTCCAAACTGAGGAACAGACATCCGACCATTTTTCTGTAGAAAAAAATGTTGAAAATGGTCAGTATCTCATATCTTGAATCACATCAAGTCAATTAAAACTTACAGTAAGTACAGGGATGCACATGATGTAATTTTAAGGGAAAGGACTCAAAGTTGATAATTTTAATCTTGTATTGGTCAATATCCCCTTGGTCAACGCACATTGACCAATACAAGCTCAAGTGTTTGTTTTCTTGCCCTTATGGCTAAGGATATCTTTCCAAATGATTTACTTGGTAGAGAAATTGGTCACAACTTACAAGTTGTACAGAGGACATCAAGTGGGAACATGGCAATAGCAACATATGAACATCAGTAATCATAAGATAAATTAGAGGAAACAAGGAAAAGCTTTTAAGTAGGCAAAAATATAGGAAATTAAATACAAGGTTATTTTGGTGCATATATGTTATTTAATTTGCTAGGAATTTTGAGAATATATGTTGGTTGATTTCTTGAGAAAGAAGAAAAGTAGAATTAAAGAAATGAAGGATCCACACTTAACTGTGATCAATTAATGAAAGATACATATTAATATTGATTAATCAATAATTAAATAATTGATATTTTTTTAAAGAATGATCATTTTGTTTACAAAACGTTGGTCATTTATAACTTATTAAGTTCAAAAAAAAAAAAAAAAAAAAAAACTTTTTATAACTTAGTTATAAAAAAAAAGAAACTTTTGTCATTTATTAAAGAATTTTTTTTAAAAAAAAAGTTATTTACCGTATTCAAACATTTGAGAACCACTCTTAAAGCACGAACAAATGGTTTAATGTTACAAAAATCACCAAAAAGTGTCATCCTCTTTTTTGGAAGATTTTTTTAATTACTTTCCTCAAGTCTTTTTTTTTTACCCCTTTCTTGAGAGTCATGAAGAAGGGAGTTTTAAAAAAATATTGGCATTTTTTTTCCCTAATCAATATGACGCCATTTTACTCTGCCTTCCATATATATTAAAAGAAAAAGATAAGGGGGGAAAAAAAATCCTCAAGTTTCTAGAGAATTCACATCAACAAGAAATAAAAAAACTTGTCCAAACAATTACAATGGAAATGTAATTTTCTCTCATTTAGCATTTAGAAGTTTGCTTTGCGTACCTCGTTCCTATTAGCCATGGAACCTCTATGAAATGAAGGTGGGGAGTTTAATTAACACAGAAAAAGGTTTGAAATACTTTTAGAAATTACACGAACTTTACTTAAAAAAAAAAAAAAGGAAAGAAAAACGTTTCAACTATATTAAGGTGTTTGTAACTGCTATCCTCCCTGGCAACATATTACCCAAGAGTGAAACAAAAGTTGTTATCCTTTAATTTTGCGTAGTTATCCACGGTGGTTAAATATAACCAATACATACATACATACATACATATATATATATATATATATATATATAAACCATTTTCAGTTAGAAGCTCTTGGTTAAGTACTTAGAAACTGAAAAGGGTAGAATATGTTATAATCTAAAAGAGAATAAGAGGGGTTTGTTTGGCCACAAAATGTGCCCGACCAAGAGATTGCTTGTGTCAACAAATCTAAGGAGAGTAAATATAGCTAAATTTGGATAGTGGAGATATTAGCTATCAAGAAATCCTTATGCTGAAAAGGGGCTTTAGACATATTATTTATTTTTAGAAATAGGGATATTGCGTTTCTGCCTGTGACTTGGCTCCCATGAAAACTAATCCATATAAAACTCTTGGCCAAAAAAAGAAGAAGAAGAAGAAGAAGAAAGAAAGAAAATAATAATAATAATAATAATAATAATAATAATAAACAACAACTTGGTTCAAAGGGTCTTTCCCACGTTTATAATTGTTAATGTTTACAAATCAAAAGAAAATTGTTCTAAGCTATTCCAACATAATAGAGTAAAGTTAGGAGGCACCTCTAGTGTCTTACACCATCTGAGGTGGCCCCCTACATGACTTGTCATTTAGTAAGAAATGAGATCCATCTTACTAAAAAAAAAAAAACTTTGTGGTGCCCCTTAGTTTTATTCAACATAATATGATTCTCTAATTTCTTTAAGTGGAAAATACCTAAAACGTCTTAGGCATTTAATCTAAATATCATTTTTGTCTTTTTTATTATTTAGATACTCAAATTACCCCTTATGTTTGAAAAAATCAATCACATATTCCCCTTAAAATGAGTAAAATTTTAAAATAGCAAAATTACCCTTTATAATATATATTAATTATAATTTAAAACATTAATTAAACATAACTAATACATGTAAATAAATCTTGTTCTTTTTTGAGAGTTTTGATAGTTTTAAAAAAAGAACAGAATAGTATTTTGGCCAAATACAAAGGTGGTTTTGAGTTTTTTCCTTCTCTAAAAGGAAAGGAGCTGACGCAAATTTCTTCAAGTTATTCAATGATAAAAGTTCCGTAATAATTAGCGGTATGGTTGCATAATTGCTAAAGAACGTGGTTACCACAATAGTAATAGATTTGAATTTACATTTTGTCCATTTAGTCACGATAAGGTTGCTATCCTTACTCTAAGCAGGGGTGGATTTTTAAAATTTCCTTTTCGGCCCCTTAAATTTGATGACCTCTTAAATTTTTCCCTGTATGACAAAATGTTTTATAACTTTACCTCTTATTTGCCCTTCTAATTTTTTTTAATTACTAAATTTTATTTAAAAAAATTTTAATTTCGGCATTTTTATTTTTAAGACTTAATTTTAAAATTTAGTATGTCAAATGAATCAAATTCAATTGTATATTATTACAAAATTGAAAAAATTTACAATCCTTTAAACTCTAAACCTTAAAATTTACAATCTTCAAAATTGAGGGAATGAGAAGTTAAGGGTTAGGTCCGGTGAATTCAAGGTTCAATACTTGACAAATGTAAAATAAATTTGTAGATTAGGTTAATTTAAAGTGGTTGTTGGGTGCTTACCAATAATAAAAAAAAAAACTTAAAATTAAATTACACTCTTATAAGTTATAAGCCTCTATGGATTTTTAAAATTCCCTTTTTGGCCCCCCCTAAGTTTGGTAATTTTTTAAAATTTCCCTGTATGACAAAATATTTTATTACTTTGGACCTTATTATTATCAAACTACATAATTTTTATTAAAAAAAAAAAAAACTCACCTTCACCTTTTTTTTTAAGTACTCAACTTTAAAATTTAGTTTGTTAAAATGAATCAAATTCAATTGTCCTATTACAAAAATTTGAACTCTGAACTTAAAATTAAATAAAATTTTTGTAAGCTTAGTTCATTTAGAGGGGAAAAAAAAAATCAAAGAAAGAAATTAAAGTACGGTTGATGACTAACCTGGTGTAATCACTCATGTGGAGAGGAATATCATTTCAGTGGCTAGAGCACAGTAATCCTCATTGTAATCACTCCCATTGAATTTACAAAGTGAAACCAATAAGATCAAAAACAATTTGCAGAAACAACATAAAGAACCGTAGCACTTAAAGACAAGAAAAATTAATTACTCCACAGCTTATCAAACCCGGCCAACATAAAATGCCCAATATAGCTTACAAAACACAAGATCAGGCAGTTATTGACAAAGATACAAAATAAAAATACATTCGTACATATATATATATATATATATATATATATATAAAGAAGAAGAAGAAGGAATTTACCTGTGATCAGGCCAAGCGACCAGAGAGGCTTCAAGCATAACCTACAATTATAACGAGAATCAGAGACAAACCCAATTTAGAAAATCAAAAACCCAGAAAGAAAAACCCAAAAAAAAGGAAAAAGGAAAAAAAGAAATTTAATACCAGCTCGGAGGCCAGAAGTAGCAACGGCTCGTCGGAGGCCTTTCTTCCTGATGATGAAGCTAGCCCCTGTGAACCCACTAGACCTCAAGGCGAGAATGAAGCCATTGAGATTGTCTTCGGAGAAACCCATGATGTCGGAATTAATATTGTTTTCCATATATGATTTCTTCCTTCTTCGTTTCTTCATCGAAATCCTGTGGATCACAAGCTTTTCCCGCAGATCAACATCATCATCATCATCCTCCCCTCTACTCTCTGGTTTTAAGGGGTACATCATTTTTGTATGCTGTGCACAACCTCACCGGTCGATTCGTGCGCTCCATATGTTGTGCTCCACCTTTTTTTTTTTTCACCTTAACAATTGAGTTTGAGTCGACCCTTTTCTTCCTTTATTATTGTATCACAGCAGAAGCCAGAAGGAACAGCAGAAAAAAAAAAAAAAAAAACAAAACAAAACAAAACAAAAGAGGAGGGGGGGGGGGGGGGGGGGGGGGGCCGCGCAAAAGTACATTTTTTTCCCCTTAATTTAGGAAAGAAAAAAAAAAAAGAATTTTGTAAATCGAAAAGGGCAACCAAAAATTGAAATCCTCATTTATTATCATATTTTTACCTTTAGAGACCCATTAGTGTTACACTCGCATACCCGCCAAAACGCGGTTGTGTTTTCCTTTTCCTCTCTTTATCTCTGTAATTTTTCTTTCCTTTATTAAAAAAATAAAAACCTAGGTCTAAGCATTTGTTAAACACATCTCAAACAAGATTAAAGAGCTAGTTTCCTCAGACTAAAAAAAAGGGAAACAAAGTTAAGAAACACACCAGGAGAGTTTTTTCACCGTTGTAGAATTAGAAAGCCATCTAGCTTGGGGTTCAAGTTTAGTCACTCTCTTTCTTTTACTCTCTCTCTCTCTCTAATCGTTCTTCTCAGTTTCTCTCTCTAGTTTCATGAACCCAAAAGGGTCCCTTTTTAAAGCCTCCTTCACTTGCTCTGCCTTTCTCCCACTGCTCTCACAAGCACAGACACACTCTCTCTCTCTCTCTCTCTCTTCAATCTGTTATTCTCTCTTTCTTTCTCTAAGTTTCGTGAAGATGATGATGAGGACGACGATGAACCCAAAAGGGTTCCTTTTCGAACCGTTGGAAATGCTGGCCGACGTCTGCTGTGACATTCTTGATCACAAACGAACCTTGTCTGACAACGACGAGCCCAACATCAAAAAAGAACCACCGGTTCTCGACATCGTTCAAGCTCTGAAATTCGCACCCCATGTCTTCTACTTCCCCACCAAATCAAGACTTTTCCGAAAGCGAAAGGTACTGATCACGATCAACAACGATCACCGTGACCTCTCAGATCTTCAGCCCAAGAAACGCCGTCGTATCGACGTTGATCACGGCGATGAAGATGGTCCGAACAGAGCGATCATAACAGAGGTCAAGAATCAGAAAAAGAAGATGAAGAAGACTAGTACTACTACGACAAGGAGGAAGATGGATTCGGGTAAAATCGGGATAATGGCGGGGCCAAACCCGGCACCAGCGATGCCGAGCGATTTGATGGAGATGGTGGTTCGAGACTTTGATCACTCTACCGTGAAGCTTGTCATCCAAAAGAGCCTCTTCGAGACCGATCTGCAGAAGGGTCAGAACCGGATTTCCATGCCGCTGAAGCAAATAAAATCGGACGATTTCCTGACCGAGGAGGAGAAGAGGACGCTGAAGAGGAGAAGGGAGGACAAGCATCTGAAGGGCATTGAGGTGGATTTTATCGGCCCGGATTTGAGCAAGACGAAGATGATGTTTAAGAAATGGGACCTTCAAAAGTCCAGTTCCTACGTCTTGTCACACAACTGGCACAACGTCGCCCAGAGGAACAAGCTAAAGGCGAGTGACATTGTGCAGATTTGGTTCTTCCGGAGCAGAGAGGGAAAGCCGTGCGTCGCTCTCGTCAACCTCGGTCGAGAACCGGCTTCTTTGTCTTCGTCGGCTTCGGCATCTTCTTCGGTCGGAGAAGATGATCATCAGAGGAGTGATAGTGAGCCAAGGAGCTCTGTGACTACATAGCTTCTTAAGTTTCTTTTTTGGTTTTCATGCAAGCCAAACAAAAGTTTTGCACAGTGGCACTTAAACTAATTTTCATATAATTACTTTTCTTTTCAATTTTCCTCTGTTGGTACATATTTTTTTTTCTTGGTACTTAATCTGATATGTAAGTACTGATCTAGTTCTTCAACTGCATATAGCTTGCGGCTTTATTTGTGATGTTTGAGGTTTTTTTCTTTAATCGATTAAATATTATTTAGCTGTTTCAACTTTCAATTCACTTATTTTGATGCGCCTAAATTAGCAGCTTACGGTTGTAAGCTCATTTTTTCTTTTTTAGGATCTGTTTTTGGATTTTCACGGAAAAGAAAAAAAGAAAAAAAAAAAAAAAAGAAAATCCCAAAAGTAAATGCAAGGCAGAAAAAATGGAGAGACGAAAATATATACTTTCACATTTGTGTATGTTTAATTTTAGTAATTTTATTGAAATTTGCATTGAGTGCTATCTAACAAAGTGTTAAATTTGATGTTAAATTTAACGTTCATCAAACCTAATGTGAAATTTCTCATTAAGTATAACTAATGTAAAAATTTAGTGCTTGATTTTTTTTGATTCATGTCTCAAAATTTTTTTAATCAAATCATAACAACTTTTGTTGCTTTTTAAATTATTTAAGGACGAAAGAGGTAATTAGTGTTTTTATAATTATAGAAAATAGTAAATTTTAAAATATTTGAAGTAAATAGTAAATTAATTGATGGTGAACTAGCAAAGACCGTTAAAAAAACCCAAATTTACTAGCTCTGAGCTCAGAAGTAGCAACAGCTTGTTTGAGCCTTTTTTATTCTTGGTGAAGCTTGCCCCCAATAAATCCATTTGACATCAAGACCAGAAAAGAACCTCTGAGATTGTCATCTGAAAAACCCACGTGGGAATTTCTATTTTGCACATGTTATTTATTTATTTTTACCTAATAGAGAAAAAAAAAAAAGAAAAAGAAAAAGAAAAAACACTTGCACAATGAGCCCGGTTTTAAAATCTGATAAACACTTATCCCTAAACGGAAAAGAAAAATAAAAATAAAAATAAAGACAAAGTGAAAAATCTCCTCCTTTCATTTATTACATTAGTTTTGTTTAATAATAGCTTCATTTATTAAATTGATTTCGAATCTTAAACGAAATCCCCATTTTACCCTTAGAGACCGTTAGAATAGTGTAGCTCCTTTTTCCCCGCAAAAACGCGGGTCTGCTTTCCACTTCTTTTTTTTTTTTGTTTTCTCGAAAATATCAAAAACCTCTCTCTACGCATTTATTGAACCCATGTGAAAGTAAATATAATAATACCTTCACCAAAATAGAAAAGAGGAAAACAAATTTAGAAACTCAGCCGGATATGTTCTTTCACCCTCGTAGAATTGTTATAAACAAATTATTACTTGATAAACAAGTTTTTAAATTACACCTTAAGTAAACAAGCATTACTCTCATTAATCACTTCACTCTCTCTCTCTCTTGAATCAGAGTCTTTCTGGTTCTTGTTTGAAGAAGATGACCCAGAAAGCGTCCATTTTTTGCGACTTAGAAATGTTGGCTGGGATTTGCAGTGATGTTCTTGATGGAAAACGAACTTTAGATGAGCCACCATTACCAAACATCATCCATGAATCAGTGCTTCAAGCCCTGAAATTCGCACCTGTCACCCTCGATTTTCCGACGAAAAAACGGGTTACTCTTGGCCGCCCCCACTGCATAATTGAAGAAGAAAACGTGATGATCAACAACATTCGTCCCAACAACGACCTCCCGGTTCGTCCTCCGAAGAAGCGCCATGACCGTATTCTTAAGCCCTACGAAGAGGTCAAAACAGAGGTGAAGAAGAAGAAGAAGACTAGGAATTCGGGTAAAAGAGGTGTAATTGCGGGACCGGACCCGGCACCGCCGATGCCGGACACGTTGAAGGAGATGGTGGTTCGGGATTTCGATGTCTCTACTGCGGTGTTTGTTATCCAGAAGAGTCTATTCCAGACCGATCTGGAGAAGGGTGAGAACCGGTTATCGATGACTCTGAAACAAATTGCATCGGACGATTTTTTGACGGAGGAGGAGAAGAGGAAAATGGCGAGGAGAAGGCCGGACAAGCGTCTCGAGGGCATCGAGGTGGATTGTGCAGGTTTGGTTCTTCAGGAGCAGAGAGGGAAAGCCGTGCTTTGCTCTCGTCAACCTCGGCCGAGAATCGCATTCTTCTTCGCGTCAGTCGGAGAAGATGAACAACGGAGGAGTCACTTCCCAGCTTCTCAAGCTCCATAATGGTTGGTTGGTTTCTTTTTTGGTTTCATGCAAGCCAAACACAAATTTTGCACAGTGGTACTTAATTAGTTAATTTTTTTATAATTACGTCTCTTTTAATTTGTTTTAATTTCTGTTAGTAAATATCTTTCTTGTAATTAATAAGACGTTTAAGTACTGATCTAGTTCTTAAGTGCATAAAGCTTGAGGCTTTACTTATGATGTTCGAGTGTTTTTGCAATAATGAAGTATTATATATTCAGTTGTTTCAACTTTCAAGATTGTGATTTTTTATTTTTATTTTTATATCTTGCTTATTCCAAAGTGTCAGCGATTTTGCAATAAGAACGCACTCTTTTAGTTAGAACACCTGTATATATGTGTGTATATATATTTATCACCATAGATTTTTAGCTAATTTGTAAAATTATGAAAGAAAGGGCAAAGCAAAAAACAAAGACAAGAAAAAACAAATATTTTTGGTCGTTTTGGAACTAAAGAAAATTTAAAAGAGGATTTAAAACTGATTCCTTAAAATTTTTGCCTTTGAGTTTGGATGTTAAAAAAAAAAAAAAAGAAAGAAAGAAACATGAATATGAGTTTATAGTTGCCTAGTCTTGTCTTCCTAGAATGTTCTTATCTAATTCCTCCTGGCTGCAAGGAACAACCGGAGCGATCCGGTCTCTTCCTCAGCCTGCTCAGGCGAACTCAGAAACACAGCGATTTGAGTACTCAAGCTCGACATCGAACTTTATTATTATTACTATTTTTCCCTAGAATGCTTCGTCTTTAATACCGCAAAATGCCCTTCATACACATCAACAGTCATGTTCTTCCTAAATTTGTTTGGCCAAAAAAAAAAAAAAATTTTTGTTTGCATACTTGGTACAAATTTGACAAGCATCTTAGTAAATCAAACTTCCCAAATTTTCTCGAATTATTATTGAGAAAAAAATGGTGTGGAATAATAGTTAATCGGAAAGACTAAGTTGTAGCTCACTTCTCTTTTGAACTTATCCAAAGTAGCATCTAAAAAGTCCTGCTCCATGAACTTCTTCAGACCAACAAGTCAGCTATTAGAAGAAAATTACACACATTGGAAAAACCATTAAGAATCAGCATATATATATATAAATATATATATATATATATATATATATTAAATTTCCCCATGCTAATAGCAACAGAAGAATAACCACCATGTTAGGATGGTAATATTGAAACCTTGGAACGTTTTAAGAATCTCTATCAGTTGCTTTTATTCATAAAACATATTTATAAAAGTCGAGTTTGGTTAAATGATGTTTCGGATAATTGTTTGAAAAATATGTAAATGTAAATATGTTTCAGAAAATCGCTTTCATTAAAAAAAAAAAAAAAGTTGAAAGGTTCCTTGAAAAAATAGATTAAATGAAAAAATATTATTAAAAAATAAAAGCTATGAGAGTTTAAGAGGAAAAAAAGTATATAGGAAGGACCAAAAGAGGGGGAAAAAACAAAAAGCAACGGCAAAATGAAAAAAAAAAAAAAGGAAAAATCAAAAGATAACTACTTTTTTAAAAAAAAAATTCAGGTCTCCAAGGATAGCAACGCAAGAGGGAATTTAAAAAAAAAAAAAAAAAAAAAAACCCTACGTCATAGAGACCAAAACTATATACATATTTTCGAAAAAAAAAAGAAGAAGATAATCACTTTAAAAAAAATAATAATAAAAGATAATTATACTATATATATGAAATGCGACTAAACTAATTAGGAGATTAGAGATCCATTCCACTTCGAACTCTTCTCTCTATAAAAATCTCCATTAACCCCACCGTAAATTTTACTCTCGTTATTGTTATCAATTATTCTCTTGCTATCTATCTCTCTTCCAGTGTATTTCTCTTTCTAAGAGTTTCATGATGATGACGGTACTCTCCGAAAAAGGATCCGAAAATCCTGTCCCTAAAGAACCCGGTGATGATTCTAACTTACGAATGTTGGCAGATACTTCCGATATGGTTAGGAAGGGCAAACTAGTTTTGTCGGGTGAAAATCAAGTGGTGGACTTGGTTGCACCTCTGAAATACACACCCTTCGCCTTCAATTTCCCCACAAAAACGAAAAAGAAATCAGTCCTTATTCCACGTGAAAAACCAGACAAGAAAATCAACACCAATACTAATACTAATTCTAATTCTAATACAATTCTTCCTCCTAAGAAACGCCCTCATTTTTTGGACATTTGTAAAGATGTTCAAAACGAAGAGCTCAAAACAGACGTGAAGATCAAGAAGATTTGTAACAGTACCAAGGGAAAGGGGAAGAAGATTTCTGGTGGTAAGATTTCGGGAAAAAGATGTATAGTCGCTGGACCAGACCCGGCACCGGCGATGCCGGACACTTTGAAGGAGAAAGTGGCTCGAGAATTTGATGTCTCTACTGTGATGCTTGTTATTCAGAAGAGCTTGTTCGAAACCGATCTGAAGAAGGTTGAGAACCGATTGTCGATGACGATGAAACAAATTGCGTCGGACGATTTCTTGACGGAGGAGGAGAAGAGGACATTGGCGAAGAGAAAGGCAGACGGGCGTGTCGAGAGCATAGAGGTGGATTTAATCGAGCCGGATAAAGAATTGAGTAAGACGAAGATAATGTTGAGGAAATGGGACCTTAAGAGTTCGAGTAACTATGTGTTGACACACAACTGGTACAAGGTTGCTGATAGGAATAAGCTGAAGGCGGGTGAGATAGTGCAGATATGGTTCTTCAGAAGCAGAGAGGGAAAGCCATGCTTCGCCATCGTCAACCTCGGACTAGTCGGGGCTTCTTCTTCCTCTGCTTCTACTTCTGCTGTCCAAGAAGAGGCTTCTTCTTCTGCTGCTGCTTCTGCTGTGCAAGAACCGGCTTCTTCTTCGTCAGCTTCCGCTGCTGTTGTCCAAGAAGGGACTTCTTCTTCTTCGGCTGCTGATGTGGCTGCTGCTGCTGCAACTGTCGGAGTCGTAGAAGATGATCTTGACCAGGGGAGTAATAGTGATCAAGCTTTATAATATAATGATTAGTTGGTTGGTTTCTTTTTTTTTTTTTTTTTTTTTTTTCATGCAAACCAAATAGAATTTTGTAATTTAATTTATAAATTTACATTTTTTTATATTAATATGCGTTTGGTGTTAAGGTTTAGATTGTAGAATATGTGTTTGAATTGATTACGCTTATATTGAGGTGTTTGATATGCTTGAGTTAAAAAGTGTAAAAACTTGAAATGTGTTTAGAAAAAATATATTAATTTAGAGCTTATTTTGTTCGTCTCGAAATTTTATGCAATTTAAAAAAAAATTATCTCATTTAGACTTATCTATGTAAAATTATAGACTTTTAAAGTTTGAGTTAAAAAATTATGTAAATAATAAAATAAAAAAAATTATATTTTAAAAATAAAGTTCGGATTATTTTTAAAATATACTTCCTCGTTCTCCCTCTTTTCTTCTTCATCATTGGATCATGATCACCCATTGATACCATGACAAATGATGGACCTCGAATTCAATTCCGACCCCGACCCCGACCCCCGACCCCGATCCGGAACCCAAACTACCGTGGCTGTCCTGGTTCCTAACCCCGACCCCAATTATTCCAAGCCTTGGCGCCATTATTGACATATATATATGAATTATTAAATCCAATTTTCCAAACAATTAGAAAAAGAGTGTTTTAACGTAAAGGATTAGAAACCCCATTTCATTTTCGGACTACTACTCTCATATTGCTTGCGGCATTATTAATAAAATTTGCAATTTTAAAATTTTTGCATCAATGAAATTATTTATTTATTTATTTTTTTTTCATTAATGAAATTATTTAGTTGTTTTAATATGGTTATAACTTGTTTTTCTTATTTTCCTTATTCGGAAGTAGATGATTAGAACAACTGGATATTTTCACTAATTTTTGCCGCATCTAAATTAGCAGCAAGTTAAAGATTTTAGCGGGCATACTTTATTTTGTATTTTGTATTTTTATTTTTACTTTTTATCGTATACCAGGTTCCTTGTCGTTTTGCCCCTGTTGTTGTCGTTGGGCTATCTTGAGTTTGCTTTAAGATTAGTGAAAACATAACAAATGTGAATGAAGACCAACACATTTATGTGTCTACCATCAAACAGAATTTTGCACGGTAGAAGTACTTTTTAACACTTGCTTTAATTAATCCAATTCTTTTAAGTTCATAGCTAGTTAAATGGGATGCATTATAACAATTTGTTGAGTTCATGAGAAATTTGTCAGAATTAAAAAATTATGTAGTAAATTTCTGAAAACGATAAGTTTGAGAGACAAGGGTGTTATTAAATAAGTAGGTTAATGATAAGTACGATTACATACATAAACTTGCATGCTATGCTTTTAATAGTTGAGTCTAGTCTAATATGGTAAGAGATTTAAGTTTTCAAATTTTGAATAAATGATTTGAATTAGATAACTTGAGTTTTGAATAAGAAGAATTCTTATCTAATATTTTCCCCAAAATCAAATAAAAAAACGATATTTTTCACATTAATATGATTTTGAATAGAATTTGTCCTCGATGTAGATTTACAACTTTGTAAACGAAAAGCTGCTTAATTAGCGTAAAACCCACGTCGAAGGCTGTCTATATTTACAAGCTTACATAATATAAAAACCAAACCTGAAATTAAATGTAAAGTCTTCTTGCTCTGTTTTCTTCCATTCTTGTTCATCATTGGGGTCAATTCAAACGAAGGCCCTGCTCTTGTTTTTGTTTTAAAGATTTTGTTTTCAGCACATGCACATGTATATATAGGCATACGTTAATAACTGATATATATGTATTATGTATATATATGTACGAGAAAGAGCATCCCTTGCCCTAGAAATTCCCAAAGGATAACTTGTATCATGCAACTTAAAAATCAAATCAGCACCCGTTTTAATTAATTTGTTTGATTGGAAAGATACAATATGATACAAGAGTGAAATTTATTCTTCAAGAGAGAGATCAAATTTACTCTTTTTTTCCCCCCTAAAAGGATAAGTTCAAGGACTATGAGCTCTTCCTTTTCTTGAGGATTAAAATTTGGCCAAAAGAAAGGAAACTAAACATTTGTGTGCGTGTATATAAATATATATATATATATATATATATATAAGCGTTCAACATAAATCAAGAGAGATTCTTATTTTCTAACGGAAAACTAAACTTAAGTTAGCATAGATCATTCATGTACATACTTAAACCATCCTAAAATTCAAGTTTCAATTTTAGATACATAGTTCGTCTTCTTGCTCTGTCTTCTCTCCTTTGTCATCTGCATCATCCGAATGAAGGCCCATCGTTCATATGATGGTGATGATAAATGTGAGAAATAGAGCAAACTAGTCAAGGAAGAAGTAATCGTCATGATCGTAGAGCTTTTATTTTCAGCATACACATACGATGTCTATTTGGTAAGACCTTTCCCTATTCTCTAAATTCTTTGTATTTTTTTACTTGCTTTCTTAACCGCAAAATTCCTTTAGAACACATAAAAATAGGAGAAATGAAAATAATAATAATAATAATAATAATAAGGAATTTAGGAGTATACACCTTCCTTCCCAAATCTTTACTTTTTGTTACACTTTACTTTACAGTTAATTTGGTAAAAATTGTTTTTAAATAATCTTTCGTTGTTGCTCGCTAAAATGGAAGAAGAGTAAGTTTGCGATATTGACATGTTGGAGCGAGGCGCTAATGCAAGTTTTGTCACTGCTTAACTTCTCAAGTTTCTTTTTTGGTTTCATGGAAGCCAAACACAAGTTTGGCACTCTAGTACATAATTAGTTAATTTTTATGTAATTACGTCCCCTTTAATTAGTTTGTTTTAATTATGTGTTATTAAATATCTTCCTTGATAATTAATCAGATATGCAAGTAGTGATCCAGTTCTTCAAAAGCATATATAACTTGCGGCTTTACTTTTGATGTTTGAGTCAACGGTCCCTCTATCAATAATTGCAAAGAGGAGAGAGAGAGAGAGCCATATTCAGTGGGAAAAAAAAGGAAGAGATCAAGTTCAAAAAAAAAAAAATAAATAAATAAATAAAGGGAAGAGAAAAAAAATATGGAAGAGATGTGTAGAGTGCGTCCCACTTTTGAGTAGTTGGACAAAGACACAAAATAATTTTAGTTTTTTCAGGACATAAAACCAATAAATTAATTTGGTTACCTATGGTCATGTGCATGAATTCTTTTGTGCTCATATTGTTTTTTGAATTTTGACTTAGTCTCTTTTTTTCTTTTTCTTTTTTATTGTCTCTCTCTACTTTTTTTTTTTTTTTTTTTTAAAGACGGTTATTTGCATACCTATGTCAAAATATGTAAAGCAAAAAATTCAACAAGTAATTTTATGTTGATGGAGTTGATATATTTGCGCCCACTAAATTCACTTGACGTCCTCGCTTTAATTTATGCCACTATTTCTAAAGGTTTGAAAAATTTACTGTTTGCAAGATACCCTCCTGACCTCCACATTAAATTTGATTTTTGATTTTTGATTTAATTTATAAAAAAGAGCAAATCTAATTTGTAGAAAACTAGTATTCTCATTTTGAAAATAGTTACCCAAAAAAAATTTGAGAAACACACCAACGTGTTTCCTTTTTCTTTTTTTTTTTTAGTCACCTTTTTTTAAAACATCCTAATCACCAATTTTTTTTTTCCTTTTATTAATATAATAGTAAACGCCTCCAAAAAGTTAAAAAAAGAAAAGAAAAAGAAGTAATGCTCAAAAAACAAAAATAATAGGGGCACTATCAGTGTTTGTTTCAATGATTTACTAGGGAAACGTTCATAATCTGTTTTCTTCTTTGCGTGTGTCATTTATTTGTTTCTGCGGCATTTTTTCTTTCCATGTCGAGACTCAAAGAGCAAATCACAAGTAAATATTGTATTGTAATTTTTGATAATAAATATTGTATTGTAATTTGCTTTTAACAATAAGTTTCTCTATGTTATTATTATCGTTTATGAACTCTAAGTTTTTGTTTGGTATTTAAGTTTAACTCCAATTAAACTAAACTTTTTTCATCTTAATTTTTGTATTTTTCTGAAAATTCAATAAAATTTATAACTAATTTTAAAAAATCTACCAACTCTATCGGCGAACCAAATAGAAGCAAAGTATCCATTTAAGAACACAGTGAAATTCCCTTAGAAAAAAAAAAAAAAAAAAAAACCTGTTAATTTCTTTGTTCGCGGCATGCCTGCATCTTAATTCGTTAACGGGTGCAGAAAATGTTGCCATGCATAACAGATATGAAAAAAAAAAAAGAAAAAAGAAAAAAGGTCAACGAATTTAGGAGTATACATTTTCCTTCACAAAGCCGTTGCTTTTTTCTTTTTTCCTTTTTTGAAAATCACATTACTTTATGGTTGATAAACATCTTCTTTAATTAAACATTTTTTCTTTGTAGATCGCCTAATTGCAAGGGTGGGATTTGCCTTGAGCAAAAATCTATGTTATGATTTGGTTACAAACCTTTGAACGAAAAGGAAAAGAATGGCACGTTGAGTTCATACGCATGGATGACGTACGTGCATATAGTTTTTTTGTGATCAATTCAAGAGAAAATTAAGTTAAACGGTGTACATTTTAACAATTTTTAAAGTTCAGGAAAAAAAAAAACCAAAATTAAAGAATTATGGAGCACGTTGCTAAAAACCAGAAATTTGAAAATGAGTGTTAGATAATTAGGTTAAGATAAAATACATAATGCAGGTTTGTCCTACTATGTATATAACAGATGATACAAATGTAAATATACACATGGGGGAGATTTAGCATGCGTTTGAATTGTAGAATTTGGATCGTAATTGAGTTGTGTGTTTGATTAGACATTTGAATTGATGAACTTAAAAAGTGTGAAAATTTGAAATGTGTTCGGAAAAAAAAAAAAAACAATTAAGAGTTTGTTTCATTCGTTTCAAAATTCTATATAATTTAAAAGAAAAAAAAATATCTCATTTGAACTTGTATATGTAAAATTATGAACCTTTAAAGTTTGAGTTGCAAAACTATATAATAACTATAAATAGTGAAAGTAAAGTTGAATTTTTAAAAGATGATAAAAATTGAGTTGAAATTTTAAGACCCAAACCTTAGGTTCAAACACTTGTTTAAATTTGAAATTTTGAATACATGATTTGAATTAGATAAGAGTTTTGAATTTAAAGAATCCTAGTCTACTATATATCCTATTATTTTCCCCCAATATATATATATATATATATGATATGATATTTATCACATCTTTATTTTATAGAGAAGTTCTCCTTTGTATGTGTTCTCCTCGATTTGTATTTGAACATATGTTATATAGGATCTCAACTTTCTGAACGAAAAGCTCAGCGTAAAACCCACGTCAGATTATCTCTTTTTTTTTTTTTAATTGTTTTATTTGTGTTTTATTTCTTTTTTGTTTTATTTTGTTTTTTGTTTTTTGTTTTTTTTTTCTTTTTTTTTGTTTTGTTTTGTTTTGTTTGTTTTTTTTTTGTTTTTTGTTTTTTGAGAAGGTTGATAATGATGTTGTTGTTGAATTATCAGTGTTTGTTTCACAGCTTTACTAGGGAAAGGTTTAGAATCACTTTTCTTCTTATGTGTGTGCGCGTGTTATTTGTTTGTTTCCAAGGATTTTTATTTATTTATTTATTTAATTTTTCATGTCGAGACTCAGAGAGCTAATCACAAGTAAATGTTGCATTGTAATTTGCTTTGAATAATAAGTTTCTCTGTGTTATCTTGCCCGCTTGGACTATGGATTACATTTGGAGGTTCATTCAAAATTGAAAGTTTGCAGTTAAATATAGAATTAATTTGTGTATTCAAATTAAATATGTGTTTTAATAGTTTTTGTTAAGGATATCTTTTGGATAGTGTATGTAGTGTTATTTAGATTTTTAAAAAGTGAAAATTTAGATTTGGATTTGAATTTTAGTTGAATTGTCGTAAAATAATTAAAACATTTGAATACATATTAATGCTTCACCACCAACCAAACATACATTGTATTGAAGTTAAATAATTGCTATTACAGATGATGACCCAAACAGACACTAAACTCTATGGTCATTCTTATAAACTCTCACATTACTTCATGAATTTTAAATTTATTTAATTTCTTTTGTTAGAATTTTTGTTACTGAGATTGAAATTTCTATGATGGGGAAGGCTCTTCCAATTGTCAGTTAATTCTTTAAATTTTTTTTAATCAAGAACTAATAAATAACGGCATTTTTGTGTCCTACAAATATTCAATTTTATTATATGGATATTCATAGATTGGCTAATAGAATCCTCGTTATCTATTTTGAAAAAGAGCCTCCCTTACCGTAGAAATTCAGAAGTGGATTAATCTAAGGGAGCTTATATCGTGCAAATTAAAAATCAAATCAGCACCCGTTTTTTTTTTTTTTAATTGAAAAGATGCCATATAAAACAAGAGGGAACTTCATTCATCAAGAGAGAGATAAATTTACTTTTGCATTCTATATAAATTAGGATTCGTACTCCCTAACAGAAAATTGAATTTAACTTAGCGTAGACCACACGTCATATACGGTTTATAAATACTTTCTAACCCATCTTTAAAGTTCAAGCTTCACTTTCAAATATATGATCCGTCTTTCTTGTTCTCTCTTCTCTCCTTTGTCGCCCCTTTCATCTGAACAAAGGCTCGTCGTTCAGATGATCGGGACGACAAATGTGAGAAACAGAGCAAACTAGTCAAGGAAAAAGTAACTGTCATGACTGCAGAGCTTTTGTTTTCGGCACACCACATGTATCTGGCAAGATCTTTCTCTGTTCTCTTAGTTCTTTTTTGTTTTTTTTTTTCTCTTTGCTTTTTGTTTTTTTTTTTAATCACATTATTGTTGAAGATATTGGACTTGCAAAGTTCCAGTTTCTACGTTTTGTGAAACAACTTGTAGAATGTTGCCGAAAGGAATGAGCTCAAGGCAGGGGATATTGTGCAGATTTGGCTTCTTGTTCGTCTGCTTCTGCTGCTGTTGTCCAAGAAGGGACTTCTTCTTCTTCGGCTGCTGTTGTGGCTGTCGGAGTCGTAGAAGATGATCTTGATCAGAGGAGTAATAGTGATCAGGCTTTATAACGCTTGATTGGTTGGTTGGTTTCTTTTCTTTTCTTTTCTTTTTTTAAATCCAAACCTTGGCGCCATTATTGAAATGTATATATGAATTATTAAATCCGACTTTCCAAACAAATTAGAAAATGAGTGTTTTAACGTAAAGGATTAGAAAACCAATTTCATTTTCGGACAACTACTCTCATATTGCTTGCGGCATTATTAATAAAATTTTCAATTTTTAAAAATTTTGCATCAATGAAATTATTTATTTATTCTTCATGAATGAAATTATTTAGTTGTTTAAATATGGTTATAACTTGTTTTTCTTATTTTCCTTATTCGGAAGTAGTTGATTGGAACGCCTGGATATTTTCACTAATTTTTGCCGCATCTAAATTAGCAGCAAATTAAAATTAAGTTTTCAAATTTTTGAATAAATGATTTGAATTAGATAACTTGAGTTTTGAATGAGCATAATTCTTATCTAATATTTTCCCAAAAAACAAATTAAAAAAAAGGATATTTTTCACATTAATATGATTTTGAATAGAATTTGTCCTCGATGTAAATTTCCAACTTTGTAAAGGAAAAGCTGCTTAATTAGCGTAAAACCCATGTCGAAGGTTGTCTATATATAGAATCTTTCATTATATATAAGCCGAACCTGAAATTAAATGTAAAGTCTTCTTGCTCTGTTTTCTTTCATTCTTGTTCATCATTGGGGTCAAATCTAACGAAGGCCCCGCTTTTGTTTTTGTTTTAAAGATTTTGTTTTCGGCACATGCTCATGCACATGCACGTGTTTATACATGCATACGTTAATAACTGATATATATGTATATATATATATATATATATATGCACAATTTGTATTATGTATATATATGTATGAAAAAGAGGGTCCCTTGCCCAAGAAATTCCAAGATGATAACTTGTATCATGCAACTTAAAAATCAAATCAGCATACCCGTTTTAATTAATTTGTTTGATTGGAAAGATACCATATGATACAAGAGGGAAATTTATTCTTCAAGAGAGAGATCAAATTTACTCTTTTTTTTTTTTTTTTTCCTAGAAGGATAAGTTCAAGGACTATGAGCTCTTCCTTTTCTGGAGGATTAAGATTCGGCCAAAAGAAAGGAAACTAAACATTTGTGTGCGTGTACATAAATAAATATTTTCCCCTTTTATTATTATAATAGTAAAAGCCTCCAAAAGTTTTTTTTTTTTAAAAAGAAGAAGAAGAAGAAGAAGAAGTAATGCCCAAAAAACAAAAAAATTAGGGGCACAATCTTGTTTCAATGATTTACTAGGGAAAAGTTCATAATCTTTTTTTTTTCTTTGCGTGTGTTATTTATTTGTTTCCGCGGCAAATTTTCTTTCCATGTCGAGACTCAAAGAGCTAATCACAAGTAAATATTGTATTGTAATTTGCTTTTGACAATAAATTTCTCTATGTTATCATTATCGTTTATGAACTCCCTATGTTTGGTGAATGAGTTTAACTCAAACTCAACTCAAATTTTTTATCTCAATTTTTATCTTTTTCTGAAAAGTCAACAAAATTTATAACTACTTTTTAAAAAGTTAACTCAACTCAAACTTAAAAATTTTATCTTATCTCAAACTCAATTCAAACACAAAACGAACTCTGTGTCATTTAAGTTTAATTCCAACTAAACTGTACTTTTTCATCTCAATTTTTGTCTTTTCTTAAAAGTTAATAAAATTTATAACTAGTTTTTGAAAAATTAACGAACGCTAACTTAAAAATTTCATCTCCAAATGGCGAACCAAACAGAAGGTAAGTGTCCGTTTAGATAGGTTGTATTTGACTGTTTGCACTCTAAAGTAGAATTAAATTATATATTCAAATGAAACATTTTGAATAGTTTTATTGTTAAAAGTAATATTTGAATAATAAATGTAAAAAAATGACTGTGATAAAGATTTTTAAATAATAAAAACTTGGATTTGGATTTAAATTAAATCATTGTGAGATAATGAAAATATTTAAATGCACATGAATATTTCATCACCAACCAAACACACATTTTTTTAAAGTTAAATAATTGTTATTACATATGGTTATAGACAAACCCTAAACTTTATGGTCATTCCTAGTCCTACTCTGTATTTTGAATTTTAAACACTCCCACTTTACTCCCTAAATTTAAAGTAGTCTCATTTAACTCGTATTGTTTGAATTTTGTTGGAGAGATTGAAATTTCAATTATGGAAAAGATTCTTTCAGTCATTATTTAAATTTTTTTAATGTTTTCATCCATAAACAAGACCCCCCTTTTTTTGTGTGTCATACAATATATATTTTTATTATAAATGATGACCCAAACAGACCATAAACTCTATGGTCATTCTTAAAAACTCTCACATTACTTCATGAATTTTAAATTAGCCTTATTTAATTTCTTTTGTTAGAATTTTTGTTACTGAGATTGAAATTTCTATGATGGGGAAGGCTCTTCCAATTGTCAGTTAATTCTTTCAAATTTTTTTCATCAAGAAATAATAAATAACGGTATTTTTTTGTCCTACAAATATTCAATTTTATTACATGGATATTCATAGATTGGCTAATAGAATCCTCGTTATCTGTTTTGAAAAAGAGCCTCCCTTACCCTAGAAATTCAGAAGTGGATAAATCTAAGGGAGCTTATATCGTGCAAATTAAAAATCAAATCAGCACCCGTTTTTTATTTTTTTAATTGGAAAGATGCCATTTAAAACAAGGGGGAAATTCATTCTTCAAGAGAGAGAGAGAAATTAACTTTTTTTGTTTTTTGTTTTAGAAGGATAAGTTCAAAGACCATGAGCTCTTCCTTTCCTTGAGGCTTAAGGTTTGGCCAAAAGAAAGGAAACTAAACTAATCAGCATTCTATATAAATTAGGATTCGTACTCCCTAACAGAAAACGAAATTTAACTTAGCGTAGACCACATGTCATATACGGTTTATAAATACTTCCTAAACCATCTTTAAAGTTCAAGCTTCAGTTTCAAATATATGATCCGTCTTCTTGTTCTGTCTTCTCTCCTTTGTCGGCTCTCTCATCTGAACGTAGGCTCGTCGTTGAGATGATCGGGACGACAAATGTGAGAAACAGAGCAAACTAGTCAAGGAAAAAGTAACCGTCATGACTGCAGAGCTTTTGTTTTCGGCACACCGTATCTGGCAAGATCTTTCTCTGTTCTCTTAGTTCTTTAAGTTTTTTTTTTTTTTTTAATCACATTATTGTTGAAGATATTGGACTTGCAAAGTTCCAGTTTCTACGTTTTGTCAAACAACTGGTACAATGTTGCCGAAAGGAATGAGCTCAAGGCAGGGGATATTGTGCAGATTTGGCTTCTTGTTCGTCTGCTTCTGATGCTGTTGTCCAAGAAGGGACTTCTTCTTCTTCGGCTGCTGCTGTGGCTGTCGGAGTCGTAGAAGATGATCTTGATCAGAGGAGTAATAGTGATCGGGCTTTATAATGATTGATTAGTTGATTGGTTTCTTTTCTTTCTTTCTTTCTTTTTTTTAAATCTTCTTTTTTCACGCAAAGCCAAACAGAATTTTGTAAGTTAATTTACAAATTTACATTTGTTTTTATATTAGCAAGTATTTTGTACTAAGGTCAGGGTTGTAGAATTTGGGTTTAGATTGATTGTGCGTTTATAGAGGTGTTTGAATTGTTTGAGTTAAAAAGTATAAAAACTTAAATTTGTTTGGGAAAAAAAATTAATATGGAGCTTGTTTCGTTTGTCTAGAAATTCTATGCAATTTATTAAAAAAAATCATCTTATTTGAACTTGTCTATGTAAAGTTATGAACTTTTAAAGTTTGAGTTACAAAACCATGTGAATAATAAAGCTGAAAAAAAAAAAAATTGGATTGTAGAAGTAAGGTTTGGATTAACACATGCTTAGTTATTTTTCTCTATAAATCAATATTTTTTAAACTTAGTGATCAGACATATAGGTCCAATCTTTTAACAAGTAGGTAACTAGCGGTCACAATGTTGAGAATATTAATTTGGCTTATGTGCATGAATGCTCCTCAACTTTTACAATTTGATAATTTAGTGCTTAAATTTTTTTTCCTAGCAATCAATTTCTTGAACTTCTAATTTTTGACAATTAAGTTCTTTTTATTTAAATTCATTAAAATCAAGACAACTTTTTGCACAATAGTTACACATTATAGCTCAAAAGGGATAATATTGATCATTTTTGCTTAATTTTAATACAAATTTCTTTTAAAGTTTAGGTTTAAGTTTGACTATTTATAATTGAATTAAAGTTCAAATTTTCAAAAGCAATTGTATTGATATTAAGTAAAAATGATCAACAATACTCTTCTTGAGTAAAGAACCGTTCAAATTTTTTACGAGTTTTGAAATTAGTTCGTTGTTTCACCTTTTTTTTTTTTTTTTTTTGAATTTTTCTTATTCTCAATTGTTAGAGAATTAATGCAATAATATAATACTACTTAATTCGAACACCCGGATATATATGTATGTATTTCATTATTTATTTTTTAAACTCAGAATGGGATTCAAATTCCAAATTGTTATGGTGTATGGTTAGGCCTGATCGCTAGATACAAAAATTAACAACCACTAATTGGAATTCAAATTTTCACGGCAATATTTTCCATCATTTAGATTTCTTAGGATCTACATTTTTTCTGGGTGCAAAAAAATAATTTTTGAAAGAAAGTGCAAAGAAAAAAAAAGGAGGGAAGTAAAGATTAAAGAAAAAATTGAGACTCAATATTCTTCAATCATTTATTTATTTATTTTGTTTGACATGTGTGAAAAAATAAAAGTAAAAAAATATACGTGTAATTTAATCTTCATTTTCTCTCTTTTGCTCTCCTTCACTCTTGTCTCTTTCTCTCCTCTCACCTTCTCTCTCGCTTTTGTAAAATACCTTCTCGGTTTAAAAAGGAAGGCTTCTAGAAAATAAGCCTACAAATATATATATATATTATCATTGGCTGCTCAAATTTGCATGGCTGCTTGCATTACTTTTTCTCGCGCGTATATATAAAAAACATTATACATGATGTGGAAATGCGCCACCATCACCACTTATAGTATTGGGGATGCTTTTAATGCATGTATTATTGCAGATTAATTGCATGCATGCATAATTAGCTGCCCTGTTTGTTTACCAAGTTTTCTGTATGTTCTAGCCTAAAATATACTTCCTCGTTCTCCCTCTTTTCTTCTTCATCATTGGATCATGATCACCCATTGATACCATGACAAATGATGGACCTCGAATTCAATCCCAACCCCGACCCCGACCCCGACCCCGATCCCGAACCCAAACTACTGTGGTTGCCCTGGTTCCTAACCCAGACCCCAATTAATCCAAGCCTTGGCGCCATTATTGAAATGTATAAGAATTATTATATCCAATTTTCCAAACAATTAGAAAAAAGAGTGTTGTAACGTAAAGGATTAGAAACCCATTTCATTTTCGGACTACTACTCTCATATTGCTTGCGGCATTATTAATAAAATTTGCAATTTTAAAATTTTTGCATCAATGAAATTATTTATTTATTATTATTTTTTTGCAATAAAGAAATTATTTAGTTGTTTAAATATGGTTATAACTTGTTTTTCTTATTTTCCTTATTCGGAAGTAGTTGATTAGAACACCTGGATATATTCACTAATTTTTGCCGCATCTAAATTAGCAGCAAATTATAGATTTTAGCGGGCATACTTGATTTTTTTTTTTTTTTTTTTTTAACTTTTTATCGTATACCAGGTTCCTTGTCGTTTTGTCCCTGTTGTTGTCGTTGGGCTATCTTAAGTTTGCTTTAAGATTAGTGAAAACATAACAAATGTGAATGAAGACCGATACATTTGTGTGTCTACCATCAAACAGAATTTTGCACGGTAGAAGTATTTTTTTAACACTTGCGTTTATCAATCCAAGTCTTTTAAGTTCATAGCTTGCGTTTATCAATCCAATTCTTTTAAGTTCATAGCTAGTTAAATGGGACGTATTGTAACAATTTATTGAGTTCAGGAGAAATTTGTCAGAATTAAAAAATTATGGAGTAAATTTCTGAAAAGGATAAATTTGAGAGACAAGGGACTATGCTTTTAACAGTTGAGTCTAGTCTAATATGGTAAGAGATTTAAGTTTTCAAATTTTGAATAAATGATTTGAATTAGATAACTTGAGTTTTGAATGAGCAGAATTCTTATCTAATATTTTCCCCAAAAACAAATTAAAAAAAAAAGGAAAATTTTCACATTAATATGATTTTGAATAGAATTTGTCCTCGATGTAGATTTCCAACTTTGTAAAGAAAAAGCTACTTAATTAGCGTAAAACCCAGGTTGTCTATATATAAAAGCTTTCATAATATAAAAGCCGAACCTGAAATTAAATGTAAAGTCTTCTTGCTTTGTTTTCTTCCATTCTTGTTCATCATTGGGGTCAAATCAAACGAAGGCCCTGCTTTTGTTTTTGTTTTTGTTTTTGTTTTTTGTTTCTGTTTTAAAGATTCTGTTTCAGCACATGCTCATGCACATGCATATGTATATATAGGCATATGTTAATAACTGATATATATGTATATATATATATGCACAATATGTATTATGTACATATATGTACGGAAAAGAGCGTCCCTTGCCCTAGAAATTCCCAAGATGATAACTTATATCATGCAACTTAAAAATCAAATCAGCACCCGTTTTAATTAATTTGTTTGATTGGAAAGATACCATATGATACAAGAGGGAAATTTATTCTTCAAGAGAGAGATCAAATTTACTCTTTTTTTTTTTTCCCTAGAAGGTTAAGTTCAAGGACTATGAGCTCTTCCTTTTCTTGAGGATTAAGATTTGGCCAAAAGAAAGGAAACTAAACATATATGTGTGTATATATCAGTGTTCTACATAAATCAAGATAGATTCTTATTTCCTAACGGAAAATTAAACTTAAGTTAGCATAGACTATTCATGTACGATCTATACATACTTCTTAAACCATCCTAAAATTCAAGTTTCAATTTTAGATACACAGTTCATCTTCTTGCTCTATCTTCTTTCCTTTGGCATCTGCATCATCCGAACGAAGGCCCATCGTTCGGATGATGGTGATGACAAAGGTGAGAAATAAAGCAACTGGTCAAGGAAGAAGTAATCGTCATGATTGTAGAGCTTTAATTTTCGGCATATACGTACGATGTGTATTTGGTAAGATCTTTCCCTATTCTGTAAATTCTTTGTATTTTTTTCTTTGCTTTCTTAACCCGAAAATTCCTTTAGAACAAATAAAGAAAGAAGCAAACTTGAAGATCAAGACTGCTGAATTTGTCTCTCTTCAATAAGTGTGTTCTCTCTAAGAGTCTCATGAAGATGACGACCCCCCCAAAAAGACTCTGAAAACCAGCCCCCTAATGAATCCTTTGACAACTTACTAATGTTGGCTGAGGTTTGCTGTGCTGTTCTTGAAGGCCAACTAACTTTGCCAGGTGAAGATGAGCCACCATTGCCAAAGATCAATGAAAAACCAGTGGTGGACTTGGTTGCAGCTCCGAAATCCACACCCGTCGCCTTCGAATTCCCGACAAAACGGCGTGGTACCACCGGCAAGCCCCACTTCAGAAAGAAAGAACCAAACTTGAAGATCAAGACTGCTGCTACTCACAAAATTCATGACATTGATGAAGATGATCAGAAAAGATTGATCAGCAAGAAGTCCGGTGCAACTCGACCTAAACGCCGTCGTTTGGACGAAGGGATCAAAACAGAGGTGAATACGAAGAAGAGGAACACCAAGAATTCGGGTAAAATAGGTGTAAGGGCGGGACCGGACCCGGCACCACCGATGCCGGAGAATTTGAGGGAGATGGTTGTACGGGATTTCGATGTCTCTACCGTGACGTTGTTATCCAGAAGAGCCTATTCCAGACCGATCTAGAGAAGGTTGAGAACCGTTTATCAATGACTTTAAAACAAATTGCGTCGGATGATTTCTTGACGGAGCAGGAGAAGAGGACATTGGTGACGAGAAAGACGGACGGGGGTCTGGAGGGCATCGAGGTGGGATTTATCGAGCCGGATAAAGAATTGCGAAAGACGGAGATGATGTTGAAGAAATGGGACTCTAAAAGTTCCAGTTCCTACGTTTTGTTACACAACTGGCACAAGGTTGCACAAAGGAATGAGCTCAAGGTAGGGGATATTGTGCAGATTTGGTTCTTCAGGAGCAAAGAGGGAAAGCCGTGCTTCGCCGTCGTAAACCTCGGCCAAAAACCCGCTTCTTGCTCTTCTTCTGCTGTCGGCAAAGATGATAATGATGAGCCAAGGAGCGATGTCACTTCCTAGCTCCTCCTCAAAAATCGATAATGGCTGGTTGGTTGGTTGGTTTCTGTTTTGGTTTTCATGCAAGCCAAACAGAATTTTGCACAGTGGTACTTAATTAGTTTAAACTAATTTACTTTTCTTTTTCAACTGCCTTTGTAAACGATATTGATCTTGGTGATCTGACATATGAGGAGTACTGATCCCAGTTCTTTAAAATGTTTGTTCAAATTGGTTGCAGATTAATTCATGATATTTGTTTTTTTTTTTTTTGGCATGGTTAAAGAAATTATTTAGTTGTTTTAATATGGTAATTTCTTCTTTTTCTAATTTTCCTTACTCAGAAGTATTTCGTGATATTGAAATAAGAACATACTCCTCTAGTAGAACACCCGGATAATATTTTCTCTAATATTTTGCTGCATCCAAATTAGAAGCAAAGATTTTAGCAAAGCATATTTTAGTTGAATATTGTACTACGTTCTCCAAATTCCTTTGCAAATGCCATCAAGTATAGTAAATGTCAAAATTGATGTTTGTTGATACCTTGAATTTTTAATTCAATGCTAACAATTTTGTCATATTTAAATTTTGTCATAGTAAAATTTATTTCCAAAAGTTCCAAAGCTCACGAATGATAATGACAGAAAGGACATATGACATTATGTATTAGACTACAAACTATACAAAGAAAATTAACGTATCAAATTTATTTTCACATCTTTTGTTAGCATCTATTTTAGATCTTCAAGAAAGTGCAAAGAAAGTTAGTGAGAAAAAAGTTAAATTAATTGCTTAAGTGTAACCCGGCCGATGATATATGTAGGGATATGTGGGTCAATCTTTTTTTTTTTTTTTTTTTTTGGAAACTCTAAAGATAAAATGACCTTTTTTGTTAGTTTTTCAATATATCTTTTGAATTTTTTAAATTATTTTAATATGTCCTATTTTGTTAACTTTCTATTATTAAAGTGAAGATTTGAATTTAGAAAATTGGTACAAAGGGTCTTTCCCACGTTAATAATTGTTAATGTTTATAAATCAAAAGAAAATTGTTCTAAGCTATTCCAACAAAATAGAGTAAAGCTAAGAGGCACCTCCAGTGTCTTACACCATCTGAGGTGACCCCCTACATGACTTGCTATTTGGTAAGAGGTGGGGTTCATCCTACTAAATAAAAAAACAAAACAACTTTCTGGTGCCCCTTAGCTTTATTCAACATAATATGATTATCTAATTTCTCTAAATGGAAAATACCTAAAATGTCTCAGGCATTTAATCTAAATATCATTTTTGTCTTTTTTTTTTATTATTTAGATACTCAAATTACCCCTTATGTTTGAAAAAATCAATCACAAATTCCCCTTAAAATGAGTAAAATTTTAAAATAGCAAAATTACCCTTTGTAATATATATTAATTATAATTTAAAACATTAATTAAACATAACTAATACATGTAAATAAATCTTGTTCTTTTTTGAGAGTTTTGATAGTTTAAAAAAGAACAGAATAGAATTTTAGCTAAATGCAAAGGTGGTTTTGAGTCGTTTCCTTCTCTAAATGAAGGAAAGGAGCTGACGCAAATTTCTTCAAGTTATTTACATGATAAAAGTTCGGTAATAATTAGCGGTAATAGATTTGAGTTTACGTTTTGTCCACATAGTCACGATGGGGTTGCTATCCTTACTCTAAGCAGGGGTGAATTTTTAAAATTTCCTTTTTGGCCCCTTAAATTTGATGACCTTTTAAATTTTTCCCTGTATTACAAAATGTTTTATAACTTTAGCCCTTATAATTTGCCCTCCTAATTTTTTTAATTACTATATTTACATAAATTTTATTTAAAAAAAATTTAATTTCATCTTTTTTATTTTTAAGACTTAATTTTAAAATAGTATGTCAAATGAATCAAATTCAATTGTATATTATATACAAAATTGAAAAAATTTACAATTCTTTAAACTCTAAACCTTAAAATTTACAATTCAGGGAATGAGAGGTTAAGGGTTAGGTCCGGTAAATTCAAGGTTCAATACTTGACAAATGTAAAATAAATTTGTAGATTAGGTTAGTTTAAAGGGGTTGTTGGGTGCTTACCAATTTTTTTTTTAAAAAAACTTAAAATTAAATTACACTCTTATAAGCCTCTATGGATTTTTAAAATTCCCTTTTTGGCCCCCCCCTAAGTTTGGTAATTTTTTTAAATTTCCCTGTATGACAAAAGATTTTATTACTTTGGACCTTATTATTATCAAACTACATAATTTTTATTAAAAATAAAGCTCACCTTTTTTTTTTAAGTACTCAACTTTAAAATTTAGTATGTTAAAATGAATCAAATTCAATTGTCCTATTACAAAAATTTGAACTCTGAACTTAAAATTAAATAAAATTTTTGTAAGCTTAGTTCATTTAGAGAAAAAAAAAATCAAAGAAAGAAATAAATAATTGAAACAAATATCATGATTTTAAATATTTAAATAAAATAGCATAGATTATAAATTTACTAAGTAAATTATCTATTTATTAGAAATAAAAGTTCTATTTAGCTAATAATTTGCTATTTCCCTTAAAAAAATAATTTACTATTTAGTTCAAATATTTTAAACAAATTACTACAAAAAATATTTTTTAGAAAACAAATATTTTAAAAATGTTGTTAGACCTCACTCAGGCCAAAGCCCAAACCAAATTCAAGGACTATGAGCTCTTCCTTTTCTTGAGGATTAAGATTTGGCCAAAAGAAAGGAAACTAAACATTTGTGTGCGTGTATATAAAAATATATATATATATATACATATATATATATATATATAAGCATTCAACATAAATCAAGATAGATTCTTATTAACGGAAAACTCAACTTAAGTTAGCATAGACAATTCATATATGTTCTATACATACTTCGTAAACCATCGTAAAATTCAAGTTTTAATTTTAGATACATACACTACTACAAATATGGGATTCCACGACGGTACTTCGACGACCGTTTTTTAAAAAACCATCGTGTAAAATTCGCAAAAACACGAAGCGGAAAAAATTTTACGAAAACCGTCGTGGAAAGGCTTGCTTCCACGACGGTCTTTTAAAACCGTCGTGGAAGCCTCGCCGCTTCCACGACGGTTTTAGGAGACCGTCGTGGAAGCGTCGCGGCTTCCACGATGGTTTTAAGAAACACGGTCGTGGATTTTCGAGCTTCCATGACCGTTTTTAAGAAACCGTCGTGTAAAATTCACGAAAAAATTAGACAAAACGCCGAGGGTCTATTGTTGCCGTCAAAAATTTTCACAACAGCTACAAATCATCCGAATATAAAGTCAAATCGCTCTGACGACGATTTTTATGTGGGCCCGTCGTGGTATGTTCTTAAAATCAGCCAGAATCTGCCATTTTTCCATATTACACGACGGTTAAAAAAACCGTCGTGGAATCTCAAAAGATTCCACAACTCTGGATTCCACGACGGTTCAAAAACCATCGTGGAATTGATACCACAACGGTTTTTAATCGTCGTAGAATCCCCTTTTTGTAGAAGTGATAGTTCGTCTTCTTGCTCTATCTTCTCTCCTTTGTCATCTGCATCATCCGAACGAAGGCCCATCGTTTGGATGATGGTGATGATAAATGTGAGAAACAGAGCAAACTAGTCAAGGAAAAAGTAATCGTCATGATTGTAGAGCTTTTATTTTCGGCACACACATACGATGTGTATTTGGTAAGACCTTTCCCTATGTATCTTTCTACTTGCTTTCTTAACCGCAAAATTCCTTTAGAACACATAAAAATAGGAGATATGAAAATACTAATAATAATAATAATAATAATAATAATAATAATAATAAGGAATTTAGGAGTATACACCTTCCTTCCCAAATCTTTACTTTTTGTTACACGTTATTTTACAGTTAATTCGGTAAAATTTGTTTTTAAATAATCTTTCGTTGTTGCTCGCTAAAATGGAAGAAGAGTAAGTTTGCGATATTGACATGTTGGTGCGAGGTGCTAGTGCAAGTTTTGTCACTGCCTAACTTCTACACAGGTTTGGCACTCTAGGACATAATTAGTTAATTTTGATGTAATTACGTCCCCTTTAATTAGTTTGTTTTAATTCTGTGTTATTAAATATCTTTCTTGATAATTAATCAGATATGCAAGTATTGATCCAGCTCTTCAAGTGCATATATAGCTTGTGGCTTTTATTTTTGATGTTTGAGTCAACGGTCCCTCTATCAATAACTGCAAAAAGGAGCGAGAGAGAGAGCCATATTCAGTGGGAAAAAAAAAAGGCGTTGAGAATGAGAAAGGAAGAGATCAAGTTCAAAAAAAAAAAAAAAAAAAGAGATGTGTAAAGTGCGTCCCACTTTTGAGTAGTTGGAGAAGGACACAAAATAGTTTTGGTTTATTCAGGAGAAAAAACCAATAAATTAATTTGGTTACCTATGGTCATGTGCCTGTGCTCATATTGTTTTTTGAATTTTGAATTAGTCACTCTCTCTCTCTATTTTTTTTTTAAATGGTTATTTGCATACTTATGTCAAAATGTGTAAAGCAAAAAAATTCAATAAGTAATTTTATGTTGATGGAGTTGATATATTTGCTCCCACTAAATTCACTTGACGTCCTCGCTTTAATTTATGCCACTATTTCTAAAGTTTTGAAAAATCTACCGTTTGCAAGATACTCTCCTGACTCCCACATTAATTTTGAATTTTGATTTAATTTATAAAAAATAGCAAATCTAATTTGTAGAAAACTAGTATTCTCATTTTGAAAATAGTTACCCAAAAAAATTTAAGAAACACACCTACGTGTTTCCTTTTTCTTTTTTTCTTTTAGTCACTTTTTTTTTTTTAACATCCTAATCACCATTTTTTTTCCCTTTTATTAATATAATAGTAAAAGCCTCCAAAAAGTTAAAAAAAAAAAGAAAAAAAAAAAAGAAGTACTGCTCAAAAAACAAAAATAATAGGGGCACTATCAGTATTTGTTTCAATGATTTACTAGGGAAACGCTCACAATCTGTTTTCTTCTTTGCGCGTGTTATTTATTTGTTTCTGCGGCATTTTTTCTTTCCATTCCAGACTCAAAGAGCCAATCACAAGTAAATATTGTATTGTAATTTTTGATATGAAATATTGTATTGTAATTTGCTTTTAACAATAAATTTCTCTATGTTATTATTATCGTTTATGAACTCTAAGTATTTGTTTGGTATTTAAGTTTAATTCTAACTAAACTGTACCTTTTCATCTTAATTTTGGTCTTTTTCTGAAAAGTCAATTAAATTTATAACTAGTTTTTGAAAAATTAATCAATTTCATCTCTAACTGCGAACTAAATAGAAGCCAAGTGTCCGTTTAGATAGTTGTATTTGGCTGTTTGCACCCTAATGTAGAATTAAATTATATATTCAAATGAACATCTATTTGAATATTTTTTTGTTACAAGTAATATTTGAATAATAAATGTAAAAAAATGAATGTGATAAAGATTTTTAAATAATAAAAACTTGGATTTGGATGTAAATTAAATCATTGTGAGATAATGAAAATATTTAAATGCACATGAATATTTCACCACCATCCAAACACATATTTTTTTAAAGTTAAATAATTGCTATTACATATGGTTATAGACAAACCCTATACTTTATGGTCATTCTTACTCTGTATTTTGAATTTTAAACACTCCCACTTTACTCCTTAAATTTAATGTAGTCTCATTTAACTGGTTTTGTTTTAATTTTGTTGGAGAGATTGAAATTTCAATTATGGAAAAGATTCTTTCAGTCATTATTTAATTTTTTTAATGTTTTCATCCATAAACAAGACCCCCTTTTTATTTTTTGTGTGTCATACAATATATATTTTTATTACAAATGATGACCCAAATAGACCATAAACTCTATGGTAATTCTTAAAAACTCTCACATTACTTCATGAATTTTAAATTTATTTAATTTCTTTTGTTAGAATTTTTGTTACTGAGATTGAAATTTCTATGATGGGGAAGTCTCTTCCAATTGTCAGTTAATTCTTTAAATTTTTTTTAATCAAGAACTGATAAATTACGGCAGTTTTGTGTCCTACAAATATTCAATTTTATTACATGGATATTCATAGATTGGCTAATAGAATCTTCGTTATCTGTTTTGAAAAAGAGCCTCCCTTACCCTAGAAATTCAGAAGTGGATAAATCTAAGGGAGCTTATATCGTGCAAATTAAAAATCAAATCAGCACCCGTTTTTATTTTTTTGATTGGAAAGATGCCATATAAAACAAGAGGGAAATTCATTCTTCAAGAGAGAGATAAATTTACTTTTTTTGTTTTTGTTTTAGAAGGATAAGTTCAAAGACTATGAGCTCTTCCTTTCCTTGAGGCTTAAGGTTTGGCCAAAAGAAAGGAAACTAAACTAATCAGCATCCTATATAAATTAGGATTCGTACTCCCTAACAGAAAATTGAATTTAACTTAGCGTAGACCACACGTCATATACGGTTTATAAATACTTCCTAAACCATCTTTAAAGTTCAAGCTTCAGTTTCAAATATATGATCCGTCTTCTTGTAATTCTGTCTTCTCTCCTTTGTCGACTCTCTCATCTGAACGAAGGCTCGTCGTTCAGATGATCGGGACAGCAAATGTGAGAAACAGAGCAAACTAGTCAAGGAAAAAGTAACCGTCATGTCTGCAGAGGTTTTGTTTTCGGCACACCACCTGTATCTGGCAAGATCTTTCTCAGTTCTCTTGGTTCTTTAAGTTTTTTTTTTTTTTTTTCTCTAATTTACTTTTTGTTTTTGTTTTTTTTTTTTAATCACATTATTGTTGAAGATATGGGACTTGCAAAGTTCCAGTTTCTACGTTTTGTCAAACAACTGGTACAATGTTGCCGAAAGGAATGAGCTCAAGAGGCAGGGGATATTGTGCAGATTTGTCTTCTTGTTCGTCTGCTTCTGCTGCTGTTGTCCAAGAAGGGACTTCTTCTTCTTCGGCTGCGGATGTGGCTGCTGCTGCTGTGGCTGTCGGAATCGTAGAAGATTATCTTGATCAGAGGAGTAATAGTGATCCGGCTTTATAATGATTGATTAGCTGGTTGGTTTCTTTTTTGTTTGTTTTTTTTTTTTGACATTCTTTTTTCATGCAAAGCCAAACAGAACTTTGTAAGTTAATTCACAAATTTACATTTTTTTTTTATATTAGCATGCGTTTGGTACTAAGGTTAGGATTGTAGAATTTAGGTTTGGATTGATTGTGTGTTTATAGAGGTGTTTAAATTGCTTGAGCTAAAAAGTATAAAAATTTAAATTTGTTTGGAAAAAAAAATTAACATGGATTTTGTTTCGTTTGTCTAGAAATTTTATATAATTTAAAAAAATCATATTATTTGAACTTGTTTACGTAAAGTTATGAACTATTAAAGTTTGAGTTACAAAACTACATTAATAATAAAGCTAAAAAAAAAAAACAACAAAAATTAGATTGTAGAAGTAGGGTTTGGATTAACACATGCTTAGTTATTTTTCTCAATGAGTCAATATTTTTTAATCTTAGTGATCAGACATATAAGTCCAATCTTTTAACAAGTTTGTAACTAGCGGTCACAATGCTGAGAATATTAATTTGGCTCATGTACATGAATGCCCCTGAACTTTTCCAATTTAATAATTTAGTCCCTAAATTTTGTTTTTCCTACCAATCAACTCCTTGAACTTCTAATTTTTAATAATTAAGTCCTTTTAACTTAAATTCATTAAATTTAAGACAACTTTTTGAACAATACTTACACATTATAGCTCAAAAGGCATAATGTTGATCATTTTTGCTTAATTTTAATACAAATTTCTTTTAAAGTTTAGGTTTAAGTTTGACTATTTATAATTGAATTAAGATTCAAATTTTCAAAGGCAATTTTTTTTGAATTTTGCTTTTTCTTAACTATTAGAGAATTAATGCAATAATATAATACTACTTAATTCGAACACCCGGATATATATGTATGTATTTCATTATTTATTTTTTAAACTCAGATGGGGATTCAAATTCCACAATGTTATGGCGTATAGTTAGGCCTGATCGCTAGATACATAAGTTAACAACCACTAATTGGAATTCAAATTTTTTCTGGCTGCAAAAAAATAATTTTTCAAAGAAAGTGCAAAGAAAAAAAAAGGAGGGAAGTGAAGATTAAAAAAAAATTGAGACTCAATATTCTTCATTTATTTATTTATTTTCTTTGTTTCACAGGTGAGAAAAAATAAAAGTAAAATAATTTAATCTTCATTTTCTCTCTTTTGCTCTCCTTCACATTTGTGTGTCTACCATCAAACAGAATTTTGCACGGTAGAAGTATTTTTTAACACTTGCTTTAATTAATCCAATTCTTTTAAGTTCATAGCTAGTTAAATGGGACGCATTGTAATAATTTATTGAGTTTAAGAGAAATTTGTCATGATTAAAATATTATGGAGTAAGTTTCTGAAAAGATAAATTTGAAAGACAAGAGTATTTATTAAATAAGTAGGTTAATGATAATTAAGTACGATAACATACATAGACTTGTCATGCTATGCTTTTAACAGTTGAGTCTAATCTAATATGCACGTGTAAGAGATTTAAGGTTTCAAATTTTGAATAAATGATTTGAATTAGATAACTTGAGTTTTGAATGAGCACAATTCTTATCTAATATTTTCCAAAAAAAAAAAAAAAAAGATATTTTTCACACTAATTTGATTTTGAATAGAATTTGTCCTCGATGTAGATTTCTAACTTTGTCAAGGAAAAGCTGCTTAATTAGCGTAAAACCCACGTCGAAGGTTGTCTATATATAGAAGCTTTCATAATATAAAAGCCGAACCTGAAATTAAATGTAAAGTCTTCTTGGTCTGTTTTCTTCCATTCTTGTTCATCATTGGGGTCAAATCAAACGTAGGCCCTGCTCTTGTTTTTGTTTTTGTTTTTGTTTTTGTTTTTTATTTTTATTTTTTATTTTAAAGATTTAGTTTTCAGCACATGCACATGTATATATAGGCATACGTTAATAACTGATATATATGTATATATATATATATGCACAATATGTATTATGTATATATATGTACGAAAAAGAGCGTCCCTTGCCCTAGAAATTCCCAAGAGGATAAATTGTATCATGCAACTTAAAAATCAAATCAGCACCCGTTTTAATAAATTTGTTTGATTGGAAAGATACAATATGATACAAGAGGGAAATTTATTCTTTAAGAGAGAGATCAAATTTACTCTTTTTTTTGTTTTTTTCCTAGAAGGATAAGTTCAAGGACTATGAGCTCTTCCTTTTCTTGAGGATTAAGATTTGGCCAAAAGGAAGGAAACTAAACATATGTGTGTGTATATATCAGTGTTCTACATAAATCAAGATAGATTCTTATTTCCTAACGGAAAACTAAACTTAAGTTAGCATAGACTATTCATGTACGTTCTATACATACTTGTTAAACCATCCTAAAATCAAGTTTCAATTTTAGATACATAGTTCGTCTTCTTGTTCTGTCTTCTTTCCTTTGTCTTCTGCATCATCCGAACAAAGGCCAATCGTTCGGATGATGGGGATGACAAATGTGAGAAATAGAGCGAACTGGTCAAGGAAGAAGTAATCGTCATGATTGTAGAGCTTTAATTTTCGGCATATACGTATGATGTGTATTTGGTAAGATCTTTCTCTATTCTTTTAATTCTTTGTAATTTTTTACTTGCTTTCTTAACAGAAAAATTTCTTTAGAACACACAAAAATAGGAGATATGAAAAATAATAATAATAATAATAATAATAATAATAAGGAATTTAGGAGTATACACTTTCCTTCCCATATCTTTCCTGTCCCAATTTAGGAGTAAGTTTGCGACATTGACATGTTGGAGCGAGGTGCTAATGCAAGTTTTGTCACTGCCTAATTTCTCAAGTTTCTTTTTTTGGTTTCATGGAAGCCAAACACAAGTTTGGCACTCTAGGACATAATTGGTTAATTTTTATGTAATTACGTCCCTTTAATTAGTTTGTTTTAATTCTGGGTTATTAAATATCTTTTTGGTAATTAATCAGATATGCAAGTACTGATCCAATTCTTCATGTAGATATATAGCTTGCGGCTTTACTTTTGATATTTGAGTCAACGGTCACTCTATCAATATACTGTAAAAAAAAAAAAAATTACACGGAGATTAAACATATTCTGATCACATGATACTACTGACATATTATTATTATTATTATAAATAAGATTACTTTTATTATTGAAGATTATTGCATGCATAATTAGCTGTCTTGTTTGTTTGTCAGGTTTTCTCAATACATTCTAGTACAAATGTTTAATATACTTCCTCGGCGTCCCTCTTTTTTCTTGTTCACCATTATTGGGTCATGGACTCAAGACCACCCATTGATATCATGACACATGATGGACGTAAATTCGACCCGATCCTGAACCCGATCCCAAACTACAGCCTTGGTGTTGGTTGATAGGGACCTCGACCTGGGTCCTTGTCCTTGCCCCTAACCAGGACCCCAAGTAATCAAAGTCATTGGCGCGCTTATTGAACCCATATATATGAATTATTAACGTGAAAAGGGACTAGAAACCCATTTGATGACTTCGAACTACTCTCTACATAAACCTCCAGATTAAACCCCATCCGAAATTTACTCTCATTATTATTATTATTCACTTTGCTCTGAATTTGTCTCTCTTCAATAAGTGTGTCTCTCACTAAGAGTCCCATGAAGATGACGACCCCCCAAAAAGACTCCGACAACCCGCCCCCTAATGAATCCTTTGACAACTTACTAATGTTGGCAGAGGTTTGCTGTGCTGTTCTTGAAGGCCAACTAACTTTGCCAGGTGAAGATGAGCCTCCATTGCCAAAGGCGATCAATGAAAAACCAGTGGTGGACTCGGTTGCAGCTCGGAAATCCACACCCGTCGCCTTCGAATTCCCGACAAAACGGCGTGGTACCGCCGGCAAGCCCCACTTCATAAAGAAAGAAGCAAACCTGAAGATCAAGACTGCTGCTACTCACAAAATTCATGACATTGATGAAGATGATCAGAAAAGATTGATCAGCAAGAAGTCCGGTGCAACTCGACCGAAACGCCGTCGTTTGGACGAAGGGATCAAAACAGACGTGAATACGAAGAAGAGGAACACCAAGAATTCGGGTAAAAGAGGTGTAAGGGCGGGACCGGACCCGGCACCACCGATGCCGGAGAATTTGAGGGAGATGGTTGTTCGGGATTTTGATGTCTCTAGCGTGACGTTTGTTATCCAGAAGAGCCTATTCCAGACCGATCTAGAGAGGGTTGAGAACCGTTTATCAATGACTTTAAAACAAATAGCGTCGGACGATTTCTTGACGGAGGAGGAGAAGAGGACATTGGTGACGAGAAAGACGGACGGGGGTCTCGAGGGCATCCAGGTGGGCTTTATCGAGCCTGATAAAGAATTGCGAAAGACGGAGATGATGTTGAAGAAATGGGACTCTAAAGTTCCAGTTCCTATATTTTGTCACACAACTGGCACAAGGTTGTACATAGGAATAAGCTCAAGGTAGGGGATATTGTGCAGATTTGGTTCTTCAGGAGCACAGAGGGAAAGCCGTGCTTCGCCGTCGTAAACCTCGGCCAAGAACCTGCTTCTTGCACTTATACTGCTGTCGGAAAAGATGATAATGATGAGCCAATGAGCGTTGTCACTTCCTAGCTCCTCTTCAAGAATCGATAATGGCTGGCTGGTTGGTTGGTTGGTTTCTTTTTTGGTTTTCATGCAAGCCAAACAGAATTTTGCACAGTGGTTCTTAATTAGTTTCAAGTAATTTACTTTTCTTTTTCATTATTTTGCTGCCTTTGTAAACGACATTGATCTTGGTTCTCTAGCATGTAAGTCATACTGAACCCAGTTCTTGAAAATACTTGTTCATATGTTGGTTGCGGCTTAATTAATGGGATTTGATTTTTTTTTTTTTTTTTTTGCATGGTTAATATTATTAATTCTTCTTTTTCTAAATTTCCTTACTCAGAAGTATTTCGTGATTTCGAAATAAGAACATACTCCTCTAGTAGAACACCCGGTTATTTTCACTAAAATATTTTGCCAAAGATTTTAGCAAAGCATCCTTAGTTGAATTTTTAAGTCAATGATAACAATCTTGTCATTTTTTTAAATTTTGTCATGGTAAAATTTATTTCCAAAAGTTCCAAAGCTCACGAATGATAATGGCAGCAATGACATATATGATATTATGTATTAGACTACAAACTATACAAAGAAAATTAACGTATCAAATTTATTTTCACATCTTTTGTTAGCATCTATTTTAGATCTTCAAGAAAGAGCAAAGAAAGTTAGAGAGAAGAAAGTTAAACTAATTGCTTAAGTGTAAACCGGATATGTGGGTCAATAATTTTTTTTTTTTTTAGAAACCCTGACTAAAGTTCTATAAAGGTAAAATGACCGTTTTTGTTAGTTTTTTCAATTTATCTTCTGAATTTTTTAAATTATTGCAATATTTCATATTTTGTTAACTTTCTATTTAAGTGAAAATTTTAATTTGGAAAATTTGCATTAGAGTATTATCAAATTAGGTTTGATATATATATATATATTGTCAAAAACGGGGTTTTCCTTCTTTATATGATGTGTGTACATAGGTTTTTCATCATCAATTTAACAAAAAATTAAGTCAACTGAGACACATTATATTAATTTATAAATTTCAGGAGAAATTTGTCAAAATTAAAAAATTATGGAGTAAGTTTTTGAAAATGACAAATTTGAGAGATAGGAGTGCTAAATAATTTGGTTAATTAAGATAAGTACGATAACATATATAGGCTTGTCATGCCATGTATATATATAACAAAATGTTAGATACAATTGTATCTAATATGCACGTATGGGAGATTTAAGTCTTGAAATTTTGGATAAGTTATTTGAATTAGATAACCAGAGTTTTCATTCAGCAAAAAATAAATAAATAAATAAATAAAGATAACTAGAGTTTTCAATGAGTAGCTTCCTCGTCTAATATCGCAATTACTTTCCCGAACAACATATTAAAAAAATTTTATTTTTCACATCATTTTTATTTTGAATAGAACTTGTCCTCGATCTAGAATTCCAACTTTATAAAGGAAAAGCTGCTTAATTATCGTAAAACCCACGTCAAAGAGTTATCTATATAAATATATATATATATATATATATATATATATATACGCTTTCATAATATAACCGAACCTTAAATTGAATGTAAATCTTGTTGCTCTGTTTTCTTCCATTCTTGTTCATCACTGGGGTCAAATTAAACGAAGGCTCCGCCAGTCTTTTCAACACCCAGTCATGAACACGAACGAGACAAACCTGACAAACAAAGCATTCTAGTAATTTGTCATAAAAATATAGTCCGTCTTCTTGCTTTGTCTTCTCCCCTTTTTCATCCTAACGAAGGCCTGCCGTTAGGATGACGGTTATGATAAACGTGAGAAACAAAACAAATTAGTCGAGGAATTAAGTAATTGTCATGATTATGGAGCTTTTGTTTTCGGCACACGCACATGTATCTGGCAAGGTCTTTCTCTATTTTCTTAATTCTTTGTACTTTTTTTAAAATTTATTTTTTCTTAACAGCGAAATTTTTTAGAGGACATAAAAAATAGGATATATGGAAAAAAAAAAAATCAACAAATTTAGGAGTATACTTTTCTTTTAATTTCATGCCCGTTATCAATTTTATTTTTGTTTTAAAGATTTTTTTTTTCAGCACAGGCACGTGTATATATGCGTTAATCTTTTATTTTGTTAATCCTTTGTATCTTTTCTTTGTTGGTTTTGTTAAGAATGTTGGTAATAGTGTTGTTATTAACTGAATTATCAGTGTTTTTTTACAGCTCTATTTGGGAAATTTCAGAAGCTCTTTTCTTTTTTTCTTTTTTGTTTGTGCGTTATGTGTTTTATATATAAATATTATTTGTGAAGCTTTTTTCTTTTAATGTCCAGACTTGATAATAGAGTTAATCACAAATAAGATAGTAAATCTTGAATGGATAATTTGCTTTGAACAATAAGTGTCCCTCTCTTAATATTTTTATTTATGCCTCTAAATTTTATGATCCTTCCTACTTTGCTCCTGAATTTTGAAAGTTCCCACATTGTTTCTTGAATTTTGAATCAGTCTCCCTGTTTTTTGCTTTTTAAGATTTTTTGCATACTTATTTCAAAAATATGTTTAAAGCAAAAAATTCAATAATTCACTGTTCAAATCATACTTTTTCAATTTATGTTGATAAAGTTGATATATCTGAGCCCACTGAATTCACTTGATGTCCTCACTTAATTTATGCCACTATTTTTAAAGATCTGAGAACTCTATCATTTATAAGATACTATTCTGACTCCCACTCTAATTTTCATTTGATTAATTACTAAAATATTAGTATTCTCATTTCGAAAATAGTTACCCAAAAGAAATTGAGAAATACACCTACATATTTCCTTTTTATATATTTTTTTAAACATCCTAATCACCGATCTTTTTTTTTTCCTTGTATTAATCTATTAGTAAATAAGCCTCCAAAAAGTTAAAAACAAAAAAAGAAAGAAAAAAAAAGAAGTAATGCCCAAAAACAAAAATAATAGGGGCATCATTGAGTTGAAGACCTAAATCCATTCAATGATATTTGAAATTTTTTTTCTTACTTTTAAATTAAAATAAAGTAAATAAGTTGATAAAATAGTGATCGTACAATTTTTTAAGATATGAATAGGAAGGAGAGAGAAACATGACACCCTAGTTAAGGACATAAGCAACCATCATGGCTGTTAAACCTTTGTTTTTGTTTTATTTATTTATTTTTAAATGTTTCCTAGCACGTGCACAAGCTACACGTTAATCTTTCTTTGTCGTTTCTTAATCCTTTTGTGCCTTTTCTTTGTTGGTTTTGTTTGAGTGTTGATATAATGATGTTATTTCTGAAATATCAGTGTTTTGTTTCAAAGTTCCACTTGGGAAAAACATTCAAAATCTCTTTTCTTCTAATTTGCGGGTGTTATTCATTTGTTTTTGCGGCATTTTTTTTTTTTTTTGTCATGTCGAGATTCAAAAGAGTTGATCACAACAAAAAATTACCCCTAATAATAAATTATGGCTTCATCACTAGCCGATCTTGAGAGATCACTAATTCTAGATCCATTACCAATTCATCTAGTATAACACTTGTCTTCTTAAGCTAACACAGCCCTCAGCTGAAAATGATTTCTTTGATACAGCCACCTCAAGGAAATTAGATAATCATCTTGTAAATATCAAAGAAAAAATTAAAATCATATAACACTGATCTGGACAATCACCGGAAGATTATACCTAATGCACCGAGCGGAGTAATAAGAACTGCTAGAGCAAATGTGTAGAGCAGTGAAGTTCGCTATCTCGCCAACAGTGACGGAGCTAGGATTTATTAATAGGGGGCCAAAATTTTTTTTTAATCAACATTATGCTAGCATATATGTAACAAATTTTGTTTATTAAAATCCAAATTGATTGCTCAATAAAATATAAAGAACTATTATTTTAAGGGGTTAAAACTAATTTATACAACCCACTATATTATAATTAAAAAAAACCCCACTATATTATAATTAAAAGGATTAAAAAAATAAAAAGAGCTAAAAGGCTACTCCCCTCCCTCCGTCATTGTAACGACCCGACTTTTGGACTGTTATCTAACATACTTATTCTTAATTCATTTAGTCTTAATATTTATTTATGTTAGGTTCCAAAAATACATATATATTTTTATAAATAAATCATATTCGTACTACAAAAGTTAAACTCACTAAAATTTTTAACTGAGGAAACTGAAATTTCTAAATAATAAATATCATATTTAAATTCGTACTTAAATAATATTTAAAAACCTATAATATCATGTGAGTTGAAAGAAAAGACTCTAAAGTCTTTTTCTCGTAATACTCATACTAGTTTAGTAATACCAAAATACTAAAAAAATAGTTATAAATGTAGTCGATACAAGATAATTTAAGAAGTCTAAATGCGAAAATTAAGTTCGTGGTGGTATCGATAATTTAAGAAGTCTAGATGCGGAAATTAAGTTCGTGGTGATATCTCACTCCCTTCCTTCATTGCCTCTGCACAGCTTCGTCAGTCCAGCAAACATCTAAGTGGCAGGCTACCTATCCGCGTTACCTACAGCATGAACACATACGTATGAGCTTTCGCTCAGCAAGTACAAACAATACCTCACAAAATATTTTTATAAAATCATATCATCATGCGTAAGAACAAGACTGTTTAAAAATGCATGTGATCTATGTGTGTTCAATTATGCTTCATTATATACATGCTTTGTCTACTTAAAGGCTCCTATGTCATATTCATATACGCGCAACTAATGGAGAGTTGGGGGAACGACCCTCCAATCACCTCTAAGATTATAACTTATAACTTTCGTTCTTATCATATAATCTCACTAATTGGAGGTTGGTACGACACTTATACATATCTTTCGTTAGCCTCCTTCTTATTAATTGTGACAATGTGAATATTTATATGTTACTATACATCTATCATTGTGGCATAAATATCTGTGAGACATGTCGATCATATTAGTGCAAGAGAAATTATGCATATCATATGCTTAATCAAAACAATATATATAACCCATTTACCCATCTCATCATCAAGGCAAATTATAGCAAACGTAGAACATCAACAAAGAAAAACATATTTTTCCATGCTGTAAGTGAGATTTGTACTTACCAGTCTTATGTGCTTAAACTTCCGGAGTTGTGTCTCCTACTACGCAAGTTTGAGAAATTTTCCTGATTTAACAATATCTCATTATTAGATAGAATCATAGTTATATTACTTTATTTATTTATTTATTTATTTTATAAATTGAAGTAAGCTTAATTTACTTATATTATAATTAACCTTAACAATTAATTCATATTAATTGTTAAGTGTTAAAATACTTTTCTTCTAATTATTATTTAATTAATTTAATTTTACTTAATTTAATTTAATTTAATTTAATTTAATTTGGTAGTAGTTAATTATTACTTTATTTAGTTGAGTAATTATAATTAAATTACATAATTTCAATTGACTAATTAATAATTATATCGTTAATAATTTAATTATGTTACTTAAATATTCTTTCTCATATAATATTTATCAATTATTAGTTCTCATATTAATAATTAATAATTAGATTATTCTAATAATTAATGTTTGATTAATCTCTAATTGATCATCCATAGTTATATTAACAATTATATCAATGATTAATGATTAATTAATCATATATTATAATTATGTAGTTATTCAACATAATAATCTTATTTACACAGCTAATTATCACTTATTAACTCTTATAATTAATTAATTAATTAATTAATTAATAGATAATTAATTACTTTATTAATTATTAAGTAACTTTTTTAGCATAATTACATTTTATTATATCTTTATTAGTTTATTTATTTATTTATTTCTTAATCAATCAATCAATGAATCAAGGTGACAATGAGTCACCTAAGTGTATACCTTCTATCTTATATTGGGCTTGTAAAACCCAATCCAATTAGTTATGATCATTTAGTTGGGCTAAGGTATTCTTTTAGTATATGTCCAGGAATCCTCTAGTGTGCTTTATATGATTCAATTTTATAAAGTTAGGGTTTTTCACATTATTTGATCACACACTTAATACCAACTCATTCCATAAATATATATATATATATATATATATGTTATGACTTACTCTTATGTCATATTTTAAGGTTTAATCGTTTTGTCGGTGTGGGATTTTAACTTGTAAGATTTATTTAAAGTTGAATATAATCCCGTTTTGGACACTTGATGACTCGTTGGAAAGCTTGAAGTATCTAGTTTTTGTCTTTGTAATTTGTTTTCTAATATTCCAATCATTTCAAACATTAATATGGATGTTTTCCTAAGTGTCTTATGGTAAAATCTCAGTTTACCAGATTATAACATAATATTATATGATTTATTAAAATTTATGTACACATCCATTTTAAACGCATGATAATTCATTTCAAAACTTGAGATGTCTACTTTGTAGTCATAAAGTTATTTCCTTTAGTATTTGAGCGTTTCATGCCGTATACTTAGATTTTGTTACTGTTAGTCCCACATATGTACCATATGTCCAGGTTTATGGATAAAATTAGAAAAATCATAACAATTTACTTACAAGTCCAAATAAGGCAAAAGATATGTTGTCGGAAAGCTTATGGTGTTTAGTTCTTATACTAAGAACAGTTCTGTAAAACATTATGCTTTACTAACCCAAAATATACAAAACCCGTGGCTGGACAGGGTTCCGGCAAAAACTCTCAATTCGTAGTCCAAACTTGTAAAATTCACCAAAAACTGCACATTTATCTGTTCAAGGCGTATGATACCTTGTTGGAAAGCTCAAAGAATATAGTTTTTAGATCTATAACTTATAATCCAAAATTTTGAGACTAAAGGGTTTGGAGTACATAAAACCCGTGGCTAGACTGTATCCAAATTCAAATGAAGTTTATCCTCTGTAAAATCTTATCATATTATTTATTTATTTATTACAAAAGTTTCTAATGTATGTCATATTAGCACAACCACTACAAGCTCTAACAAAGTTCATATATCTTACCGAAATGTTCCGTGGATCCTTTAAGATCTCGGACCTTCAAAGTTGTTCTAAAAAAAATTTCCTAGGTAAGAAGAAGTCTAACATTAAGATTCTAACTAAACATCATGCTTTAGTTCTCCAAAAATGACTAAAACACAAAGAATACCACTAGGTTACCTTTAGTAAAACATCCTCTAACTCCATTTCAAACTTCTTCGAACTTGGTAATAGGGTTGCTTGGAGTTTGAAAATGGAGGGAAGAGGGTGCTAGAGGGTTGTTGGAGATGGAGAATAATGTTGGTGGTTCCTCTTTTTTTTTTTTTTTTTTTTTTTTTTTTTTTTTTTGAGCTTGGTGGTGGCTAGAGAAATTAGGGTTTTTGAGCTTAACTTGTGTGATAATAAAATGAGATGTTAGGGGCTTGTTTTCAGTCAACATTTGCTTTAAAGGAGCTATATTTTGAGGGGTAAAATGAAATTTTTTTGGCTAATTCTCCCATTGCATTGCTGCCACTTATGGGAGGGAGCTAGTGTGAAAATTTTATTCAACAAAGTGGAGATAAAGGGTTACTTTCACTTTTCTCTTCTTGGGGTCAAATTTCTAAAACAAGCCATGCCATCTCTTACATGAGATTGCATGTATGCACCACTTTCTTTCTCTTTTTTTTTTTTTTCCTCATTTGTTCAAATTTCTTCTTGCTTTTGACCACAAAAATCCGGATCCCCCTTTGGCTTTCTCATTTTTATTTTGTTTTTCTTTCTTCCAATTTTTCCACCATTGATCCAAGGTTGTCATCCTTATTCTCATCCATTGGATCTTCCATCATACCAATCCTTACCTTAAGCTCTCATTGGTCATTTATCGTCCAAAGCTTGGCCATTGATTTACCTAGGATCCTATAACATAAAATCTACACCATTGATTTCAAATCTAGGCATAATTTTTGATCAATCTTCCACCGTTGGATTTTCTAAGAGTAAATACTAATAATTCATCTTCTATCTATGTAACACATTAATTTTCCCAATCATACTCTCAAAACTTAAATATTGATATGACCAAAATAAATACTAAGGTCATCAAATTGACCTACTAATAAAAATCGAGGTTCTTCCCAAAAATTAACATTTATCCCTCTAATACGACATAATAATTTTTCGTATAAATTTTTATATCGTTCAACTTATCTTTTTTGTATTTATAATTTCTCATTTAAATAGAGAAGCTCAACATTATTAGATCATCAACATCATCATACTGATGATGCATATATAATCATTCATGATCTTGAAATTTGTTATTCATCAAAATAATTCATTAGAAGTATATTAATGGAGGAAATCCATGATAATAGTTCATGAATCAAATTTATGAATTTCTAGGGCGTCACATAGTCAATCTGCTCAAAGCAAGAATATGATCCATTATTATGAGAGTCAAAGCTTACTTAAATTTTTTTACTTCAAAATTTTCAAGTTGTGCAAAAACGTGTTAAGATTTCAAATTCTCTACACACACACGCACTAAAAAACAGGGGGGGGGGGGGGGGGGGGGGGGGCAAAGTATATAGATCATTGGCTATAAACTTGGCTTACCACTGTTCCCACCATTGCCTTTTACACCATAGTTCTACCGTTACGGCCATGAAGGAATTGAATAGGATCCCTTTTTGCAATCAAAACATCATCAAGGCTTGATTCATATCATCGTTAGAACTCCAATTCCTAATTAGAAGCAAAAGAAAGAAAGATTCATGAAATGAGTTGGTCAATAGTTAGATATATCATGCTTCATTTGTTTTTTTTTTTTTAAAGGAAAAATTTAGTTTAAGAAAGAAACCAAACTGACATTATGAGAAGTTAACAATAATAATCAATACGTCTCCAAAATCACCAATTCTTAAAAAAAAAGAATTAACAAAAACAAACAGAAATACACTAAACTATTCCAAAAGTAAATTTTATAGCATCAAAAAATAAAAAAAATTCCCCATTTCTGCATCTAGACCAAAATAAAAGAACAAAGATAAATAATAATAATAATAACAAACAAGATATCAGATCTAGTCGCAACAATAGATCCACGACAGTGTCATTGGAGAAGATAATGTGCGTGATCTAGGGTGTGTGAGCAGAGTTCAAGGGAAAGGAGTCGCCGGCAAGAGAGGAAACAGACATGCAAACAAGTTTAAATTAACGACATTTTGATGAAGTATTTTCGAAATTTTAGTTTTATTTACATGTTTTTTTCATATGTTTTAATAGAGTAAGGTACATCATGATCCGTTGCTTTTTGAAATATTCTCGATTATGTATATGGTAAGGGCAATACACAAGAGATATAATCTGAGAATTAAAGCATAAATTATTTGTTCGTCAACTAGTGAATAATGCGGGTCCCTTTATTCTAACAAGGTTGTGATCACGTCTACTTCCAAATTGGTGAGATGAATTATTTAGGTCATTAATAAATGTGTTACTAAGTAGAGACTACATATATTGAAAATACATTAAACTGGACTACAATGAAATATGTTCTTTAATAAGTTTTGCTTTCTAAATAACTTGTTTCCATCAATAAAAAGCTAATTTATGGGTAGACCTTGATCTTGAGTGATTAATGGACTTACAACCTTCATAGTATGCTTCTTGAGTCATCAATGGGTGAGGACATTCGGTGTGGACCAATATCTTGGTGTTTTAGAGATGTGCTATATTGGGTAGTAGGGAACTTTCAACCATCAATAAAGAATTCATAACTTTGTACATAAGATCAATGCCATTCCCATGTTGTGTCCAATTCAGGAATCTTGAGTGAATGAGATCTCGTATCTACTAGGTAGACTAAACTTTGTCTTTGATATGCTCAAAGATAAAACACTCATTAGAAAATTAACGGTACTCATGGACAAAGATGTACTTGGAGAGGTTAGAACGGTTTACTTCACCTAACTACAATTACAGGATGTCCATAATGAAGGGTCCATGTCATTATGTATTGTTGTAAATTTTGACCATTGACAGTATAATTTGTAATGTTGAAAATCGCCTACTAGATGTTTGGGACATCTAGAAGGCAGTTTCCATATAACACTGATCCTTGTGTTGTATAAATTTTAGACAATAACATAGATATCAGTTGTGCGGGAAAAATATTTATTTAATGGATGAAATAAAGACTATGCATTAATTAATTTTATCAAGTAGATGAAAATTATATGTAAAATATGAAAATTATATATATGTATATATATCTATTATTAAATATAAGTTTTCAATGGCAATACGCTTGGTGGAAAATATTGAAAGAACTTACACTATAGTATGCAGTCATAATAGGACACGTGGCACCTCCTAGGTCAAATCCTTGTGCCACGTGGTGCGCAACTCACTCCCTGCACAAGGAGTGGGTGATTTCCTTGATTAAGGGCAAGAAGAGTAGCACTTGTAACGACCCGCCTAGCACAGGCCGTTACCATACATACTTACGTATATTTCATACATACATAATCGACATAAACAGCGGAAATATTTTTTTTTTTTTTTTTTTTACAGTGTAACTCGCACACGAGAGCGTACATAAAATATAACAAATAATAGGCAATAGTTGTTTAGCATATCTCAACTTAATAACGTAAATAAAATAAATTCAAAACGCATAGCGGTTCTACATTTCCCACGGTTCACAGTCCGCCGAGCCTCGCCTCTCCATCTTGCATCAGCAATTGCTGGCAGGTTGCTTACCTTACAGCATAAACGTAAGACAGTGAGCTTTCGCTCAGCAAGTGCAACCATCCTATACCGCGACACAACACAAAACAATATATCTAACTAACATAACAAAGCATAGCATAGCATTACTTAACTTAAACTTATCGTAACTTATCCTACATATTGCATGAGCCAATTATGCTTTCTTATTCTTCTTATTGTACATAACTTGCTTACTTAACTTAACTTAACATATGGTCCCTATAGTGTTCGTACCGAGCGCGCAACTATGAATTGGTTGGGGTGGCCAATCTTTTCCAACTCAATCCATAGTCCAACCCGACCTTACGCGGGTCGGTACGACACAAGTAACTTACTTATTTTCGTGTCATTCTTTATCTTACACTTGATTTCATTCTATTATTGGTCAACATACTTCGTGATGTTTAACACAACTAAATCATAGCATGTATTAATCTTAACATGTTCTAACATTTCATGACATATACTTAAACATAGCAGTTTACACCATAGCATTTACACATAAAACATAGCATTAAAACTTTTCTTAACACCTAATATAGAACATGTAATTTACATGGCATATAAATAACACAGCAATGCAACACTACAGAACATACAATAAAGCATACATTTAAAACATACTTAGGCAAGTATCAAATCAAAGCCTATGCTGTAGGCGGTGGTTGTACTTACCTTGTTTAAAACTGCTGTGTCCAGTTATCAGCTTAAGCTTGCTGGGACCACCGTTGCGTATCGTATTCTGTTATCGACAAAAAGAGTAAGGATTAGAACTGTTGGTAAGCCAACATTCTTTATATAACCGTAGTTATATTTCCTTACTTTGCGTTACGTGAACCTATTTGGTTATTTTAAGTAACCCTAAGGTTTAAATCTATCCTATTCAGATTATTATTCTTGATTTTAAATCCCAAAAATTCATTTGTGTTTTCTTTATAGAAAACCTTATGTTTTGGCACAAAATCCCCCTTTTTTTTTTAATTTAATTTTAAAAATTTAGAAAATCATAAGGTAAAATTGTAAAAATCATCGACTATTAAAAACTGCCTTTGGAACAGTTTTATATGCCAGTTAATCATTAAAAACAAAAAACACCTTTTCTGAACCATTTCTAAAAATCTATACAGAAATCTCCCATTTCTGTACCATCTTTGAAAATCAATTTCATTTAAAAATCTAAGCCGATTTTGGAAAATTGTCTTCACAAAAGTTTTAGCTATCACAGAACCCTACAACTTCCGTGTTTTACGTAAAATCCAGTTTGGACCTTAACCTGTCCAAAATCTGTGTTGAACTAACTCTGTTCGTGTATGGTTCCTGGGCAGGTCAGGATCGGTTTTTGCAGAAAACCAAGGCCATTGGAGCCTTATTTTGAAAAAATGTTCGCGCATCCCCCTAGGAAAAACCCTAATCTACAACTTTCGTGTTTTAAGTTTCTCCTAATTCGGCCTCTACGGGCCTTAAAATTTGCTTTCCAAGACTGGGCAAACCTTACCCGAGAAAGCCATTTTTCGGTTTCGATTTCGCTTACGTCCTATTACGTTCACCCTACCTCAACCGAACACGTCGGGAGCCTAATTAAAACATGCAGGGACGTTTCTAACGTTCAACATTCAACAAACACATTTACATGAACATTTTGCAAAATAAAAAACCTAAACAAAACAACAATACCTAGCATGCATATTAACAACCACCAACATAACCCTAAATTTTCAAGCACAAACCCTAATTCTAAGCTAGGGCAGCAAGAGAAACCAATGAGCTTATGCTCAATACAACCAAGGCTTTAATACATTTAACCGATTACGTCACCCTACCGAGAAAGCCATTTTCGGTTTCGATTTCGCTTACGTCCTATTACGTTACCCTACCTCAACCGAACACGTCGGGAGCCTATTAAAAATGCAGGGACGTTTCTAACGTTCAACATTCAACAAACACATTTACATGAACATTTTGCACAATATATAAAAACCTAAACAAAACAACAATACCTAGCATGCATATTAACAACCACCAACATAACCCTAAATTTCAAGCACAAACCCTAATTTCTAAGCTAGGGCAGCAAGAGAAACCAATGAGCTTATGCTCAATACAACCAAGGCTTTAATACATTTAAATTTCTCTAATTGAAATTTAAAAACTAAAAGCTTGGAATCAAGGGTTTGCACCTTGCTTTGGATCCAAGAATTTGACTTGGTTGTCCTTCCCTTTGCTCCTCCTTAGCTGCCGGTTTTTCTTGCCAAAATGGTCCAACTTTTGCCGCCTCCTTTGCTTCGAAAATCAGCCACCACAGCTCCTAAAAACTGGCCAAAACAGCTCCCAAAACTGACCAAAACCTTGGCTTGCTCCCTTGCTCTTTTCCTCCCTATTTTCAGCCTTTGGCTAAGATAGGTACCAAATTTTTTTGAGCTCTTGTTGACTGTTCAAGTAGAGAAAAAACCCTAAAAACCCTAATCCCTCTTGGTTCCACAAAATTTTCCTCTCTTCCTCCTTAGCCCCCAAACCCGACCCTAGGAAGCAAATGGGTATCCAACTTTCCAAAGTTTCTTTCTTGCTTTCCTTCCACAAATCCGATCCTCTCACTCTATTTCCTCCTCAATCTTGGCTGCAAATCCTTCCTCTCCTTCACACTCAAAACCGGTTTTGTTCAGCAAGAAATTGCAAGAGTTGGTTGTGTTTTGTAATTTTTTCTTGATTTAATCCACCCTATTTATAGGTTGAACTTACTAAAATTGCACCATGTGGTCCCTAAAAAAAAATCAGATTATACAAGGAGGGGGGTGAGGTGGTCAGCTTGCTTGGGTGGAACCAAAGGAAGGTTCTAAAATTACTTTTAACTAACTAATTAATTACTTTACATGATTGTAATAAATATAAAGTTAGTGAGGTAAGCCTCACTAAGGCTTGTTTGCCACCAATCCTCTTTAAATAATCCATTTTTCATTACCACAGGTAATTCCAATACTGGTTCTCTTATACGCAGATTAGTTAATTGAACCGCAGTCCAAAATTTACCTGTTTTTAAATGGACTGTATAAAAACTTTTTTCTTAACTTGGAACTACTTGGCCCAAAATATTCTAATTATTGTGCTTGATTTTCTATGGTGGTTTTGAATTCTAAACATATCATTTTAATCATAAAAATGGCTTTATGCAGTACAATACTATACGCGAACTATTAAGTCGTACAACCTTTTCTTAACTTTTTTGGGTCAATCTTTGGCTTCTCGTCCGCCATTGACTTTCTTGTCAACTGCTGACTTTACCGCCAAATTTTGACTCCCGTGGGTCAACAGTTGACTTTTTGGTCAACCGTCGGCGTTTTCGGTCAACTTTGACCAACATGCAAATTTTGGCGATTTCGCTCCTTTTCGCCTAAAAAGTCATTTGCTTGACTAAGCAATCATTATCGAGTCTCAGAATATCATAAAACTCACAAAAACGAAATAAAAAACCCTTAACGGTTTTCATGCGTATCTTAAAAATTTATACAAATTCTTAAAATAAAAGAAATCGTTGTAAATACAGAAATACTTGGTATTACAACACTAGACCTAGTGCTATAAGTAGACACTTAGAGGTGTCTCCTAGGTCACATTGATGAAATGGTAATTTAATGTTAATAACGGAAATGGGAAATCACAATCCGGAAGGGGCATGGGATTGTCATCCCAAATTGGTATGGGACCCCACATTTCACCTCCATTCCAGAAAAAAGGAAAAAAAAAAAAAAAAAAAAAACAAGTAAACAAGAGATTGGCTTTCATTCTCCACTTTCATTCCCTACTCCTGATAAGTAAACATGCCATAAAATAATAACAACCTATATTAATTATTTTATTAACCAAAAATAAGATATTTTATTAACTTATATTATATAACTATCCTAATTACTATTAACAATATAGAGAATAACTTTTTTTATCACAATATATTATTATGTTTCTATTTTTAAATTTTTTTATACTTACTTATTTTAATTCATTTTTTTTTTTACTCTTTTTAATTTTTTTAAACAAAGAATTACTCAATTTTATTTTCATTACCTTAATATCATGATGATTATTTTACTTTTGATTATAGTATGATAATAAATAAATAAATAATTAATCATTTTTTTTAATTTTTGAAAAACAATAAATGTAATACTAAGTATTTCTGTATTACACGATTTCTTTTATTTTTAAGAAATTTGTACAAATTTTTAGATACGCATGAAAAAAAGCCGAAGTTAAGGGTTTTTATTTCGTTTTTTGTGAGTTTTTATGATATTTTGAGACTCGAAAATGATTGCTTAGTCAAGCAAATGACCTTTTAGGCGAAAAGGAGCGAAATCGCCAAAATTTGCATGTTGGTCAAAGTTTGACCGAAAACACCGACGGTTGACCAAAAAGTCAACTGTTGACCACGAGGAGTCAAAATTTGGCGGTAAGTCAGCAGTTGACAAGGAAAGTCAATGGCGGACGAGAAAGCCAAAGATTGACCCGAAAAAGTAAGAAAAATGCTGTACGACTTAATAGTTCGCAGTATAGTATTGTACTGCATAAAGCTATTTTTTATGATTAAAATGATATGTTTAGAATTCAAAACCACCATAGAAAATTAAGCACAATAATTAGAATATTTTGGGCCAAGTGGTTCCAAGTTAAGAAAAAGTTTTTATACAGCCCATTTAAAAACAGGTAAATTTGGACTGCGGTTCAATTAACTAATACTGCATATAAGAGGAACCAGTATTGGAATTACCTGTGGTAACTAAAAAATGGATTATTTAAAAAGGGTGAAAGGTGGCAAACAAGCTTTAGGGGTGGCTACCTCACTAACTTTTGAATTATTACATCATTAAATTAATTAATTAGTTAGAAAGTAAATTTTTGGATAACTCCTTTGGTTCCACCCAAGCAAATCCGACCACCTCACCCCCTCCCCTTGCTAATTCTGATTTTTTTAAGGACCACATGATGCAATTTAAGAAGTCCAACCTCTATAAATAGGGGTGGAATAATTCAAGAAAAAAATTTACAAAACACAACCAAAACTCTTGCAATTTTATTGCTTGATCAAAACCGGTTTTGAGTGTGAAGGAGAGGAAGGATTTGCAGCCAAGATTGAGGAGGAAATAGAGTGAGAGGATCGGATTTGTGGAAGGAAAGCAAGAAGAAAAAATTGGAAAGTTTGGATACCCATTTTTCTTCCTATGGCCGGTTGTGGGAGCTAAGGAGGGAGAGAGGAAAATTTTGTGGAACCAAGAGGGATTAGGGTTTTTAGGGTTTAGTTCTCTACTTTGAACAGCCAACAAGAGCTCAAAAAAAAAAAAAAAAAATTTGGTACCTATCTTAGCCAGAAGGCTGAAAATAGGAAGGAAAAGAGCAGGGAGCAAGCCAAGGTTTTGGTCAGTTTGGGAGCTGTTTTGGTCAGTTTTTGGGGAGCTTTGGTGGCTGATTTTCAAGGCAAAGGAGGCTGCAGAGGTTGGACCATTTGTGGAAGAAAAACCGGTAGCTAAGGGAGGAGCAAGGGAAGATCAACCAAGTCAATTTCTTGATTCAAATCAAGGTATCAAACCCTTGATTCCAAGCTTTTAGTTTAAATTTCAATTAGAGAAATTTAAATGTATTAAAGCCTTGGTTGTATTGAGCATAAGCTCATTGGTTTCTCTTGCTGCCCTAGCTTAGAAATTAGGGTTTGTGCTTGAAAATTTAGGGTTATGTTGGTGGTTGTTAATATGCAATGCTAGGTATTGTTTGTTTTGTTTAGGTTTTTGTATATTTGTGCAAAATGTTCATGGTAAAATGTGTTTGTTGAATGTTGAACGTTAGAAACGTCCCTGCATGTCTGAATTAGGCTCCCGACGTGTTCGGTTGAGGGTAGGTGTGAACGTAATAGGACGGTAAGCGAAATCGAAACCGAAAAATGGTCTTCTCGGGTAGGTAGGTTTGCCCAGTCTCGGGAAAAGCGAATTTTGAGGCCCTTAGAGGCCGAATTGGGAGAAACCTCAAAACACAAAAGTTGTAGATTAGGGTTTTTCCTAGGGGGAATACGCGAACAGTTTTTCAAAATAAGGCTCCAATGGCCTTGGTTTTCTGCAAAAACCGAACCTGACCTGCCCAGGAATCCATACACGAACAGAGTTAGTTCAACACCGATTTTGGACAGGTTAAGCGTCCAAACTGGATTTTTACGATAAAACGGAGAGTGTAGGGTTCTGTGATAGCCCTAAAACTTTCGTGAAGACAATTTTTCCAAAATAGGCTTAGATTTGTAAAATGAATTGATTTTCAAAGATGGTACAGAAATGGGGACGATTTATGTACAAGATTTTTTAGAAATGGTTCAGGAAAAGGGTATTTTTTGTGTTTTTAATGATTAACTGGCATTATAAAATGTTCCAAAGCAGTTTTTTAATAATCGATGATTTTACAATTTTACCTTATGATTTTCTAATTTTTTTTAGAAATTAATTAAATAAGAGTTTTTGTGCCAAAAGAAAACACAAATGAATTTTTGGGATTATAGTTAAAAATAATAATCCGAATAAGATAGATTTAAACCTAAGGTTACTTAAAGTAACCAAGTAGGTTCACGTAACGCACAAAGTAAGGGAATATAAACTAAGTTATTATAAGAATGTTGGTTTACCAACAATTTCTAATCCTTACTCTTTTTCGATAACAGAACACAATACGCGACGGCCTGTCCCCCCAACGAGCTTGAGCTTATAACTGGACACAGCAATTTTTAAACAAGTAAGTACAACCACCGCCTACAGCATAGGCTTTGATTTGATACTTGCCTAAGTATGCTCTAAATGTATGCTTATTGTATGTTCTGTAGTGTTGCATTGCTGTGTTATTATATGCCATGTTAATTACATGTTTTATATTAGGTGTTAAGAAAAGTTTTATGCTATGTTTTATGTGTAAAATGCTATGGTGTAAAATGCTATGTTTAAATATATGTCATGAAATGTTAGAAACATGTTAAGATTAATACATGCTATGATTTAGTTGTGTGAAACATCACGAAAGTATGTTCACCAATAATAAGAATGAAATCAAGTGTATGAAGATAAAGAATGACATGAAATAAGTAAGTTACTTGTGTCGTACCGACCCGCGTAAGGTCGGGTTGGATATGGATTGAGTTGGAAAAAGATTGGCCCACCCCAACCAATTCATAGTTGGGCGCCCGGTACGAAACTATAGGGCCCATATGTTAAGTATAAGTTAAGTAAGCAAGTTATGTACAATAAGAAAGAATAAGAACGCATATCTTGGCTTCATGCATATGTAGGATAAGTTACGATAAGTTAAGTTAAGTAAGCTATGATATGTTATGCTATGCTTTGTATGTTAGTTAGATATATTGTTTTGTCGTTGTTGTGTCGCGGTATAGGATGGTTGTACTTGCTGAGCGAAAGTCACTGTCTTAGTTTATGCTGGTTAGGTAAGCAACCTGCCAGCAATTGCTGATGCAAGATGGAGAGGCGAGGCTGGCGGACTGTGAACCGTGGGAAATGTAGAAACCGCTATGCGTTTGAAATATTCTTATTTACGGTTTATTATAATTGAGATATGCTAAACAATTATTGCTATTATTTTCGTTATATTTTATTGTACGTCTCGTGTGCGGAGTCACACTGAAAAAAAAAAAAAAAAAAATTTCCGCTGTTTATGTCGATTAAGTACGTATGAAATATACGTAAGTATGTATGGTAACGGCCTGTGCTAGGCGGGTCGTTACAGAGTTGGTATCAGAGCGGTTTCCTGCGACTTGGTTTCACAGTCAGCCTGCCATCGCTTGCCATCATTGTTAAGTTAAAAAAAAAAAATTTATTATTTAATATATTACTCTTTATTATGTGCCTATGTTATGATAGATACGATATCATGGACCCCGTCCGAGTGGAGGAGGATCGAGAGGCGGTTACCTCGTTCTACGAGACGTTCCCTCTACTGTTCGATGGCACTAGACGGACCGTGGCATTGGCAGCATGGCTGTACGACATGGAGTCGATTTTCAGTACGAGTCATATTCAGGCTCGTCTTCAGGTCTCGTTAGCCAGCCGTTGTTTGCGGGGTGACGCCCGTACTTGGTGGATGACGCTGGGAGAGTCAGCTTTGCCAGAGCGCACGTGGGGACATTTCCGTACCTTAGTGATCGCCCGCTATGGCCCGATACTGGACGTGGGGGCAGACGCACCTTACCGGGATCCTGAGATTTACCAGGATATGCACTTCGAGCGCTACTTTCGTTTCATCGAGGATTGGCGTGCATATCCAGCTGAGTCCATGGGGCATTATTGCCGGAGATTCCAGGAGGCGATGCTTCCTCATGTTCCCCAGGATTTACCCAACCCGGGATGCAGGCCCTATTGATCCTTCGCCACGGATTACCTTCCCCTATCCGACAGTACGTCCCAGCACCCACACCCGATTGACGATGGGACACATGATTGAGTATATTTTAGGTGCGGAGGCCATCGTTCATGCCTTGCAGGCTGGCCCGGTAGAGCCAGGGGCACCTCTGACGACATCGGCGAGCCAGAGCCGGTGTACGAGCCAGAGCCGGCATACGAGCCAGAGCCGGTATATGAGCCGGGTCCTGTTGATCCAGAGGACCCGATAGCCGCTGATCCGGAGCATGAGGTACCGGCTCAGGAGGTCGAGGCCGACGATGAGCATGGGGACGATGATATGGACGCTCTCGACGACCTGCCAGAGGACCCCCCACTCATCGTTTTATCGAGCGACGATGAGGGGGATGATTTTGAGGAGGATCCTGAGGAGTTGCCGCTTGAGGACGGAGAGGCTGACTCCGACGTCTCAGCAATTACCGTAATAGACTTAGACTAGGATTAGATTAGTTGTGTATGTATATATTTTGTATTTTGAGACTGTATGTATTAGCCTGTTACTTTTTGGATATAGGCTTGTACTTATGTAGGATGGTTAAGTGGTAGACACTACCATCACATTTTGACCCTATGTATATATATATACAGTACGATGACGTATGGCATGTAATTACAGTACGGTAAATAGGATGTATTTTTGAAAATGTACAAAGGACCGTGCGACCACGGGATATATGAAATGAAAAGTTATGTTATGGATTACTAAGTGCTGAGTTAAGCATATATGTATTAATTGTTATGATAAGTATGTAATGTTAAATATTGCCTTACGATATATGAGTTATGTATGAACGAAAGATATTAACTATATAATATCTTTCTTGTGAAATGTAGAAGATGGTACGCCCACGGCGAACTATGCCGGTGAACCCACCTGTGCCAGATTTGGCAACAGTGGTAGCAAACCTACAAAGGCAGCTGTTTGAACAGCAGCAAGAAACGATTAGACTACGGGATCAGATAGCCCAGTTAAACCAGCGACCCCAAGTGGACGAGATTCCACCTCCAGTCATCCAGAAGTCCCAGAGTAGAGAGTGTACCTCCAGTCCCAGAAGTCCGACAGGAGATTCCACGGAATGCTGAGATTCCAATGGCACAAGTGGGAGAGCAAGTTAATGTGCAGCCAGTACGGGAAGATCTGCTTTACGAGCGATTCAGGGGATGAAGGCACCTGAATTTGAAGGACTTACCGATCCCGTAGCCGCAGATAACTGGTTGATTGATATCCAAGTTATTTTGGATTTCATGCGGCTTACAGAACAGGAGAAGGTTCTTTGCGCTTCTTTTGCCCTCAAGAAAGATGCAAGACACTGGTGGACGACGGTACAGATGCGTCGAGACGTTGGCCATGAGTTGGCAGGATTTCATAACCGAGTTTCGTGCCATGTATTATAATGCAGAAATACTGGCAGTTCAGCAAGATGAGTTCACTAGCTGCAGCAAGGGTCGATGACGGTTATGGAGGCCGTACAGAAATTTGAGCAGTTAGCCCGTATGTGTCCGGAACTGGTTCAGACCGAAAAAGAAAAGGTTAGAAGAATGATGAAAATGTTCCGGACAGATATTGCCAAACAAGTAAGCGCTGGTGATAATCTGCCTACCTTGGTATCTGATTGTGTCAGTAGGGCGATAAGAGCCGAATATTGGATTAACCGGGACAAGGAAGCCAGAGCTCAGATTTTCAAGGCCCGGAAAGAAGAGAAGGCAGTGGTTAAACAGACACAGCCTCGCCAGAACACTGAGTCCAACCAGAAAGGCCAGACCAGCAACCCCAATCAGAATGCCAAGCAGTTTGGAAGAAATAAAGAAAAGGGAATTTCACGGGACAGGGCCAACAGAGAATTTCCCACAGAAAAGAAACAACCGTGGAAGAGAGGGTAACAGTGTCGACTACCCATCATGTGCTAAATGTGGCAAGAAGCACCAGGGTGTGCAGAATGGGGACGAACGTTTGTTATCTATGTGGCAAGGAGGGACATTACGCCAGGAACTGTAACCAGAACCCTCAGAACCAGAACCCTCCATATCCCAACAGGAATGCACCCAGCCAACTGCATGCAGCCCAAGCTAGAATTGAAGGACCCTCAATTGCGCAAGGCAGGTTGGAGGCTCCTGAACCCAGGCCAGAATTTTTGCCTATACAAGAGGAGATGCTGAAGCAGGAACTTCTCAGGTGGTGACAGGTCAGATCTCTATCACCACTCCCGATACTATTGCTGCGTACGATGCTATTGCCTTGTTTGATTCTGGTGCTACTCACTCGTTTGTATCCCTGGAGTTCGGCCAGAAGTTAGGAAGAAGTATGGATAAATTAGAACAACCTTTTAAAACTTCTTTGCCCTCCGGAGAAATTTTGTGGTCCAATTTCTGGATACGAAATATTCCCGTAATTATCTGTGGCAGAGAATTGCATGTAGATCTCATCGCGATCAAACTTCAGGATTTCGATGTGATCTTAGGAATGGATTTCTTGAGCAAGTACAACGCTAAGATCGACTGCCGGAGGCGATGTGTAACTTTCAATCCTTACGGTGAGGAGGAGTTCAGTTTCTACGGACAATCTCAGCTCGCAACCAGACTGGTTACAGCAATGAAAGCGTGGAAAATGTTAGCTAATGGCTGTCAAGGGTACTTAGCTAACATGGTGGATAAGGATCGAGAAATGGAGCTAGAGCCAGAAGATGTCCCTATTATAAGGGAATATGTGGATGTCTTTCCAAAAGACTTGCCAGGACTTCCGCCAGAACGCGAAATATCATTCGAGATCGAGTTGCTACCTGGGGCTGCTCCGATATCAAAGGCACCTTATCGTATGGCACCTGCGGAACTTAGAGAGCTTCAAGTACAATTGCAGGAGCTGCTCGACAAAGGATTCATCCGACAGAGTCACTCTCCGTGGGGAGCGCCCGTCTTATTTGTAAAGAAGAAGGATGGATCGCTACGCATGTGCATCGACTACCGCGAGCTGAACAAGATCACGATCAAGAATAAATATCCTCTTCCGAGGATAGACGATCTCTTTGATCAGCTCAGAGGAGCAATGGTATTCTCAAAAATTGATCTGCGATCAGGTTATCATCAGCTCAAGATCAAGGAATCAGATATATCCAAGACGGCTTTCCGTACGCGTTATGGACACTATGAATTTTGGTTATGCCGTTTGGACTGACCAACGCCCCAGCAGCTTTCATGGATCTTATGAACCGTGTTCAAGGAGTATTTGGATAAGTTCGTCATCGTCTTTATTGACGATATACTAATTTATTCGAGGTCCCAGGAGGAACACGAGCAGCAACTGAGAATAGTGATGGAGACGCTAAGACGACATCAGTTGTATGCCAAGTTCACTAAATGTGAATTTTGGCTGGGAAAGGTGCATTTCTTGGACATGTTGTGTCAAAAGAAGGGATTTCCGTAGATCCTGCTAAAAAAGCGGTTAGTAATTGGCCCAGACCCAGAAATGTCACGGAAATCAGGAGTTTCCTTGGACTGGCTGGTTATTATCGACGATTTGTCGAAGGATTTTCAAAGATCGCAGCACCTCTCACTGCCCTTACGCGAAAAGGGAAGAGTTTCGACTGGACTTCGAAATGTGAAGAAAATTTTCAAGAGCAAGAAGCAGCTGACGAAAGCTCCAGTGTTGATAATTCCGGATGTAGATGCGGGGAACTTCGTAATCTACAGCGACGCTTCCAAAACGGGACTCGGAGCGGTTCTAATGCAACATGGAAAGGTGGTCGCCTATGCTTCCCGACAGTTGAAAGATCATGAAAGGAACTACCCTACACATGATTTGGAGCTTGCAGCAGTAGTTTTTGCACTCAAGATTGGAGGCATTATTTATATGGAAATAAATGCGAAATTTATACAGATCACAAAGCCTCAAGTACATTTTTACTCAGAAAGAGCTCAACATGAGGCAGCGTAGATGGCTAGAGCTTGTAAAGGATTATGATTGTGCCTTTCATCCTGGTAAAGCAAACAAGGTAGCAGATGCGCTAAGCAGGAAGTCATTCGGGATGCTAATGTCCATTGAAGTTTTTCCTACGCCTTTAGAGGGAAATTTCTGAGTTCGACTTGGAATTGTTGACGGGAAAATTATCTTCTTTAACTCTTCAGTCCGATTTGTTGGAAACCATCAAGAGTCATCAAGGAAAAGATCCCTTATTGGTAAAAGCCCAGCTTTTTGACGGAAAGAATAAGGAATTCAAGACCTCTGCCGATGGTGTTACGTACTTCAAGGAGAGGGTTTGTGTCCCTAACTTCGAATTTCTGAAGGACCAGATACTGACGGAGGCACATAAGACACCGTATTCCGTACATCCGGGAGCTTCCAAGATGTACAAAGACCTTCGAGAAAATTCTGGTGGCCGAACATGAAGAACGAGATCGCGGAGTTTGTGTCAAAATGCCTAACTTGTCAGAAAGTTAAGGCAGAACATCGATGTCCTGGAGGAGAATTGCAGAAAATAGAGCTTCCTGAGTGGAAATGGGAACAAATTACCATGGATTTTATTGTGGGATACCCAGGACTGCAAGTGGAAACGACATGATTTGGGTTATTGTTGATAGATTAACCAAATCAGCCCATTTTATCGCTATCAAAGCTACCTTCTCAGTGGAAAAATTGGCTGAAGTCTATGTTTCCCAGGTTGTTAGACTGCATGGTGTACCGAAATCAATCATCTCGGATCGTGATGGACGATTCACTTCTAGATTTTGGACAAGTGTGCATAACGCTATGGGGTCGAGATTGAAGTTCAGTACGGCATTTCATCCCCAAACCGATGGCCAGTCAGAGCGAACCATCCAAACACTGGAAGACATGTTGAGATCATGCGTTCTGGATTTTCAGGGAAACTGGGATCAGAAGCTGCCATTGATCGAATTTTCCTACAACAACAGTTATCACGCATCGATCGGTATGGCTCCGTTCGAAGCACTATATGGAAGAAAATGTCGATCCCCTATTCATTGGCAAGAAGTGGACAAAAGCAACTTCAAACCACGGATTTCATCAGAAAGACTTCAGAGGATATTAAGAAGATTAAACAAAGGCTTGATGTGGCTTTCAGTCGCCAGAAGAGTTATGCTGACAGGCGTAGAAGACCTTTGGAATTCCAAGTCGGCGATGCAGTATTCATCAAGATTGCTCCATGAAGGGAGTAATGCGATTTGGCAAGAAAGGGAAGCTTAGCCCAAGATATACAGGACCATTTGAAATCCTCGAGAGGATCGGGAAAGTAGCTTACAAACTTGCCCTACCCGCCAGAATTAGCATCGATGCACAATGTTTTCATGTTCTGCTCAAGAAGTATGTACCAGACCCTTCTCATGTGCTCAGCCAAGAACCAGTGGAGGTTCAACGGATTGACATATGAAGAAAAACCCGTTCGAATTTGGATAGGGAAGAGAAGGTCTTACGAAATAGACAATTCCCATGGTTAAGTATTATGGCGAAACCACAAGGTTGAAGAAGCCACTTGGGAACTAGAAGAGGAAATGAGAAAGAATTACCCCAGTTTGTTCTAATTTTCGAGGACGAAAATTTTTAAGGGGGGAAGATTGTAATACTAAGTATTTCTGTATTTACACGATTTCTTTTATTTTAAGAAATTTGTACAAATTTTTAAGATACGCATGAAAAAGCCGATTAAGGGTTTTTATTTCGTTTTTGTGAGTTTTATGATATTTGAGACTCGAAAATGATTGCTTAGTCAAGCAAATGACCTTTTAGGCGAAAAGGAGCGAAATCGCCAAAATTTGCATGTTGGTCAAAGTTTGACCGAAAACGCCGACGGTTGACCAAAAAGTCAACTGTTGACCACGGGAGTCAAAATTTGGCGGTAAGTCAGCGTTGACAAGAAAGTCAATGGCGGACGAGAAAGCCAAAGATTGACCCGAAAAAGTTAAGAAAAATGCTGTACGACTTAATAGTTCGCAGTATAGTATTGTACTGCATAAAGCTATTTTTATGATTAAAATGATATGTTTAGAATTCAAAACCACCATAGAAAATCAAGCACAATAATTAGAATATTTTGGGCCAAGTGGTTCCAAGTTAAGAAAAAGTTTTTATACAGTCCATTTAAAAACAGGTAAATTTTGGACTGCGGTTCAATTAACTAATACTGCGTATAAGAGGAACCAGTATTGGAATTACCTGTGGTAAAAAAATGGATTATTTAAAGGTGAAAGGTGGCAAACAAGCTTTAGGGTGGCTTACCTCACTAACTTTTGAATTATTACATCATTAAATTAATTAATTAGTTAGAAAGTAAATTTTGAAACTCCTTTGGTTCCACCCAAGCAAATCCGACCACCTCACCCCCCCTCCCTTGCTATTCTGATTTTTTTTAGGACCACATGATGCAATTTTAAGAAGTCAACCTCTATAAATAGGGGTGGAAAATCAAGAAAAAAATTAAAAACAACCAAACTCTTGCAATTTTTTGCTTGAACAAAACCGGTTTTGAGTGTGAAGGAGAGGAAGGATTTGCAGCCAAGATTGAGGAGGAAATAGAGTGAGAGGATCGGATTTGTGGAAGGAAAGCAAGAAGAAAAAAATTTGGAAAGTTTGGATACCCATTTTCTTCCTAGGCCGGTTTGGGAGCTAAGGAGGAAGAGAGGAAAATTTTGTGGAACCAAGAGGGATTAGGGTTTTTAGGGTTTAGTTCTCTACTTTGAACAGCCAACAAGAGCTCAAAAAAATTTGGTACCTATCTTAGCCAAGAAGGCTGAAAATAGGAGGAAAAGAGCAAGGGAGCAAGCCAAGGTTTTGGTCAGTTTTGGGAGCTGTTTTGGCCAGTTTTTGGGGCTTGGTGGCTGATTTTCAAGCAAAGGAGGCGCAAGTTGGACCATTTGGTAAGAAAAACCGGTAGCTAAGGAGGAGCAAAGGGAAGACAACCAAGTCAATTCTTGATCCAAATCAAGGTATCAAACCCTTGATTCCAAGCTTTTAGTTTAAATTTCAATTAGAGAAATTTAAATGTATTAAAGCCTTGGTTGTATTGAGCATAAGCTCATTGGTTTCTCTTGCTGCCCTAGCTTAGAAATTAGGGTTTGTGCTTGAAAATTTAGGGTTATGTTGGTGGTTGTTAATATGCATGCTAGGTATTGTTGTTTTGTTTAGGTTTTTGTATTTTGCAAAATGTTCATGTAAATGTGTTTGTTGAATGTTGAACGTTAGAAACGTCCCTGCATGTTTGAATTAGGCTCCCGACGTGTTCGGTTGAGGTAGGGTGAACGTAATAGGACGTAAGCGAAATCGAAACCGAAAAATGGCTTCTCGGGTAGGTTTGCCCAGTCTCGGGAAAAGCAAATTTTGAGGCCCTTAGAGGCCGAATTGGGAGAAACTCAAAACACAAAAGTTGTAGATTAGGGTTTTTCCTAGGGGGATACGCGAACAGTTTTTCAAAATAAGGCTCCAATGGCCTTGGTTTTCTGCAAAAACCGAACCTGACCTGCCCAGGAACCATACACGAACAGAGTTAGTTCAACACAGATTTTGGACAGGTTAAGGTCCAAACTGGATTTTACGATAAACACGGAAGTTGTAGGGTTCTGTGATAGCTAAAACTTTCGTGAAGACAATTTTTCCAAAATCGGCTTAGATTTTTAAATGAAATTGATTTTCAAAGATGGTACAGAAATGGGGAGATTTCTGTACAAGATTTTTAGAAATGGTTCAGAAAAGGGTTTTTGTGTTTTTAATGATTAACTGGCATTATAAAACTGTTCCAAAGGCAGTTTTTAATAATCGATGATTTTACAATTTTACCTTATGATTTTCTAATTTTTTTTAGAAATTAAATTAAATAAGGTTTTTGTGCCAAAAGAAAACACAAATGAATTTTTGGGATTATAGTTAAAATAATAATCCGAATAAGATAGATTTAAACCTAAGGGTTACTTAAAGTAACCAAGTAGGTTCACGTAACGCAAAGTAAGGGAATATAACTAAGTTATATAATGTTGGTTTACCAACATTCTAATCCTTACTCTTTTTCGATAACAGAACACAATACGCGACGGTGTCCCAACGAGCTTGAGCTTATAACTGGACACACAATTTTTAAACAAGTAAGTACAACCACCGCCTACAGCATAGGCTTTGATTTGATACTTGCCTAAGTATGCTCTAAATGTATGCTTTATTGTATGTTCTGTAGTGTTGCATTGCTGTGTTATTTATATGCCATGTTAATTACATGTTTTATTTAGGTGTTAAGAAAAGTTTTATGTGGTAAAATGCTATGGTGTAAAATGCTATGTTTAATATATGTCATGAAATGTTAGAAACATGTTAAGATTAATACATGCTATGATTTAGTTGTGTGAAACATCACGAAGTATGTTCACCAATAATAAGAATGAAATCAAGTGTAAGATAAAGAATGACATGAAAATAAGTAAGTTACTTGTGTCGTACCGACCCGCGTAAGGTCGGGTTGGACTATGGATTGAGTTGGAAAAAGATTGGCCACCCCAACCAATTCATAGTTGCGCGCCCGGTACGAACACTATAGGGCCCATATGTTAAGTTAAGTAAGCAAGTTATGTACAATAAGAAAGAATAAGAAAGCATAATTGGCTCATGCATATGTAGGATAAGTTACGATAAGTTAAGTTAAGTAATGCTATGATATGTTATGCTATGCTTTGTTATGTTAGTTAGATATATTGTTTTGTGTTGTGTCGCGGTATAGGATGGTTGTACTTGCTGAGCGAAAGCTCACTGTCTTACGTTTATGCTGTAGGTAAGCAACCTGCCAGCAATTGCTGATGCAAGATGGAGAGGCGAGGCTTGGCGGACTGTGAACCGTGGGAAATGTAGAACCGCTATGCGTTTTGAAATTATTTTATTTACGTTTATTAAATTGAGATATGCTAAACAATTATTGCCTATTATTTGTTATATTTTATGTACGCTCTCGTGTGCGAGTCACACTGAAAAAAAAAAAAAAAAAAAAATTTCCGCTGTTTATGTCGATTAAGTATATGAAATATACGTAAGTATGTATGGTAACGGCCTGTGCTAGGCGGGTCGTTACAAAATAAAGGGGTATATAAGTAAATTTATAACAATCGACTCTGATTCATGTTCTAAGTAAATGCATGAATAGGATTGACAGTGATTCCGACTCCGATTCCTCGAACCCAAGTAAACAGTATATTTTTACTCCGAATCCAGCTCACTCCGAATCATACCCTCCGATTACGGGTAAGTAAACATGCCATTAGAGAAAAGGAATCTTTGCTATTAAGATTGAAAGGAGAAAACTGATCAAGTTGAGAATTTGCTAGTGCCCACATATCGCTTGTTTTAAGTAGAAGAGAAAGTATGGAAGGTCATGTACCAACCTACAAGGGCGTTCGTTGTGTGAAAGATTGATGGAGTCCCTTTGATAATTATTTCCAATAAGAAATTAATTATTTATACAACAAAAATGAGGTCCTAGCGTATAGTGAAAATTTTTCAAAATCTATTCCGTTAAGTTAAATAAGAAAACCATAACCAGTAGAGAAGAGAAGATAGGTAGAGAGAGAGGGGCATTGTGACCGTCGTGGAGAAAGAGAGAGAGAGGTGCGGAGAGAGATTGCGATTTAACGTGACGCTGACATATCTCTACTTGCATGGGTGCTGGGAAAGAGAGGTTGTAACGACCCGCCTAGCACGGACCGTTACCGTACATACATACATGCTTAACATATTTATTTATTTAACAAAAGCAGTGGAAATTTTTTTTTTTTTTCTACTACTGGAGTACTGTTTGGAATAATAAAACATAAAATATAAATTTACGGAAGACATAGCGGCTTATCCCTTCTTTCACAGTTGCCCCGCCAACTCCACCTCTTGTATCAAAATTCGCCAGTAGGTTGTTTACCTACAGCATGGACGTAAGGCGTGAGCTTTCGCTCAGCAAGTACAACTTTATTTTCCGTAACAAAATTAATTATAAACTTAACATAGCAAATCATAACATATTCTAATTATGCATGATCCAATTATGCTTTATTATGCATAATTGTTTATGGGCCCCTTATCATGAGTGATCGTACCGGGCGCGCAACTATGGAATGGTTGGGACGGCCAAACCATTTCCAACTCAGTCCACAGTCCTACCCGACCTTGGACGGGTCGGTACGTCACAGGCAAGCTCGCTCGCCATTATACTTAATTGTCATCTTGACCTTGTTCTTATTAATTGTGAACATGCTTCATGATGTCACATGAATATAACTGGTAATCATATCTTAGTTATGCCATTTACTTTAATTTAGCACATAGCATTCATTGTATCATGTTATACTTAAAAAGCCTATGCTGTAGGCGGAGTTGTACTTACCTCTCTTACTATGTCCCTCTTTAGTACTGTTCTCTTACTGGCACAGTGCAGGCCTTTTCCTGCTTGAATAGGGACATAGGTGAAAGTTCAATTCTCATTGTGCAGTGTTGGTGTACTAACCAACATGCTTACTAATTTCTAGTTTATGTCCCCGATACTTGATATCTGGTTTGGTCACAAATATAATCCTACTGTTTGGGAGGATTTATTCTTTAAAAAATTATTTTGGACAATCCCTTGGGCTAATTCTTTGACAAAATGCCGGGTTTCTTTAAAACCTTGAGCTTTGGGACTAGACCCGGTAACTCAGGTATTATCCTTAATTACCGTCCGTAATCGGCTTGATTACAATTTTTATCTTAAAAACTCTTATTTTCTTATCTTTTTGCCATTTTGAGAGATTTAACTTTAAATCCCTTTAAAATTTTTGGTAAAAATTCCAATCTTTAAAACAGATCTTTATAAAGGTCGTTTAAGATTGAGAACTGCTTTTGGAACAGTTTTAAGTAAAAATACAGTTTTCTTTTTCTTTTTGAAACTGTTTGTAAAACTTATGTGCAGGAATTTTCGGTTCCCTGCACACTCTTCATAAAACAATACCAGTTTAAAAATTCATTTGGAATTTGAAAAACTTGTCTTCATGAAAGTTGTAGCTCTCGAAAAATGGTAAAACTTTCATGTTTTACAAAAAGTCCAGTTCTGCTTGTATTTGCGTCAGTTTTTGTTTGAAACAGACTGATCCTGTAACTTGGGTCTGGGCAAACCCACCACGGATTTTTGTAAAAACGAAGGCCATTGGAGCCTCATTTTTAAAATCTGCTCGCGTAGTCTTCTAGGAAAAATTGTTCCGAGCAACTTTCGTGTTTTACAATTTACCCAATTCGTCCTCTAAATGCCTCTAATTTTTACTTTCCCGAAACTGACCAGTTTTTAAATCCGAATTGGCAGTTTTGGTTGTTAAGTTCGTTTTACGTCCTATTTCGTGAAATCTATCTCGACCGATCACTTCGGGAGTCTATATGGCAAACACACAGTGTTTCTAACGTCCCACTTGAACCTTTAAACCGTCCAATTGAAACCATGCAAACCAAATTCAAAAACCCTAACTTTTTGCATACATCACATACAAGCATCAAACTTTGCTCCTTAAGCTAGCATGCTTCAAGCACTGCCCTATGGCAGATTTTGGACCAAACTAGGGGACCACAACCCTAAGCATCAAGCATGAAATTCAATCATAAACAAGCACAACAATGCAAGAATTTAAACCATACACCCTTAGATCTACAAATCAAGCACATACTACCAACTTAGGGCACAAAATAGGAAATGGACTTATGTCCTTACAACCAAATTGAACTACCTTTTATCTTTAAATTTGAACTCAAATAAGAGAGTTAGGGCTCTAGATTTTTACCTTAGACCAAAGTCAAGTTTGGTCACAAAATCTCTTCCTCCCCCTAGTCCCCTTAGCTCACGGCTACACCACCAAATTGGCACCCAAAAATTTTCGGTTTGATCTCCTTGGTAGATCCACTCCAAGCCGAGCACTCCACCAAGATTTGGCCTCAAAAATTTTCAGTTTCTCTTCTTCCCTCACTCACTCGGCCACACACCTCAAAGGCCCTAAAAAAATTTCTAACTTTTTCTTGGTTTATCCCTAGCTCAAATCCGAACCCCTATTGATCAAAATCCCCAAGAAAATTTCTGATTTCTCTCACTTTCTCTCTCTCTCCTGATTTCCAGATTTTTTTGTGGAAAAATTTGACAAGAGCTTGGCTGTTTTTCTCTGATTTTCCAGCCAAAAACCGCCCCCCCTTAGGCCTATTATAGGTGAGTTTTGGGGTCAATTTGTAATTAACTTTTGTTCACCTTTTTCAAATAATTCCATGAAGAAAAACAAATTCCAATTTGGCCCCAAAAGAACCGGCCACCATGCTCTAGAATGCTCTAATATTATCCAAAAATTTTCTTTTTTTTTTTTTCACCATAATGATGTCATAAATCAAAAGGTTGGTGAGGTAAGCACCATTAGACTTGTTTGGCAATTTTTCTTGCTAAGCAGTCCAAATTCAAGTTAACACAGATATTTAATACTGTTAACTATTAATAACAGTATTTTATCACTAAACTGCAGTCCAAAATTTATCTGTATAAAATTTGACTGTATAAATTTTTCTTATAATTTGAAGCCCTTTGGCCCAAAAACCCTAATTTATGTGCTTGATTTTTCTAGGGTGATTTTAAATCTTAATCTTAACATCATGTCTGTAAAATGGTTTTTCGCAGTATATTTTCCATACTGTTTGACCATAAATCAGTATCATCATATGGTTAACTTTTCTGGTCAACCCTTGACTTTTTGGGTCAACTTTGACTTTTTAGGTCAAACTTTGACCGCCATGCAAGACCATGCATACGTGAAATTTTTCTACACTTCTAACTCAAAATGATACATACTTGTTAAAACAATCATTTTTAAGTCTCATAAGATCATGAGAACTTAAAATTTTCAAATAAAAACCCATCTCAGATTTTCATGAATATATTCTAAACATCGCATAAGTTTCTTTACAAGACAACGTAAGGTCGTGAAAATTTGGTTATTACAGGGGTGGAGGAGAGGAGAGAGGGGGTGGACGAAGAGAGGAGAAAGAGGGGATGGAGGGAGAGAAAGTGAAGAGAGAATGGAGAAAAGAGAGAGAGAGAAAAAGAGTTGTTCAGACAAAAATAGAGAGGGGAGAAAGGGTTGAGTAGGGTCCGTAGCATAAAATAGTTATATTTATCGTAAAGTCAAAAAAAGTAAGAAGGAAAAAAAAAATAAGGGCTAAAATTCCAAACGAGCATTAAAGAAGGGTAAAATTCCTGAACATATACATTTGAGACGCCCGTTTTCACAACTGGAAAAGCAAACGAAAAGAAAAATAGAAAAGGTGAAAAATAAAAATTGAAGAAGATATAAATTTAAAGGGACCAAAAAAAAAAACACTTCCATAGAAAGAAGTGAATTGTGAAAAGTTCATGTATTCCATGCTGAGCTTATAACACTTTCTGGTCTGTTTATCTCATGCTACCTTCGAACTAATTTACTATTCTTTTCCTTTCGTTAACTTTTGTAATTTTATTTTATTTATTTAATATCTAAACATATATTTTGAGTGTGATGTTATGTGTTCGTTGATAACTTTATGAAATAAAGTGATTTCACTATTTTTGTCCATTTAATTTAACTATGTTCTTAAAAAATTTTACTTAAATTTTCTTTTAAATAATTGATTCTCATTTGTGTAGATTAATTAGGTGAAAATGAGAAAAATGGGAAAATGGGCAAAAGAGAAAGGCTCCAAAACGGATTACAATTCGAAATTAAAATCGGAGCAAGCAAAAGTGCATGCGTAGAAAGCCTTACGTGCCGTCGTCGCCAACAGGGGAACCAGCGCGTGCGCGTGCGCGTGCGCAATGCATGCAGACAAAGGAACAGCGTTAAACCCAGTGCAGACGTCATGTGTCCAGCACTTTCGGAAAAGCAGTTTTCACCCGCTGCTAAAAGGAAAGAGGAGAAAAGACCAAAAAAAAAAAAAGGCTTGTGGGTTTTGGGAGCTGGAGGGGGTTTTCTCAGTAACTCACTAACTCAGATGATTTCCAATGCAATTTAATTATGTCCACGCTATATTTATTATTAAAAAGAATGAAAAATAATTTTTTCATATTTTAGACTCCAATTATGTGATGCTATTTCAAATCTCATTTCTACTTTTTGTCATACTTATTCTTTTTTTATATATAATGTTTTTTAATAGAAAAAAGCCTTTTCATTGATTATATAAATCAATTACAAGGAAAGAGAATGATAAATCCTCAACAATAAAGAGACGGCAGAAGATAAAAAGTAAGCCATACAGAAATTAAACTGACAATCTAGATCTCTCTAAACAATTCTAATCCTCATACACCCATTATCTACCAATTATATCCATCCAATTTAAAATGATCAAGGAGAATGGAAAGTCCTTGAACACTTTCTGTCATACTTGTTATGCTTTGAAACTTGTAAAAGTGAACTTTTAGCATTTAAATAATTTAAAAATAAAACACTATAATGATTACATTGAAAAGTGAAGACACGAACCAATAAATGAAAGTTAAATTTAGCATCGGCTGTACCTTGTGGCAAATTTACTACAAAGTTTATCGTGTGACAAATTTGACATCAAAGATGGCACTCCATTAGAGAGCACTTTTTCTTCATCCAAATGCCAAATTTACCATTTGCACACCAATTTAGCATTGCATTTGAGATGCTAGGGATGAGCAGGACCACTAAATCAACAATTAGCAAGACGCAGATGTCATCAAAACTTTCCTCAAACACAAATCTACCTCTTGAAGATTCTAATAAAATTAAGGTTCTACAAATTTTAAGGTTTTCGATGAGGCTCATGTGTCCTCCTGCAGAGGCATGTGTGCCTCCACAAATTATATTAGTATCTCACAGAAACTTCAACCTCAATTTCAAAGCTCTGTACTCATACTGGCAGTTAAAAATTGACTCGTTTCTCTTTGCCCACCGATGGATTACCTCTCAACAAGGGTATTCTCTAAAAAATAAATCCTGCCAAAGTATTTTTCACTTTTCAGTTACTATCAAGAATCTACAATTTTCATTACATCTCCAATTCAATGTATAACGATCACGACTAAATTCACAGAAAAGACAAAGAAAAACTATATTAAAAACAAAAAAAAACAAAAAACATCTTGTTGTGACTAAATCTAAGACTCAACTTCTTCGCCCAAAAAAATAAAAAATAAAAATCGATCCCTCTGTTATAGAAGAGTAAGAGACTACATATAGAACAGAACAAGAAATTCTCTAAAAACAAAAATAGTAAATTGCAGAAAATAGAAGTAGAATTAGACATACCCAGAAGCTCCATATCTTTCATAATATTTCTCATGTCCATTCTGTCGTCTTTGGAATTATTAGGAGCCCTTGGGGATCTCCCTCTTTCCCATCTTTTAGCCTTGTGCATATCTGCTTTATTCAACTTCTGAGAAACATATAAAGAAGATATTAGTGAAAAAAAAAAAAAAACATAAATCGGAGTGAGAGAAGAAAGGGGTGTGTCGAAACTAGAAAAGAAAAAAATCAGATAGGTTCAGTGTTTGATACCTCAACGGTGGCTTTGAACGCCGACAGCGGCGATGGCAGGACAGAGTTTGCACAAACGAAGAAGAGGAAGGAATGTAAAAAATGTTTGTTTTTATTGTGTCGTTTTGGGTTTATTTAATTTAATTTTATTTTATTTTTCGGCTGAAAGCTCCCTAACTCTTTAACATGACGCAAAATAGACCTTTTTTCCTAAGAAAGATTAAAATTTAGTAGAGCAAATCACGTATATTATACATATATATTAGTTAAGATCATGCATTTTTTTTCTTCATTACAATTAGATAGTAAATTATGTAATTTTTTAAGTTCAATTTTTTATGTTTGCTAACAAAAAGGATCATATTGCTCCATTTTAAAAGTTTATAGAGTTTTTAGTCACAAAAAAAGAGACCAAATTGTAATTTCATGAAAAGGTTAGAAATCAAATGTGCAATTTACCTATTAAAAAAAAATTCTTAGATGAAAAAGAGAAACCACATTGTACCTTTTTTAATTGAAAAAAAATTAAAAGAATAAGGAGCCAAAATGGTCTCTGAACTCTTTAGAATGTGATGATTTGATCACTATTTTTTTTTCGTAATTTTAACCAAGATGATCCTAACTCTCTAAATGTTGACAATTTTTAGTCATTTCCGTCCAATTCCGTAAAAGTTTAACCGAAAAGGTCATGTGACCTATCACACGAGTTTTATTAGCCGTCAAAAGACAAAAGTACCCTTATTAAAGACAATACCCCATAATATACAGTTAAAAAAATAAGAAGAAGAAGAAGGAGAGAGAGAAGCCCAGGCCCCCCCCTCTCAACCAACGAATTCAAGATCTAGCCACCCCTTCCCTGCGCCGGTCGTCGAACCCAACCCCCTTCCTTCTCCATCATTGATTGCCCCCGCGCCCCCCCTATGCACTGGTCGCCGAACCCATAATCCCTTCATTCTCTATCGTTGATCACCCCCACTAGTTGTTGAACCCAACACCACCCCCGCGCTGGTTGCCACAAGATCCAGAACCCCCCCTCCCCCGCACATCGACAGTTGAACACAACCCCCCGCCTTCTCAGTCGCCGATTACCCCCCCCCCCCACCCCTCAAACGAACTCCCCCTATCGACGATCGCCCCCCCTCCCCATCCTTAATTGGTCATCTAACCTAGCCAAACCAGCTCCCCTTCCTTTTCGTCTTCGATTCCCCCCCCCCTCCCTACCGAACTCAAGATAAAGCCCCCCAGTCAGTCCCCCAAAACCCACCCCCCTCCAAGCATTCCCCAAACCCTAGCCCCACCATCCTCCGCCGTCGAACTCACGGCCACCCTATCTTCTCCGTCGCCGACCCTTGGGTTTTTGCTGCTTAGATTCGAGCAAAGGAAATAGAAAGACAGAGAAGGGGGAGGAGGGAGAGAAAGAAGATAGATGAATTTTTTTATGACTTTTTTTAATTATTTTTTCAAATTAATTGTTGTTATATTACTGAAATACACTTTCAAATTAAAATCACATGTATTGCACATGACTCATTCCATTAGAAATTTAACGAAATTGTATTTTATAAATTCATTTAAAGTGTTTTTTTTTTTTCCGGATAAATTAAGTGATTCGCATTGACTTGATATCATAGTGGTAAGAATGATTGTCTCCTTCTCAGAGTTGGATTAAGTTGAATACAAATGATGCACGAGATGCTCTTGGCATTGCAGGTTATGAGGCTATTCTTGGGATGGTAGGGGTTTTGTTAAAGGTTGTTTTTGCTACTCCTCATAATATTTCTTTGCTTTAGAGATTGAATTAGTTGTTTTTATTTTGGCAATTGAAAAAGCTTAGGAGTTCCAATAACATAATTTGTGGTTCGAATATGACTCTATTTATGCAGTTAATCTTTCAAGTCTAAATCAGATAAAGTTTCATGGTAGTTCTGTAGTAGATGGCTACATTTTTAATTATTATTTTTTTACGTTATGTAGAGGTCTTGTTGTTTAGGGTCTCTCATAATTTCATGAATCCAACAGTTTCAATTCAAGATTATCACTTTAGTTGGTGGTTCTCGATTCTAGATTATATTCACCCTAGCCTTTACTTAATGTAGATATGAATGGTTTTTGTTTTACAGATTTCTTCTCCTTTTTGAAGGTGCTTTGGTTCTCCTCAATCATGCACTCTTTTTCCCGTATTGGCTTTTTTTCCTTCAGAATTTTTTTTTTCCTGACAAAGGATTTAGTTATGCATCTGGTTTGGTCGTGTAGATCCTAATCTATAGGATGGTAGTGTAGTGGGGTAATTGTTTAAGTTTTTTTAATCTCTCCAATTCGGAGAGTAGTTTTTTTTAATAATAAATTTCGTCTAACTAATGGATGCTGAGCTAGTAAAAAAATGTCTTGGTGAACTTATTTATTCTTGATTCTTGTGACCATCAATTATTTATATATAAAAAAGTAAATAAAAAACAAATTAAAAGACATTAATCCCCAAATTAACTGTATATCAATTTGGCCTTGCATCGTAAGAGAGCTTGTCATGTCGTACTGCCCTATCCTTCAAATTGGACAAATATGAAACATTCGGGATTGAAAAGCAAATAATATGTGCTAATTAAGCATGCATGAATGGTAACGCAAAGGTTAAGGATTGGAGTACAAGTTTTACACATGCACCATCAATACAAGACTTGATGAGACCAAATCTTGTAATGATATCCAAGAGTCTGATCCATGAAGTAAATTACGCAAACAAGACTCAAGGAAAATAAATTGTGGTCCTATTTCCACCAGACTTTACAACCATAAATCACACAAATTACATAGCAAAGAAACACACTCAAAACATCCATCATATGTTTTAATTTATTCCTTCCACATTCTCTTCGATCTTCATGATTTTCATCCCACACTAGTAGTAGGCCAATTGTTTTGGGTAATACTCCTTCATTGAACTCTTGAGATAGTCAATCTACTCAAAGCAAGAATATGATCCATTAATATATGAGAGTAAAAGCTGTCTTAAATTTTTTACTTCAAAAATTTCAAACTGCACAAAAACGTGTTAAGATTTTAATTTCTCTCCCAAAAAAAAAAAAAAAAAAAAAGACTAAGTACATAGATCATAGGCTAAACATGGCTTACCACTGTTCCCACCATCACTTTGACACCTTAGTTCTACCGTTACGACATGAAGCAATTGAATAGGATATTCTCTTCTGGAATCAAACATCGTCAAGGCTGGATTCATTGATCGTCAGAACTCCAACTACTAATTAGAAGCAAAAAAAGAAAGATATATCAAATGAGTTTCCCCTAGATTATATCCAACAAATGTAAATTAAGAACCTACCGTTTCAGCGAATAGCTGTTGCAATGCCAAATCTGAATCGTCCTCCCGAAGTTGTCTCACGGTGGTATTAACATCGCCATCCCAATGTTCTCGTACAACTTCAGCATTATCCTTCAGTGATAAGTATACTCCCACATCCATTCAGGGGATATCTCGGCAATGATTGTATTCAACATCGAGCTGCTTATTACAATTCCATGGGAGAAAGTCCTCATCTCAGGGCATTGGCTCACAAATAACTTCTCCAGCTTTGGAAATCTGATGACATTATTTCCCGAAAAGAAGCTCCAAGATTTGGCAAATGGCGAAGCACTAAAATCTCCAACTGCGGGAAAACAAACTCACGATCATGTTCACCCTCTGTTATTTCACCTTCCCTGTAATCTGTGATTATTTCTGTCATTCTGTTGCAATCAGTTGCTCTCATTTGTTTGAGTTGTACCAGACTTGTAGCCATTGAGGAAGCTAGTAAATACGTCAATCGATGGCAAAATGACACTTCTAGAGTAGTCAAATTTTGGAAAGACACAAACAGAGTTTTACTGGTTGTAAGGCACTGCCAACTGGATGATCATTTTCTGGTTCACCGAACAGATGCCTTAGCTTAGGAACGTTATCCAACCTTAGCTCCCTTAAACATGTGATCAGCCGTCCGTCATATTCTTGTGCAGCAGCACTGACTTCATTTTGTCGATCCTTGCACATAACATTACCAAAAGTCCATTCAATTCAAGTTTCTCAAGATTGTGATATCTGTGAAGAATTTTGCAGATTGAGAGAGCAAATTGTTTATCCTGATGGCTGAAGTCCAATTTTAGTTCTTTTAGCTGCAGGTTGCAAAGGGAAAGCGTACTTGAAGATTGACTCGTGCCTAGCATCTCAGTTATAGCTTCACTCCAATCAGTACTCAGAGTTTTCAAGTTTAGGCAAAATGACCTAATGAAACGATAATGAAAAATGTTAGTGTGTAAAAGAGTTATGTTGGATTTATCAAAGGTATAAATGGAGTAAAAATATTAGGAAGATAATTAACTTGTACTTTTCGCATCAACAAAATTAGTGAAGGAACCATATAATAATGCCACTCAAAGCAAATTTTATGACCAGTTAATTGTTTTATTGGCCGGGAACAGAAGGGTGTACCTTATGGGGTCATTCCAATATTAGTGGTAAATGGCAAGCAAAATTTTTCTTGAATATTACTTTTAGAAAAAAAATTCGTTGGCTTGACAAGTGGCAATCAACGTTGTGGTTCATAAAAAGTGAAAAATGTATGATACTAAAAGAAGTTTTTAAATTGATTTTCGGTGATTTTAGATAAAAGAAAAACAAATGAATTAATGTGTTGGAACGAAATATAATGATAGCATGAAAATAAAAGAGCCAAGTGGGGAAAAAAAAGTTGAATATCATTTTTCCTCGCTTCTTTGAAGCTTGGTATTGGCATTGGATGTGAAGAAAAATCGCAATTCAATCTTTTCTTATTACTAATTAAGAATACTTTCAACGTAGTAGAGTACTCATGCACTAGAGTAGACATTTTACATTTTAGACTAATAATGCATGCTGTAGGTAGTTAGTTTTCTGGTGTAATCTAGCTTAGACTAATACATTTTGGACTCTTCCCTTAGATGTGAACACGTGTACATGTTGATAGTCATCAGAACATAGTTGCATTTAGTATAAAAATGGAAAGTTTACAGCTCTTTACTCGGTAGCGAACTCAACATTACCTAATTTATCTCTTCTTCTTCCTAATATGTTTCAATGCCTCAAATTTCTTAGGTGTCTAAAATATTTTCACCAAATGTATCCCAAGGCCAAGGGTAACTTTTATATGATCTAGCCAACATATCAGATATATTACTAATATTCACTCTCATATGACAATTTTATATCATACTATTTGGACTTGTGGAAAACATTTTTGTATACCTTCAAGTCTTACGTATATTACCTTTATTTTTTTTTAATCAAACTCGAAGTTAGCAAAATTTACATCAACTCCAGCATTAAAGTTTCAAAACATGAATTACCTAATGCGTAGCAAAAATAATGCAATGATCGGACTAGAGAAAATATAAGATTAGAAATATAAAGTAATTACCTCTTCATGACAGAACGTTCTGAGGGTTGAAAGTTTAGAAAGCTTGAGAGATTCTAGTTGAGGGAATAAAATCTTATTCCCCGACCTTCCTTCCTCTCCCAATTTCTTTGTGACTACAATATCTTCCATGAGTTTACAATCATATACTTCTATGTTCTTCAGTTTTACAAGCCTTTCAGCCATAGTCAAAGAGAATAGATACTTCAAGCTATTGCAGTTTCGTATAGATAGGCTTGTTAAGTTGACCATGTAACAAGTTATTTGAAGCTGCCATACACTTTCAACAGCATTCAATCCATCCAAATCCAATCTCTCCAAGCCGGGAAACTCAAGCTGTAAATGATAATTCTTATGTGTATACACAATTGACTTGAAAATGCTTTACTAATTACATAATTAATCTTCCATATATTATACTTAATTACAATATATATTAGATATGAAGATTCTCTCAATTCAATAGATGAGATTAAATTTAAACAATAAAGAAGTTTAAATGTTCTAACGTAATAGACTACATACTGGGGCACCATAACTTTGAATAATATTTATTCTGTTTAGTTTATTTCGTGTTTTCTTTGAACTAAGTTACGTACTATCCTTCTGTTTTTATCTAACTAAATTTGTAAAATCTCGATGTGTTGGGAGCTTTAGTGGATAATTTTTGGACATGCATAAGGTCCCTAATATAAGTCTTTCCCTTTTCTGTTGAGGAAAAAAAAAAGAAATTACTTAGTAAAAATCAAATTTCAAGAGGAAGCACGCACACAAAATCGTGAAAAGTAATTTTAACCATCTTAATTCAATTTCTCAAAAAAAAAAAAAATTTTACTGTTATTTCAATTTACCAAATGGAACTTTTTTTTATAATTAATTTAGAATTTGTGATATTAAGCCCTATGGGCACCGAGCCACCGACTTTATGGAATTGAAATAATACCCCACAGGATTTGATAACTTAAGACCTAAGAGCTAAGACTCCAAGCCTCCTCTGCTTCTGCTGAGTTAGTCTAAGTGAGGTTGGTACTTTATTTTTCTTTTTCACTTAAGAAATTAAGAATTTTTGTTAATAAACCAAAATCCTCTTAGATGGAGTGCCTACATTTGGATAAATTGATCTAAGACCTTGAGATCAGTTGAGATGAAATGAATACAGGTACTTCATATGCAAATGCACATACTTTTATTATGTTATCCCTCTAAATGTTTGTCTTTTACGCAAGGGAAAACGATAAACCAAGTGGATACAAACATGACTGAATGTCCTACAAATCTTCATGTTATGAGTTTCAAAAGTTTTTTTGCTTTTAAGAAATCCGAAAGTAATACCTTAAAAGGAATGAGTTAAAGACAAAGTGACAGTTTTCAAAACTGAAGAATTTAGAACAAAAAAGTTACCAATTCATTGAAGAGGGATTCGTTTGCACTAAATTCCATTTTTTCAGGTTCAACTCTGTCAACTGTTATCTCTGTAGACATGGCATTGGTTTCTAACATCTTGAGTTCATGAGGATTTTACAAAACCTCTTGAGGTTATGGAAGATTCCAAAGCGTGAGAGATTTGAGTTGAGGAAGCGAAATCTTTTGCAAACTCCCGTCGTCTTGTCCTTGTAAGTCCGTTATGACTAGTACCTCTTCCAAGACGCTGCATGTATATACCTCTAGCTCCTTAAGCTTTATGAGACAGCTTTTAGCTGTAGTATATGGTGACACATATTTTAAGTTGTCGCAGTCTCTAACGTCCAAGGTACTTAAATTTGGCATGTAAGAAGTTGATGCTAGCTGGTCGGCCCATAACATTTTGACACCCAACTTATTCAAAGTTAAATATTTCAGGCTGGGAAGCTCCACCTATAAAGAGTCGAGGGCAATTCAAATTAGATACTGGCTTTAAAAAAAAAAAAAAAAAAGTACTATCTCCACAACCTGCCAAAATATATCATATATTTCTCTTCTTTTGTTTTAGTTTTTAGTTTTTTTTTTTTTGGGCTAAAGATGTACAATAATAACTTTCCCATATATCATGGATATAAAACCTATAAATAACGTGAAATACATATTTTGTGAAAGTAAAATGATTATGTAATTAAAGATCAAAATCATACATTCAAACATTAATTAATTAATATGACTTCAAACTTGACAGTTCACTATATAAATAGAATAACTGAAAATTTTAATATAAAAAATTTAACTAATACCTTCGTTTGAACCTATATAGAAATCTGCTTTGTATATAATAACATTTTCTAATTCGTAACCATAAATTTTCAATTGATTCAACAAATTGACCTAAATGCGTACTAACAAAAAAAAAATGTTTTTTGACGCTTAAAAAAAAAAAAAAAGATTGTCTTGAAGGTCAATACAAAAATATGTCAAACATAGTTGGAAATTGGATTGATTGAATTTGTAGTGATGTAAACGCTTTTCAGTGGGTAAAGAATATATATTATTACATATACACATACATATTATAAAATTGCTTTTGAGTCTTTTAAAAAAAAAAAAGTATAAGTTGAGATGAAATGAGTATCCCGTTTCTTATATATTTAGTCCAGATGTAATACTAGGAATAAGATGGAAATAGTATGTAAGTTTGTGTTTATATATTTCAATTTTTTTGTTTTTTTTTTGTTTTGTTTTTGGATTTAGAGGTAAATAGTATTTTTTAAGAAGTTTTTTTTAACAAATATCCAAAGTTTTTAAAAATTAGTTAAAATGTTATTTTTTTAAAAATGGTCAATCAATTTTCTTAACTGGTTAATTTGAGATTGACCACATAATATTGGTAATCTAATAAATTAGTACTGGACTGTAATCACCAATTTTCAAGTCAATTACTGAATGATTAAATCTGAATTAAAAAAAAACAACAACAAAGGGCTATTTTGCTAAATAAAAAACAAAATCAAAGTCAGAAATAATTATATTACCTTTTCACCAAAGAAAGGGTCAGGAGACTCTATGGATGAAGAGCCGCCAGCTGCCTCCGCCTCAGACCAACTCATGAATTTAACCATCTTTGGTAAATTCTCTAATTCCAAGGAGCGTAATTCAGGAAATTCAACAGCTCCATCATCTTCTGATCTCACATGGCCTACTATCTCCTCCATCATCTTACAATCATCCACTCGTATAGAGTGAAGTCTTTTGAAGATAGAAAAAGGGAAGACATTCTTCAATTTATCACAACGACACACCCAGACCTCCCTCAAATTCTTAAATGAATCTTCCGGGAGCTTACCATGACATATCCTTTCCAAGTTTCTTTAATCCCTCCAGGCTCAGTCTCTCCAACACTGGAAAGGCCTTGTGAGGATGAATCTGCTGGTCCACACAATCAACGATGGAGTTTGGTATTGAACTCCATCGTTGTTTTTTCAAATAAAGACGCTTCAAGTCACAAATCCCTCACTGTCCAGATCGTAAACGACCTTCTTGACATCGATTAATCCATCTAATGATAACCATTCCGACCTTTTCATCAACAATTCAAGACCAACTGCTGTTAATTGACTTCTTTCATGGAGCTCTAGACGCAACAACCTTGAAATTCCAATTGGACGCCAGTTGTGCAGTGGGCCACCAATTGAGATTCTATATCTCTCCAACTTTTCATTAAACTTGAAGCCTTTAGGAAAAGTTTTGGCATCTAGTACTCTCAAGGATAAAGAAGTGAGTTGCTGCAAATTCTCTATTTCAGCGAGATTCACATTACTTCTTCTGCTGACATCGACTTCTCCAACTTCCCATTTATCAAAATATTCTGAGATGTAGAACTCCTCTAACTGTTTCAAACTTGAGATGACATTCGGCTCGATCAGTTTAAGATCTCTACAACCTTCCAAATTTAGCAGTTGTAAACGACTTAGTTGTGCTACTTTTACGGGCAACTGCTTAATCCTGGACTCCGAAAGATCAAGAATTTGCAAATTCTTTAGATCTCCAACAAAATTTACATCTTCAAGCACACAACCACGTAGACATAAGGTTTGTAGATTCTGAGTAAATGGAAAGATGAAGGTGCGGCCACCAACTTTGCTTCCATAAAGAAACAAAGATTTGAGCTGATCTTTACTTCCTTCTAAAAAGTGGGTTGGAATGGGGATAGGATCATCTTGAACAGAATGAAGAAGGAATAACTCCAACTCTGAACATTCCAACCTTTCAGGAAGTTGATTGAAATCTGGATGTGGAAGTAGAGAGATCGCTTTCGAGTCTTTGAGCTTTTTCTTGTTCTGACAATCTTCCAACTCATTTATTGTCACACTGTGCATACCTTCCCTCGTTTGATGCTATTGATATAGCAACATCACGAATAACGTCATGCATTTTAACCGTATCAGAACGAAGACCACCTAACAACAAGCAACGATCTGTCAGTTCGACAACCAATGACTCCACCCTCGTTCTGGCATCTACTAACGTACTGACATTCTGAAACAAGCCCCAACCCACGCCAATCATCCTTAGATCCTCAACTTATATGTCTGTATCTTCACCGTATAGACTGCATAGCAACAACAATGACTTGTCTTCATCAGCTAACGAATCGTAACTAAGCCTTATACTCCGGTAAACCTCTCTTGGCGGCTCAGCAATATTTGTCGGGGAAATAATACTTCGTAGTTGATTCAAAGTATTTCTCCAAACGAACAAGTTATTCTTCCTTTTTAATGACACAGCCAACTGCTGTAATAGCTAGTGGCAAGCCTCCACATTCACTAACCACATCGATTGCCAATATGTTAAAATCCCGTTGCTCAACAATATCACCTACAAGGGTCCGAAACAAGTTCATTGCTTCACTGGCTGATAAATCATCAACTGGGAAATTCCTATCAGCATCCATAGAACGTAAAACATCTTGGGATCTAGAAGTCATCAATATCTTGCATCCTTCATTCTCGAGATGTATTCCAACCTCTATCAAATCCAGTTCGTCCCAGATATCATCTAAAATAATCAGAATACTCTTCTCTTCCTTCAGTCGACGCTGTAGCCGATCTGCCCGCGCGGATACAGTGTGAAGTCCGTCAATAGTAAGTTTTATCTTCTCTGCAATTTCTTGTTGCAATCTGCTGGAATCTTGAGTTTGGGATACAGTCGTCATAGCCACCTCAGTGAATAACTTGGTCTCCACGGCTTGCCTAGCAACTTCTTTAGCAAGCATCGTTTTGCCAATGCCGCCAATACCATAAATTCCAATCCTGCTAACATTACGATCTTCTAGCTCCTTCATAATCTTCACCAAAATCATCTTTCGCGATTCAAAGTCCTTGTAATCACCTCTCATCGCAATGTTAGTGTGCAGAGCAGGGCGAGAAGCAACCACATCAAATTCCTGGGCAGCCTGAATTTCCCGTTGAAGGTCCTCTACGATTTGCCTTGCCTCCCTGCTCAGCTTTCGCCGGGACACCAGATTCGGAATTTGCACACTGCAGCAGCTGATATTTGCACGACCTCGATTGTTGTTCAGAAAATCCTCGGCTCCTTGGGAGACGCCTCGTGCGCTCGTCAGCCAGTTTTGAACTTCGTCGTGAATATCTTCGCCTTTTCCGCTAGCCTCGTCAACTCGACCTTGTAGGTTTTGTCTTGCATCATTGAGTTGTTGAACTTGAGCTCTAAGGTTATCAACATCGCTTGTGTAGTGACACAGCCGGCGAGCCAAGACAACTGTGTACTGGGCTAGTTTGGACACAATTGCAGTAACCCCGATAATGAACTCCATATAAACCTATTTCTAGTTTACTATATATTTCTTATCTTGTTTTCTTTGCTTTTTAAATTTCTTTCTTCAGAACTATCTTTTTTATTTTTGTTTTTTCAGAACTATCTTATTTAATCAACACAAATGGAAAATTTTAATGAAAGGGGCTACTAACAGCAACAAGAAGAAAATAAGTGTAAGAAATCTACTTATATGTAAAACTATAATAAAAGAGAATCAGACAACAACGGAACAAATCATGATAAGAAGAGGATGAAATCAAAGAACAGCAAACCTGATCTTCTTATGGATTTTAAGCACAGCCACTTGATGCAGAGCAGAGTGTTTCTCTTTTTATATATATATATATTTTTCCTGTTTCTCTTTTGTTTTTCAATTTGGAGAGTAAAAAAGAGAAGACATCGACAATCATAACAAGAACGAAATCAAGGAACAAAGTAATAATTACTAAGCCCTTCAATTGCAGCTGGAGTGTTGGTTTTTTTTTTTTTTTTTTTTAAATTGGCAAAATAGAACTGAAAGAAAACACTACGACAAAGGAAGGAAGGAAAACCGAAGGGACAAACTACTAATTCTGTTTGCGAAAATCAAGAGAAGAGAATGTTGCTTGATTTTTCTTCTTCACAGGTTTAATTAGACAACGCATCAGAGAAAAGGATACAAGATTCAGAGAATGAAAATGTGAAAATGGGAAACTTTTTTCAGAGAGTTTACTCGAGCGAATGGAAGTAATAATTATGCACATATAATATTAGAAAGATAGTGAAAAAGGAAAACAAGATAATGTATGAATGACCATTGCGAAGTGGCATTCACGAGTGACTTTATTTTATTGGCCGTCAAAAAGTAGAGTGGTGCAATTGTGTTATAATTAAAGATAAAGGGGCTGTTTTGTAACAGTAATTCTCTTCAGTTTGGTTTGATTTGCATACTCAGTGGTCTTTACTTTTGAAACATTTGGAATCTCTAGGTGCTGCCAAGAAATAAATTAGAATTTCTATAATAATTTTTAAGTTGAACAAAGATATATATATATATATATATAAATATATATGTGTGTGTGTGTATTTTAAAGTTCATTGGGATTTGCTATCGTAAGAAAATATAAAAAGAAAAGTAATTGGATTGAAAAATAAAGTAAATAATTTAAAATGAGGAATTAAATATTTGTTATTAATTAATTTTACGTATGAATTTATAAAATTTTTAGGATTTACTAATGAATTTGATATTGATATTCATTGTCTTTAACTAAAGGTGGTACAAGTCTTGACATTCTCTCTGTCTCAATTCTAGGCTTGCTAAAATGGTGTTACAAGTACATTTGTTGCATGTTTACCGCATCATAAAAAAATAATAAAATTGAAAAATAAAGTAAAAAAAAATGAGGAATCAAATAAATATTATTAACCTTTTGCTATATATGAATTTATTAATTTTAAGGATATGTAAATAAATTTGATGTTGGCATTCATTATCTATACGAATGAATCAAATGTTGAAAGAGGTGCAAGTCTTGTTATTCCTATTTTCTCATTTTCTGTATTTTATAAGGTTTACTAAAATATTGTTACAAATCTAAATCTACTTGATTATAATTTCTTCTTTCCCTACTTGGATTAACTTAAAGATTAGGGGGAAAAAAAAAAAAAAGCATCTTAACCCTTTGAATTTTTTCAACTTTTATCAAATTGACAACTTTTTCTTGCCAGTACTTGAGAACGTTTCTTAATTCGTCTAGTAAAGGGAACGACATTTTGGCTGGAACTTAATTTTCACGATAAGAATGCAGGGAAAAGCATAACAAGGAAAGACCATTTGGTCAATGAAATATGAATATGAGAAACTGAGTGTGGAATTCAAAGGGTGGATAAATAATGGTGATATACATACTCATACTCATAATAATAATAATAATAATAATAATAATAAAATTAAGCGAAACAAGACAACGAAGCGGTTATTGATAGATGAGCATTAACAAACACCACAATGATTCCTGTCAGCAAGCAACAAGATGATGACTAAGAAAGTGAAATATTATTATTATTATTATTATTATTGGAAGTACGGTTTTGTCACCTAGCTAGCTATTTGATTAGATTTTTAATTGTACCCATGATATTCAATTTCCAAAGGCATGGTCTTTAATTACATTTTTAATTGTACGTTCTTTCATTGAATTGAAACATTTGGAATCTCGGGAGAGAAATTAAAAGAAAAGAAAAACTTATAAATATACTTTAGTTATGTTTGGTAGAGCAGAAAAAGAGGAAGAAAAAAAATGATAGTGAACATTAGGTTGTTTAATAAAGAAAAAAGGTTATAAAAAATAGCTTTTTAACTTATTTTTTAAAAATAAAAATAAGAATTTTTTTAATTTAGTATTTTTTTTTTGTTACGGATTATTTGATAGTCCATCACTTAGGACTTAGGTGATTAATCAATTTGAAGCTACAATATATTGGTGTTGATGGATTATTGGTACATCCAGTGACGGATCTAGAAATTTATCCTAGTGAGAACACACATGAGTATAATATTTTTTTGAAGTGGAATAATAAGTTTACTTGTTTTTGAAATTAGAAGTCAGAATTCAAACTCTATACCTTTTAATAAAGTTAAGTATGTAATTATAAATAGACTATACCAACAACCATTATATGAATAAAAAGTTTAATAATTTTTTTCTAAAAAAAATTATCTTTTTATTCATGTTTATTAACATATAACAGTTATCACATATTGCATTTACATTTGAAAACATTGTTAAATGTGGTCTTGAACGTTTATAATTTAAACTTTTGTATGTTATTTTCATATTTTAAATTTTAAAGAAACCACAGTGCATCTTATTTATTAAGATGTTCTAATCTCAATCATATAGTGATTAAAAAAAATCTTACCCTTTGAATTTTTTCAACTTTTATCAAATTGACAACTTTTTCTCACCAATTGAGAACGTTTCTTAATTCTCATCATATCTAATAATTAATGTGAATGAGATTTTCACGTTAAGATACAGTGAATAGCATAACGAAGAAAGACCATTTGGTCAATGAAATATGAATTTGAAAACTGAGTGTGTAGTTCAAAGGGTGGATAAATAGAGGTGATATACGTACTCAAAATAATAATAATAATAATAATGATAATAATAATATAAGCGCAACAAGACGATGAAGTGGTCATCGAGAGATGAGCATTAACAAACACCACAATGATTCCTGTCGGCAAGCAGAATTATAAAAAATTATTAAAGATAAGCATGCAAGATGATGACTAAGAAAAGTGATAAATTCCACCTAATAATAATAATAATAATAATAATAATAATAATAATAATAATAAAATAATACCATGAGAGGATCATTTCAAGGAATCCAAGGAGAAAGAACCCAACAGTGATGACAAGTTGTTGGCAGTAAAGTTTTGTCACCTTGCTCTCTGTTTCCGCATCATGATATTCGATTTCCAAAAGCTATGGTCTTTAATCAAAATTTTTTATTGTACGTTCTTTAATTACATTGAAACACTATATCGACCTATGAAAAAAAAAAATTAAAAAAAAAAACCAAAGAGAGAAAAAAAAATATATAATTGATGGAATTTTAAAGTAGAGAAGAGAATATCGAGTTATTTAGTAGAAAGAAAAATAGGAAGTAAAAAAGAAGAAATCCATTAGGCCTATCATTTTTTAACTGAAAGAGAAATTTTTACAGAGAGTGATTATCACTCCTAAGATTTTTAAAAAAATATATATTTTTATTGAATATAAAACGTTGTGAATATTTTTATTTTTATTTTCGTGATATCAGGCACAACATAATTGGAAGAAATCTAAGACACTGTAGTTTTCATGACTTACAAGATTATTTATTTTTTTATTATTGGCTACATGATCTCTCACGTAAATATGTTTTAACGTTTTGTGTATCTAATTTAGCAAAAACTTTAAAAAAAAAAAAAGCAAAATTTAGCAGCAGCAACAACAATAGCAGTAATGTTAATAATGGACTATTTACATAAATGGTTAAATTAGAGTCATGATTTTAATAAATGTCTGGAAGAAACTTATATACAAATTGAGCCAAAAAACAGAATTAATGTTTTGCTCAAAAAATACCCTTACATCTAATTTAAGAAAGTAAAATATATTATATTCTCTCCTAAAAGATAACCATAATATCACAAACCCAGTTTTAATATTTAGAAATAGAAATCCAAAATATCCGATTATTTCACACGTTTGAAATAAATAAAAAAAAAAAAGTCTAAAATCATTTCCCCATTCCACAAACGATATATTTCCATGTCGCTAGTTTCTTTTTTGCATTATATTAACCTAGTCCTTTGGTTACTCTGTATATAAGATATGTAAATATATTTTAGACAATTATTCATACTATATTACCATGTCTTTTTGTTAAATATCACTTGATTATTATATTGTTTGTCTTTCTCGTCAATATAGTATTGATCTAGTCATTTTATTACTCTAAGTCTATATGTTGTTAGACGTCAATATAATTCATACAATAATCCATATCATATTAATTAGTGCCACAACATACATGTTGTTTGAACAAATGGTGAAATGACATAACCAAAAACACAAGAGAAGAATTAATTCAAGAAAAAAATTATATTGCAAAACAGAAACCAAGTGATAGTCCGTGCATGATTTCGGGATAAAAAGCTGTTTACATGAATATTAAATCACAACCACGAAACTAGCTAGGACCACAACTTTATTTGAAACTGAAATTTTGAAAGAAAAAAAAATAAAATTAATACGACGGGTAGATTAAGTATGCAGAAATGAAAATAGAAAAAGTAAGTGTTTATTAATTTAAAATTTCAACCCCCAAAATAGGAAACTAAAATTATATTTAAAAAGACCAGCGAAATTGTTGATGGATTGGGTCGATATGCGTGCAAATGATGGACTTTGGGTTCCAATGCAGAATATCCGCTTTGTTTTAGCTTTAGCATAAAACATTTTAGTAAAGTATTTTGATTATGCAGTATGCTAGTTCTTTTTTTTTTTTTTTTTTTTTTAAAGATAAGACCATAATATGCGATGGTATAGCATGATCATTGGTTAGTATTATTAATGAGACTTATTGTTTTGGTATTGCATGTTCACAGTTTAATAAACTTGATCTGGAGAATAGTTATGTTTATATACTTATGTTCTCTTTTTTTTTTTTTAATATATTCCTCATTTTTTTCATGTAGTTAAGTTTATAGAAAGCTCATTTTTTCACGTAGTTAAGTATCTAAAAAGTGAATCAGTTTTTTTTTTTTTTTTTTTTTTGTCCTAAGTTCTTCATTTCTTTTCCATTGTTTTTGCCCTAAAATTTTTTTATTCATTTTAATTCCCTTTTTATTTATATTGGTATTTTTTTATTATAGTCCTTTTATCTTTTTATTTAAAAAAAATATATTTTTACTTTTTACTTTTTTATTTTATTTTATTTGTCAATCCTGCATTTATCCGTGCCATTTTACCAGTAGTGTGTTTTCAGACCGCTCGAATAGTGACGTCACCGCACTTGGAGAAGCGGAATTGCACATCTAAAATAGCAGTGGAAAAGTTGAATTAAAGAACTCTGGATGACCATGGGCTCTTACAACTTGAAACAAAGATAAAAGGCAAATATTAACCGAGACAGTACAATTAGATAAGATCTCATACTAGATGGAGATGGATAATTCAAAAAGTATAATTAATATGAGGGAACAAAAAACAAGAATCATCGGCAAACCATAATCCCAAAGCTCCATGGAAAACTAAATAAAAAAGTGATAAAATACAAAATTTGAGAAAAGATGTCTTGTGAAGTGGACCTGCATTCAACGTACGGTACAGATAATAGCTGTCAATATAGTTAGCCTTTGTTTAATATGTTAATTTCAATTTAAATTTTTCATCTCAGTTTTTTTAAATCAACAAAAATTATAATTAGTATTTAAAAAATCAATCAATTTTAATTTTAAAATATCAACTCCAATCGTCGAATCAAACGGATACTTATACAACTATAGAATCAATTAGTCTCTGTGATCTGTACATAACGGCAAAGCTGATGAGGAAAAAAAAAAAAAAAAAAAAAAAAAAAGAAAGCGTTTGTCCTTATTCACTCCAATCAATGTAATTTTTGTTTTCCTGATGAAGCAAAAAGGGAACAACCTGACGTAATTGTGGCCGCTAATTAACTTGGTTAAATTTGGGAAGTTTCTTAAGTGGCCTTCACTCAACCTCAGAACCTGGTCCTCTGACCAGCGCTTCACCTCGGATCTTTTAGGGCGACCACCATATTTCCCACTGAAACATGCAAGAATCATCCTCTATACAGATTACAGAAGTCAGGGTCAGGACAAAATTTTTGCATCCCAGAGCCCTTCAACAAATAATTGAAAATTTGAAAAAAAAATTAATAATACCTCTTGGAGCTTATTTCTGCTCCCTTTCCTTCTGCTTCTTCATCTTCCCTTTTGCCACACTTAAGGGTAGTCTCCGTTTGTTTTGGCGGCTGTCTCAACTGCAAGAACACTATTTTTCAGAAATATGATTAAACTAAAATCTAGGTAAAGAAAATGTGTGTGTTTATTTATTCCAAATGTTCTTTGTTAGACCAAGAATTGACCTACAAAAAATTGTTTTTTATTTTTTATGTACAAAAAATAGGTAATTACTTTATTTGGTGCTGAATTCAAAGCTCTGTACTAATCTAAACAAAACAAAGGCAAAGGTCACCATTTCCACCAAGAGGAACGACCTTCCTCTCTTTCCATGTCATATGTGAGTTACCTGAAATAACAAAATCACGCTGACCACATAAATAAAAACTTGATCCAACTCCATGAAACAACAATTAGATCGACGAAATACCCATACATCTACACAAACATATATGCTGAAATACAAGAACATTTACACAAATACCCATACATCTACACAAACACATATAACATTCAAGTCGTAACATTATAACTAATCTCCTTTTTTTTTTTTTTTTTAAATTTTACTTCTCAGCAACTTAGTAACTCCTTACAGTGATGAGCAGGCTAACTAAATCAAAATCAAAGTTGTCTCAAACTATATTCTCAAAACTTTCCCTATACACAAAATCATTTACCAAGGAGCCTAGAAACTTAGACATATGAGGCCAAGAGTTACGCAGGACATTCATGCCAACACTTTAGACCTTCACTCTCTTGGCAATTTGTGTCAATTAACATAATAATTCAAACACTTTCTTGAAAGTTATCCAAAACTTTTTATTAATAGAATGACTTCCGAACAACTAAGAACGACAAGATTTTTAAATAGTTGTTCTTATGTTAAAATGAAAAAAGGTTATTTTGCTAATTTCACTTTTTGAGGTTGTCAATTTGGCAAATAAGATAAGCAAATTTTATCTAGTGTTTTTTAAACTTTCTAGGAACAACTACCACAAGGCACGCTCACAGCAAGGATGTGATGCATGCCCCGCCTTATAGAGGCGTCATAAACGTATTTACATAGCTTAATTTATCATAATTTGACGTACTTGTATATTAAAATTTAGGAGATTTTTTTTTTTCTGTACATTCAGTTCCTTAGCAATTATGAAAATATTTATCCATAAACCAACTTAGGAAAGTAAAAGTCATTCGTTACTTGTAAACATATGTTCATTACTCGTGGATAAAATAAAAAATTAAGTTAAGTTATGAGTTTAATACCAGTACCAAATTGAAGTTGGAATAGTAATAAAATTTCCGAGTGCGCCTAACCAAATGAGAAGTTAGGAAAGCGACCCTCCGACTAAGCACATGGTCTGTCATTCATGCTATTCACATGTATGGAGGTTGGTACAACACTTTTTTTTTTTTAATTTCTTAATCAGTCTCCTTTCTTATCTTGTTGAACATGCAATATGACATGTTTCAAAAGCGAAAAAATAAATATGCATGACTGATAGGCATAATAATGGAGGCATAATAACATCACATATGCACAACAATTTTAAAAGAAACATTCACAACATGACATATATAATTCATGTTGTAGTGAGGTTTGTACTTACAGAAATTCAGCAATAGTTGATTTTTTTGTAATTTTCCCTCTTCCGCAACATACGTCGGTATTGTGTCCTATCAAATTGACACCCAACAGTTAAAATGGAATCTTGGTTTTCTCAAGTGAGTTTAAAAAATTTTCTTGTTGATTTGGACATTACTTTTCAAGCTTATCTACTGAAATCTTTATCCAGGTTTAATTAATTAATTACTAAAAAAAATTACATAGGTGTTGATTTATATTTAAAAAAAAACTTGTTAAATAACTTTTACTAATTAGGTGGGGAATTTCTGTGCTAACGAAGTTTTTTTTTATAATAATTTTTTAAAACAATTTAACCTTTTTAACCAATAATTGGTGAGATCTTTATCTTTTAGCCATTGTTTTTATTGTTAAAAGCTCCTATCGTCTTGGTATGGAATCCGGTGTTATTTTATATTTTCAAAACTGTTTGATGGCTGTTTTCACAGCTGAAGAAAAATCTGTATTTCTGTATTTTCCAGTAATTATCTTATTACCCCAGTTTCGATGGATTTTGACAGTTTACTCCTTAACTTGTTTTTATTTATCAACACTGTAAATTTAATTCTATTCCTGCATGAAAATTGATCAGGGACAGTCTAAAATCTGCCCAGTTTGCTGTTCTCTTACAGTTTTTAAAAGTTTTCATTTTGGCCCCAGTTTTGACAATATTTACATTTTAACCTCTAACGGAGTTTCCTTAACTCAAATCGCTAAGCCATCAGGTCTAGCACCTATTCAAGCCTCGTAAGGTAGAATTTTACAGTTTTTTAAACCTGTTTACAACTTTGAAAACACAATTTACTGTTTGATCTCAAAAGTCACATTTTAGACACTTTAGTCCCTCTTATTGTTTTTAGTTCATTTGACCTCCGTCTGATACCAAATTTGACACAAAACTCTTCATATTTAGTACTGCCAGACTGAATTCGTGGGTCCTGATTCAACCCCTAAGTTTTTCTTTTTTATTTTTTTGACCCAAAAGTGAAATTTGTTGCACTTTGGTTCTTTTTAGCTATCTTAAGCCAAATCTTTTTATCATTTTTTTATGGAAAAATCTGCATTATTTTCTGTCATTCTTAAGCAGTTTCCTGTTTGTAAAGTTTGAACTTTTTCTTGAGTCCAAATCACATTTTTTTTTTTCAAACCAACCATAAAAAGTTTATTAAAGTGACGTATTGCTCATTAAAAGTCTCATTTTTTTTTTTAACATTGCCATATTCAACCAAGCACACACAAAACAACTATTTGAACTTGTCATAATAATCACCACATGTATATGTGACTTCAAATTCCATACATAGCCAAGTCCAATATTTTTATTAGAGTATTTCATTAAAATAAATAAATAAATAAAATTTTGAATAGAAGTAAGAGATTGGTATAACTAGTTTTAAGAAGATATCTTGATCTCCTTGGCCTCCCTTAGTTCTTGAAATTTTATGTTCTTGAACTAAGTAGAAAATAATGTTTTAGAACCGATATAAAACTCCAACCATTTTAACCAAAAACACTTAGGACAACAGCAAAAATCTAAACTTATTTTACCTTCTTTCAACTCTAGATGACCAAGAGCTTTTGAAACTTGTTTTGGGTGAATTTGAAGAAAAAAATGTTTTGGTTTTGTTTCGATGGAGCGTTAAGGTTTTGACTTGGAGAGGCTAGAGATATATTTCATTTCTTTGTCTCTTATTTTATTTCATTCATGAAAATGGGCTATTTGTGAAGGGCACCTTGATGGTTTTATATGCAAGTTTTGGGGGGGCTTATGTGCAAAATTTTTGGACCAAATTTCAAACTTTTACTTGCCCACTTCGACACATCCCATCACTGCTGCACACCTCCCCTATCAAAAAAAAAAAAAAAAAAAAAAAAGAAAAAGGAACCACCGGTCCCTGTGTTGTCCCTTATTATTATTATTGAGGCTTGGTTTGTTATTTTATCTTAATTGTAATTTAATTGTAATTTTTCATTTTAATTTTTATCATTTTTTTAAAGTCAACAAAAATTATAATTATTTTTTAAAAAGTCAACAAACTCAAACTTAAAATTTTCATATATAACCAGTGAACCAAACTCAAGCTGAGACTGCAGTAGAGCCTAATTTTGGAGCCATTAAAACTAAATCAAATGGTAAAACATCAAGGAGTTACACAAAAGTTCACATGCACACAACCGCAGGCTAGCCAAACTTTTTTCTCTTCATGGTCCCATGCACACAAATATTGTTCTTTTTAATTTTCCACAAATGTTCTTTAAAAACCAAAACCATCGTTATAACTCTGCAAATTGTTTTTCAAACCAAAAAAACACCTCTGCAAATCTTTGGGGAGCAAACAACAAACAAGAAAATTTTGAAGATTTATTGAGTTTTTATGGAGGATTGTTACAAAATCTTCTTTTTATTGTCTCTACTCACCCATACTCTCATCACCACTTCTATCGGCCCAGAAAACCTTCACCCGCCGGCCATCGTTCAACACGCACCATCACCGGCCACCTCAATCTTTGAATCATGGCTCCACGGCAAACAGGTTTGCGATGAGCTTCACCGCCACTCCCACCAGATCTCGCCATTTGGAGGTCCCCATCGTTTGCCATTTTTTCGGGCGGGGGAGGCGTTCGAAGGACACCAGATGAGGACGGAATTTGGAACGAGAAATCATCGAATCCATCGAACTGTGATCTCACCCAACTGAACTTCCAATCTCGCCCAAGAAACCGTCGACCGTCGATTTGCCTTAGGGGTCGAAAGCGGCTGTGAAGAAGATAGAGATAGAGAGAGAGAGAGAGAGAGGAGAGAGATGAAATCTTCTGTCAAAAGTTTTATTTTTTCCATTTTGGGAAATTTATTTTCTTTTTAATCAGTGATTGAGATTCTTTAATATAAATTTGTAACGAACATCTTCAGATAAAAGCTTTATTCAAAGAAAGAGAAGATTAGAATTTTGTATGCGTGTAAACAAATTTTGAATCTGTAAAAACGAAAATATTTAAGATGATTTTGAGCACAAAAAATGAAGGTGAGTTTTACAGATTGCATTACCCATTAAAAGAGAGAGAGAGAGAGAGAGAGACGTTTGGTTAGCCTACGATTGTGTGAAGGTGAACTTTTGAGTAATTTCACGATGTTTCACCATTTGATTTAGTTTGGATGGAAAAAAAATTAGACTCTATTGATAGTGCCTCTCAAAACCTCTACCACAGCCATCCTCATTATTATTATTATTATTTGTAATTTTTTTTGCTACACACTACTACTAGTCATCATATATATATATATATATATATATATTGGAATTGCCTTTATGGGCTTCTGATGAGGAATCACGGGTTCCTTGTTGTTCATTATTTATTTATTATTATTTTTTTTTTTTTTGCTTCTATGGATGGTCAATTAACTACTCCCACTCATTCATATACTAACCATTAGATACATTTACCTATAATCTAGACCTTTCATTTTAGATTTTTGCATTAGCCTATTAGTCATTTAATTTAGTGTGGATTCTTGACTAATGACAGTGCAATTTTAGTTACTATAGGATGAATTTTCACTATCAGTTCGAGTCGATTCGACTAACGATACGATCAAAATTCTAATCAAGTCAATAATCTGCTGGTTCACACAATCAACGACGTATTGAACTCCATCGCTGTTATCCAAATCAAGACGCTTCCAGTCACAAAATCCCTCACTGTCCAGATCGTAAACAACATTCTTGACATCGATTAATCCATCTAATGATAACCATTACGACATTTTCATCAACGATTCAAGACCAACTGCTATTAATTGACTCCTTTCACGGAGCTTTAGAAGCAACGACCTTGAAATTCCAGTTGGATACCAGTAGTGTAGTGGGCCACCAATTGAGATTATATGTCTCTTCAACTTTTCACTAAACTTGAAATCTTTAGGAAAAGTTTTGGCATCTGGTACCATCAAGGATAAAGAAGTGAGTTGCTACAAATTCTTTATTTCAGCGAGATTCACATTACTTCTTCTGCTGACATCGACTTCTCCAACTTCCCATTTATCAAAATATCCTGAGATGTCCAACTCCTCTAACTGTTTCAAACTTGAGATGACATTAGGCTCAATCAGTTTAAGATCTCTACAACCTTCTAAATTCAACATTTGTAAACAACATTTGTAAAAAATTTCCCCACTTCTACATCTAGGCCAAAAATAAAAGAACAAAGATAAATAACAATAATAATAACAAACAAGATATCAGATCTAGTAGCAACAATAGATCCAATGACAGTGTCATTGGAGAAGATAATCTGCGTGATCTCGGGTGTGTGAGCAAAGTTCAAGGCAAAGGAGTCACCGGCAAGAGAGGAAACAGACATGCAAACATGTTATCACATTTGCGACATTATTATGAAGTATTTTCGACAGTTTAGTTTTATTCACATGCTATTTTTTTCATATGTTTTAATAGAGTAAGGAACATCATGATATGTTGCTTTTTGAAATATTCTCGATTATGTGTATGGTAAGGGCAATATACAAGAGATATAATCTTGAGAATTAAAGCATAAATTATTTGTTCGTCAACTAGTGGATAATGCGGGTCACTTTATTCTAACAAGATTGTGATCACGTCTACTTCCTAATGGTGAGATGAATTATCTAGGTCGTTAGTAAATTTGTTACTACGTAGAGACTACATATATTGAAAATACATTAAACTGGACTGCAATGAAATATGTTCTTTAATAAGTTTTGCTTTCTAAATAACTTGTTTCCATCAATAAAAGGTTAATTTATGGGTAGACCTTGATCCTGAGTGATTAATGGACTCGCAACCTTTGTAGTATGCTTCTTGAGTCATCAATGGGTGAGGACATTCGGTGGACCAATATCTTGGTGTTTTAGAGATGTGCTATATTGGGTGGTAGGGAACTTCAACCATCAATAAAGAATTCATAACTTTGTACATGAAGATCAATGCCATTCCCATGTTGTGTTAGTTCAGGAATCTTGAGTGAATAAGATCTCGTATCTACTAGGTAGACTATACTTTGTCTTTGATATACTCAAAGATAAAACACTCATTGGAAAATTAATGATACTCATGGACAAAGATGTACTTGGAGAGGTTAGAACGGTTTACTTCACCTAACTCCAATTATAGATGTCCATAGTGAAGGGTCCATCTCATTATGTATTGTTGTAAATTTTGACCATTGACAGTATAATTTGTACTGTTGAAAATCGCCTACTAGATGTTTGGGATATCTGGAAGACAGTTTCCATATAACACTGATCCTTGTGTTGTATAAATTTTATACAATAATATAGATATCAGTTGTGTGGAAAAAATATTTATTTTAATGGATGAAATAAAGACTATGCATTAATTAATTTTTATCAAGTGGATGAAAATTATATGTGAAATATGAAAATTATATATATATATATATATATCTATTATTAAATATAAGTTTTCAATGGCAATACGCTTGGTGGAAAATAATTGAAAGAACTTACACTATAGTATGCAGTCATAATAGGACAAGTGGCAACCGCTTAGGTCAGATCCTTGTGCCACGTGTCACATGCACACGCCCCCTAGGGAGGACGTGTGCGCAACTCACTCCCTGCACAAGGAGTGGGTGATTCCTTCATCAAGGGCAAGAAGAGTAGCACTAGACCTAGTGCTATAAGTAGACACTTAGAGGTGTCTCCTAGGTCACATTCTTTTTGGCATTTAGAGATAAGGATTCCTTTGCTATTAAGATTGGAAGGAGAAAACTGATCAAGTTGAGAATTTGCTGGTGCCCACATATCGCTTGTTTTAAATAGAAGAGAAAGTACGGAAGGCCATGAGTTTAGAAGCCAAGGAAAACATGCCAACCTACAAGGGCGTTCGTTGTGTGAAAGATTGATGGAGTCCCTTTGATAATTATTTCCAATAAGAAATTAATTATTTTATACAACAAACATGTGAGGTCCTAGCGTATGGTGAAAAATTTCAAAATCTATTCCGTTAAGTTAAATAAGAAAACCATAACCAGTAGAGAAGAGAGAGATAGGTAGAGAGAGAGAGGGGCATTGTGACCGTCGTGGAGAAAGAGAGAAAGAGAGAGAGAGGTGCGGAGAGAGATTGCGATTTGACGTGCTCGACGCCGACATGTCTCCATTGGCATGGAGGTGCTGGGAAAGAGGGGTGGAGGGAGAGAGGAGAGCGGGGGGTGGACGAAGAGCTTAGAAAGAGGGGATGGAGGGAGAGAAAGGGAATAGAGAATCGAGAAAAGAGAGAGAGAGAAAAACAGTAATTGTCAGAGAAAAAATAGAGAGGGGAGAAAGCGTTGAGTAGGGTTTGTAGCATAAAATGGTATATTTATCATAAAGTCAAAAAAAACTAAGAAGGAAAATAAAATTAAGGGCTAAAATTCCAAACAAGCATTGAAGAAGGGTGAAAAAGGGTAAAATTCCTGAACATATACATTTGAGAGGCCCGTTTTCACAACTGGAAAAGCAAACGAAAAGAAAAATAGAAACGGTGAAAAAAAAATTTGAAGAAGATATAAATTTAAAGGGACCAAAAAAAAAAAAAAAAAAAAAACTCTTTCATAGAAAGAAGTGAATTGTGAAATTAAGTTCATGTATTCCATGTTGAGCTTATAACACTTTCTGGTCTGTTTATCTCATGCTACCTTCGAACTAATTTACTATCATTTTCCTTTTGTTAACTTTTGTAATTTTATTTTGTTTATTTAATATCGAAACATATATTTTGAGTGTGTCATTATGTGTTCGTTGATAACTTTATGAAATAAAGTAATTTCACTATTTTTATCCATTTAATTTAACTATGTTCTTAAAAATTTTACTTAATTTATCTTTTAAATAATTGATTCTCATTTGTGTAGATTAATTAGGTGAAAATGAGAAAAAAGGGAAAATGGGGATTTATGGACTCAAATCAGGGGCAAAAGAGAAAGGCTCCAAATCGGAGCAAGCAAAAGTGCATGCGTAGAAAGCCTTACGTGCCCCGCACGCGCTACACACCGTCGACATCAGGGGCACCAGCGCGTGCGCGTGCGAAATGCATGTAGACAAAGGAGCGTGAGCAACAGTGCAGCGTTAAACCCAGTGCAGACGTCATGTTCCCGGCACTTTTGGAAAGGCTGTTTTCACCCGCTGCTAAACGGAAAGAGGTGAAAAGAGCCCAAAATAAAAAATAAAAAAAAGGGCATGTGGGTTTTGGGAGCAGCAGGGGGCATTCTCAGTAACTCCTTAGACCAACGCAATTTAATTATGTTACTGTTATATTTATTATTAAAAATAGTGGAAAATAACATTTAATAATTTAATACTTTATGCTTTAATTATGTAATATTATTTCAAATATCATTTCTACTTTTTGTCATACTTATTCTTTTTTTAATACAATATTTTTTAATAGAAAAAAGCATTTTCATTGATTATATAAATCAATTACAAGGAAAGAGGATGATAAATCCTCAACAACAAAGAGAAAGCAGAAGATAAAAAGTAAGCCATACAGAAATTAAATCGACAATCTAGGTCTCTCTAAACAATTCTAATCCTCAGACACCCATTATCTACTAATTATATCCATCCAATTTAAAATGATCAACGAGAATAGAAAGTCCTTGAACACTTTTTGTCATACATGTTATGCCTTAAAACTCGTAAAAGTGAATTTTTAACATTTAAATAAGAGTAATAGTTCCAAATGATCCATGAACTATTTATAAGATAACGATTTAATCTTTATTTTTTTTAATTTTCGCCGAAACGATTCTAAACTCTCTAAATGTTGACAATTATAGTCTGTTTCGTCCAAATTCGTTAAATTTCTAATGGAATACGTCATGTACAATGTATGTGGTCTAATTTTTTAAAATATTTTAGTAATATAACAATAATTAATTTAACAAAAAATAAAAAAATCACAAAACTCCTCCCTCTCGCTCTCCCTTCATTTCTCAAAAGTCAAAACCCAAATCACGAAACTAGCAGAGGGCGGCGATTGGCGATGGAGAAGAAAGGGGAATGACTTCGTGATGCAGCGTGGGGATACAAAGGCAGATTTTAGTTATCATTTTAAGACTTCCACAAGTTTGACTATTTGTTATTTACTTTTGACTATTGTGTTATTTGTTATTTGCATGGTATTACAGAATACGTAAGTTTCCTTTTACGTAGTTTCCTGTTGCGTTAGTTTCCTAGAATAAGTTATAAGTTAGTTTCCTTTTTTTTTCCTAGTTTCTATGTTTAGTTTGGAATAGTTTCTTTTGTTCTGTTTTCACTTGCCTATATAAAGGCATCATTAGCATTATTTCAGTAAGTTGAATTAATTTTTTTTAAAAAAAAAACCAGAGTTATTCTCTTTGCTTGTTTTTCGGTATTCCATTGAATCAACGAATTACTCGCCTCCTCTTTGTCCGGAATTCTGCGAATCAACGGATTTTTGAGGTTTATACGCTTCTGTTTCATCACTTCGGCAGTGGGGGGTGGGCGGGCTGGGTTTTAGGGCTGCGTTCGGCAAAAACGCAGCATCACCTCTTCCGCCGACAATGCCCTCTCCGACCTCCGCTCCCACGTCTCCCTCGACGAAAACCGCCGCCTTGTCCTCTCCTGCCGTGCTTCACCCTCTGCTTCCTCGCCAACTCCATCGCGTCTGCTTCATCGTCGTTTTGGGCCTTACAGCCTTGTTTTGTCTCCTCACCATGCTCCGCTCCTTGGGCTATCGCAGCGGTGCCGGCTATGTGGTGGTGCGGAGGGACTGGAGTCTCAGAGGGAAGGAGGTCATTGTCGTCGCTAGGAGAACAAAGTGTCTGAAGGCTTTGAGTAGCCTACTGCCGGCGGCGACGATGGAGGGTGTTCTTGGTGGGTCTGTGAATGAGAGGGTTACTTTGAGGAAGAAGCGGTTACTGAAACGGTGGCCGACTTTGACGCAAAATGAAGATTCTTTTTCTTTATCAATGGTGGACAAGCAGGACTACCAGAGAGACGTCGATAAATTGATTCGAGGTTCGTTGCTTCTTCTAGGAATTTCATTTTTTTATCTTTTCGGGAAATATATGTATATATATACATGTATGTATGTTTTAGAGAATCTTGGTTAATTTGGGCAGAATTGCAATAGAAAGAGAGAAATTTTAGGAATTCAAATGCCAAAAAAGAAAGGTTGAAGATTGATTTGGAAAATGTTTAAGATGATATATGTAAATTAGATTCTCAGAATAATTTAGGTACTGATTTTTCCTTGAGAGGGGGAGAGAGAGAGAGAGAGAGAAGCAGGAGGAGGAGGGAGGCTCTCCTTTTTTTTTTTTTTTTTTAAATGTTTTTGGTGTGAAAGAGGGTGTTTTTGTCTTTTCATGATTAATTGAGCTCATGTGATGTGTTACATAACTCATTCCGTTAGAAATTTAACGAATTTGGATAGAAAAGACTACAATTGCCAACATTAAAAAAACAGGGATCAAATCGTCATCTTATAAAAAGTTCAGGAATCAATCGAGCCAATTACTCTTTAAATAATCTAAAAATAAAAATATTATAATGATTATATTGAAAAGTGAAGACACAAACCAAAAACAAATGTTAAATTGATATTGATTATACTTTGTGATAAATTTATCACAAAGCTTATTGTGTGACAAATTTGACATCAAAGATAGCACTTCATTAGAGAGCACTCTTTTTCATCCAAATGTCAAAATTTACCATTGACTCACCAATTTAGCATTGCATTTGAGATGCTAGGGATGAGCAGGATCACTAAATCAAACCAGAGTTGTCTTGAACAAGATTGAGCAAGACGCAGATGTCAGCACATCACACCAGATCATCAAAACTTTCCTCAAACACAAATCTACCCCTCGAAGATTCTACTAAAATTTGAAATAATGGGAATGAGATTAATGGGAATGACACTAAAAACTGAAAATAACGAAGCCCTTTTTGCTAAATCATGTACCAAGGAGCTCATAAACTTAGACATACCAGACACAGAGTTAAACAGGACATTCTTGACAACCCATGATCAGGTACCAGTGGAAGGTAAAGAAGAGATTTATTGAATACTCTCAACACCGTTGAACAAACACTGTAGGACTTTACTTTCCAGGCAATGTTCAAGGCACGCTCACAGCAAGGAATATCCAAATTCTCTCAAGGCTACAAATTTTAAGGGTTTTCGATGAGGCTCATGTGTCTCCTGCCAGAGGCATGTGCCTCCGCAAATTATATATATTAGTATCCCAAAGAAACGTCAACCTCAATTTCAAAGCTCTGTACTTTTATTAGCAGTTAAAAATTGACTCGTTTCTCTTTGCCCACCAATGGATAACCTCTCAACAAGGGTATTCTCTAAAAAATAAATCCTGCCAAAGTATTTTTCACTTTTCAGTTACTATCAATAATCTACAATTTTCATTACATCACCACTTCAATGTATAACAATCACGACTAATTTCACAGAAAAGACAAAGCAAAACTATATTTAAAAAAAAAAAATTCTTTTTGTGACTAAATCTAAGACTCAACTTCTTCGCCCTAAAAAATAAAAATAAAAAATAAAAATGGATCCCTCTGTTATAGAAGAGTAAGAGACTACATATAGAACAGAACATGAAATTCTCTAAAAACAAAAATAGTAAATTGCAAAAAACAGAAGTAGAATTAGACATACCCAGAAGCTCAATATCTTTCATAATATTTCTCATGTCCATTCTTTCGTCTTTGGAATTATTAGGAGCCCTTAAGGATCTCCCTCTTTCCCATTTTTTATCCTTGTGCATATCTGCTTTATTCAACTTCTGAGAAACATATAAAGAAGATATTAGTGGGGAAAAAATAAAAATAAAAATCATAAATCAGAGTGAGAGAAGAAAGGGGTGTGTCGAAACTAAAAAAGAAAAAAATCAGATAGGTTCAGTGTTTGATACCTCAACGGTGGCTTTGAACGCCGACGGCTGCGATGACAGGACAGAGTTTGCACAAACGAAGAAGAGGAAGGAATGTAAAAAAAATGTATGTTTTATTGTGTCGTTTTGGGGTTTTTTTTTTTTTTTTTTTTCGGCTGAAAGCTCCCTGACACGCAAAATAGACCTGTTTTCTAAGAAAGATTAAAAATTTAGTAGAACAAATCACCATATTAGTTAGATCATGCATTTTTTTTTCTTTATTACCATTAGATAGTAAATTATGTAATTTTTTTAGTTAAATTTTTTATGTTTGCTAACAAAAAGGATCATTTTGCTCCATTTAAAAAAGTTTATAAAGTTTTTAGTCACAAAAAAAGAGACCAAATTGTAATTTCATGAAAAATGTTAGAAATCAAATGTGCAATTTACCTAATAGAACAAACATTTTTCTTAGATAAAAAAGAGAAACCACATTGTACCATTTTTAATTGAAAAAAAAAAATAATAATAAGTAATCAAAATATTCTCTGAACTTTTTAGAATGTGACGATTTGATTCCTGTAATTTTTTTTTTTTATATTTAGCCAAGATGACCATAAACTCTCTAAATGTTGGTAATTTTTAGTCATTTCCGTCTAATTCTATAAAATTTTAACCGAAAAGGTCATGTGACCTATCACATGAGTTTTATTAGCCGTTAAAAGATAAAAATACCCTTATTAAAGACAATACCCCACAATATATAGTTTAAAAAAAAAAAAAAGAAAAAAAGAAGAAGAAGAAGAAGAAGAAGGAGAGAGAGAAGCCCACCCCTCCTCAACCAACGAATTCAAGATCTAGCCACCCTCTTCCCTGCACCGGTCATCGAACCCAGCCCCCTTCCTTCTCCATCACCAATCGCCCTGGCGCCCCCCCCCCCCCCCCCCCCCCCCCCCCCCCACGCTCTGGTCACCGAACCCATATCCCTTATTCTCTGTCGCTGATCACCCCCCCCCAATTGGTTGTTGAACCCAACCCCACCCCTACGCTGGTTGCCACAAGATCCAGAAATCCCCTCATCCCCCGCGTGTCGACAGCTGAACACAACCCCCATGCCTTCTCAATCGCCGATTACCCTCCCCCCCAAACGAACTCCACCCGTCGACGATCGGCCCCCCTCCCCATCCCTGATCGGTAGCCGAACCTAGCCCTAAACTAGCACCCCCTCCTTCTCCATCGTCAATTCCCTACCCATCCCCCCCCCCCAACGAACTCAAGATAAAGCTTCCCAGTCAGTCCCCAAAACCCACCCCCCTCTAAGCATTCCCCAAAACCCTATCCCCACCACCCTCCGCCGTCGAACTCATGCCCACCCTTATCTTCTCCTTCGTCAACCCCTTGGATTTTTGCTGCTTAGATTCGAGCAGAGGAAATAGAGACAGAGAATGGGGGAGGAGGGAGGAAGGAGAGAAAGGAGATAGATTAATTTTTTTATGACTTTTTTTAATTATTTTTTCATTATTATTAAATTACTGAAATACACTTTCAAATTAAAATCACATATATTGCACATGACTCATTCCATTAGAAATTTAACGGAATTGGAGGAAAAGGACTAAGATTGCCAACATTTAGAGAGTTTAAGGTCATCTGGGCCAAAATCAAAAAAACATGGACCGAATTATCATCTTCTAAAGAGTTCACACTACTACAAATATTGGATTCCACGACGGTATTTCGACAACCGTTTTTTAAAATACCGTCGTGTAAAATTCGCAAAAACACGGAGCGGAAAAAATTTTACGAAAACCGTCACAGAAAGGCTTGCTTCCACGACGGTCTTTTAAAACCGTCGTGGAAAAGCACGATTCCACAACGGTTTCTATAAACCGTCGTGGAAGCCTAGCTGCTTCCACGACGGTTTTGAATAACCGTCGTGGAAGTGGATGCTTCCACGACGGTTTACAGAAACCGTCGTGGAAGCGGGTTGCTTCCACGACGGTTATTTAAAACCGTCGTGGAAGCTACGGCTTCCACGACGGTTTCTCAAAAAAAAAAAAATTTCAAAAAAAAAATTTTTTCAAAAAAAAAAAAAAAAAAAGACCTACCACGACAGTTTTTTCAAAAAACCGTGGTAGTAGATCTACCACGACGGTTTTTCTAAAAAACCGTGGTGGTAGGTCAAAAAAAAAATTTCACCTACCACAACGGTTTTTCCAAAAAACCGTGGTAGTAGGTCAAAATTTTTTTTTTTCACCTACCACGACGGTTTTTGGAAAAAACCGTCGTGGTAAGTATGAATGCGGGAATTTTGAAAATTTTTGAAGTTGTTCAACTTTTTGGAACGTATATTAAAACCCAAAAAAATACCCTCTTTCTCACCCCATTACACTCTGAGCCTTTTTCACTCTTTAATACAAACTCTAACTCCAAACCCAAAACCGCCCATATCCTCCCTCCATTTATCACTCTCCGCTCCTTCTCTACATTCTCGCCGCCATTCCTCTCTCTCTCTCTCTAACCCCGAGCCTTTTTCCCTCTCTCTAGCCGCCATTCCTCCTTCTCTCTCTAACTCCGAGTCTTTTTCCCTCTCCCTCTCGCCGCCATTCCTCCATCTCCTACATTCTCTACCACTCCGCCCGTACCTACGCTCGACAATCCAGTAAGTTAAAATGTATCTTGCTCGGGTAAGGCACGGATTTGTGAAATTTCTGTTCAAAATGTCAAAAATCCACAATGTTCCTTCCAAAATGTTGATTTGGTTGATTGTTGATTTGAGAATTTTCTGTAGAAAATTGTCCAAAATCCGTCCTTTCGGTGATTGTTGATTGTCGTTGTGATTTAGATTGTTTTAAAATTGATTGGGTAAGACACGGATTTGGGAATTTTCCAGAAAAAAATGTTGATTTTGTGAGTTAAATTTTCCGGATTTGCCACCCGTGGAAAATGAAATCAATTCGAAATTTTTTTTTTCGACGGAACCTACCACGACGGTTTTCTTGAAAAACCGTCGTGGTAGGTCCGCCTATCACGACGGTTTTTTACGTAGAACCGTCGTGGTATGTTCTTAAATGTCCACATTTAGGCCATTTTTTTTGCTTATTCCACGACGGGTAAAAAACCGTCGTGGAATCTGAAAAGATTCCACGACCCTGGATTCCACGACGGTTAGAAAACCGTCGTGAAAATATTACCACGACGGTTTTTAACCGTCGTGGTATCCATGTTTGTACTAGTGTCAGGGACCATTTTGGTCAATTACTCAAAAAAAAAAAAAAAAAAGGGAAATATGAGCTAATAGCAAGTTTTTCAAACGACAGCATTTCCTTCTACGTGCCAATAGAGCGATAAATTGAATTTTCATCTATAGTTGATCGACAACAACCCTTCAACACACAGCTCTCTTTATTGATGTCATCACCATTCCGGTAGCGACCATCAGCTACCTCATCTGGTGGCAATGATGACATTAAGTTTTGGGTGGGATAGTTAGATATAATTAAGGTATTTTGGGGTTTCTAACAGATATTTAGGATTCAATTTAAGGTTTAGGGTTTTTAATTTGTGATTTTTGGTTTCTATTGAATTGAGGATTCTATTTGAGATTAGGGTTTTAATTTAGGATTTAGGTTTTTAAATTTGAGGTTATAGGATTTTCAATTTCCATTTTTTATTTTTTTAAGGTGAATCTTCGTTTTTAGTTAAAACCTACAATAAAAATAAAAATAAAAACTACAATTAAAAAAATAACAATGTGAATTAAAGATTTACTTGATTGATTTTGAATTTATATAGTTAATACTAAATTTATCTAGTACAGATTGGGTTCATTAGATATATTAAACCTTCTATTAAGAATAGATACTCTAAAAATATGAAAAACTATGTAAAGGATTTATTTGTAAATTATGAATTCACATTAGTGAATATCGAATTTACATAGTAAAGATTGAATTTATTATATGAGATTAAATTTAAAAAAATATTAGTAAATTGAAGGACTTAATTGAGAAATTCTGATTTCATGCACCTTGTGAATATCGACTTTACAGGATTTCACACACACATACAAAAAACAAAAAAACAAAAAAAAAATGTAAATAAAAATTTACTGGTAATAACAAACTTACAAATAATCAATTTTCATGGTAATCAAATTTTACTGCAGATGTTGTAAACTAAAAAAAGAAAAAAAAAAAAAAACAAAGCTAATAACAACGACTTTATTTGATAGATAAATGATATATCTTGAATTTTTTTAAAAGGGAAATTATAATTCAAATTAAAATTGAGTACAAATACCAATGCCAAAGATGAAACAACCATGTGATACAAAAGACATAACCTCGACTAATATCGATTCCATTAGTAAAATTTAATGAAGCTCAGTGAGGAGGACATAAACCGAGACCCGATGACGGGAAAATTCCTTGAATTCTTTATCAATTCTATAATTGAGCATGTACAAAGCTCTTTAACTTATAATAACGACTTTATTTGATAGATAAATGATTTATCTTGAATTTAACTTATAAATCGTGCTTAAAAAATACTGTTAATTACTCTAAAAAATTATGTAAATTAAAAATTTATTAGCAAATAATAGATTTACCAAATTAACACTGGATTTTACCTAAAAAATATTATTAAAGGATTTTTCGTAATTTAGATAGCATATTCACAAGTTTTTAATAAGGAGTAGATACATTTTTATCTAATAAATAATTATATTTACTAGATAAACAAATTTATACTAACAAATATATAGTATTTTTTCAAGTAAATATGATATTTATTATTTATTCCTTTATTTTTATAAATTCATTTAAAGTGTTTTTTTGGGGATAAATTAAGTTATTTGCATTGACTTGATATCATAGTGGAAAGAATGATTGTCTCCTTTTCAGAGTTGGATTAAGTTGAATACAAATGATGCACGAGATGCTCTTGGCATTGCAGGTTATGAGGCTGTTCTCGGGACTGGTAGGGGTTTTGTTAAATGTTGTTTTTGCTACTCCTCATAATATTTCTTTTGCTTTTGAGATAGAATTAGTTGTTTTTATTTTGGCAATTGAAAAAGCTTAGGAGTTCCAATAACATAATTTGTGGTTCGAATATGACTCTATTTATGCAGTTAATCTTTTCAAATCTAAATCAGATAAAGTTTCATGGTAGTTCTGTAATAGATGGTTGTATTTTTAATTATTATTTTTTTTTACGTTATGCAGAGGTCTTGTTGTTTAGGGTCTCTCATAATTTTCATGAATCCAATGGTTTCAATTCAAGATTATCATTTTAGTTGGTGGTTCTCGATTCTAGATTATATTCACCTGGCCTTTACTTAATGTAGATATGAATGGTTTTTGTTTTTACGGATTTCTTCTCCTTTTTTAAGGTACTTTGGTTCTCCTCGATCATGCACTCTGTTTTCCGTATTGGTTTTTTTTTTTTCCTTTAGATTTTTTTTTCCTGACAAAAGATTTTAGTTATGCATCTGGTTTGTTCGTGTAGATCCTAATCTATAGGATGGTAGTGTAGTGGGTAATTGTTTATGTTTTTTTTTTCCTCTCCAATTCAGAGAGTAGTTTTTTTTTTATATATAATAATAAATTTCGTCTAACTAAAGGATGCTGAGCTGGTAAAAAAAAATATCTTGGTGAACATATTCATTCTTGTGACCATCAATTATTTATATATAAAAAAGTAAATAAAAAACAACTTAAAAAACATTAATCCCCAAATTAACTGTATATCAATGTGGCCTTGCATCGTAAGAGAGCTTGCCATGTCGTACTACCCTATCCTTCAAATTGGACAAATATGAAAAATTCGGGATTGAAAAGCAAATAATATGTGCTAATTAAGCATGCATGAATGGTAACGCAAAGGTTAAGGATTGGAGTACAATTTTTACACTTGCACTATCAATACGAGACTCGATAAGACCAAATCATTTAATGATGTCCAGAGTCTGGTCCATGAAGTAAATTACGCAAACAAGACTCAAGGAAAATAAATTGTGGTCCTATTTCCACCAGACTTTACAACCATAAATCACACAAATTACATGGCAAAGAAACACACTCAAAACATCTATCATATGTTTTAATTATTCCTTCCACATTCTCTTCGTTCTTCATGATTTTCATCCACACCTAGTAGTAGGCCAATTGTTTTGGGTAATACTCCTTCATTGAACTCTTGAGATAGTCAATCTACTCAAAGCAAGAATATGATTCATTATAATATATGAGAGTAAAAGCTGTTTTAAATTTCTAACTTCAAAATTTTCAAACTGCACAAAAACGTGTTAAGATTTCAATTTCTCTAGAGGACTAAGTAGTACATAGATCATAGGCTAAACATGGCTGATGTAACGACCCGCCTAGCACAAGCCGTTACCATACATACATATATACTGAACTTCTCGTACATACTTACATACTTATGAAAAACAGCGGAAATTTTTTTTATGGCATAAAATATGCAACATATAAACGTATCTTTATCAAACATATTTAACATAACATAAATACATAAGGAACAAAACGCGTAGCAGCTCGAACTCCCACATTTCACAGTTTGCCCCACCATGCCCTTCCATCTTGCATCAACCATTGCTGATAGGTTGTTTACCTACAGCATAAACGTAAGACAGTGAGCTTTCGCTCAGCAAGTATAACTTACTATACCGTGACATAAACAAACATAATCTAACCTTACTTATTCTAACTTAACTTCTCATACATATCGTACCACTTCTTAACTTCATTCATCATAGCATAACATACATATCATAATGCATGGTCCATTTATGCTCGTATTATGCTCAATTCATTCTTCACTTACTTTCATTACTTATCTTACTTATGGTCCCCTTACTTAAGTGTTCGTACCCGGTGCGTAACTATGGACTTACTCTTGCCATAGCTCAACCCGACCTAGGACGGGGGGCACGACACAGGCGACTTGCTCGCCATCTTACTTTCTTTTCATCTTATCGTGTCATACTTGATCTTATTATTCTAATAGGATTTCGTGAACATGCTTCGTGTTCTCATACATACATGCTTCATATCTCCATCATCATAACATGACATATCATACATCATGAACGTACCTTGACATAGCTTGCATCATAACTTGGCTTCACACAAACCATAGCTTAAACATATCATAAACACATCACTTCATACAATATATCACACATATAACAACCAATCTAACATACCACATGGCATACAGCAAAGCATCGAATCACATAACAATGCAGCAATGCGGCATACATCCCTAGCATACATCTAACATACTTGACAGTATACATCACATACTTAGGCAAGTATCAACACAAAGCCTATGCTGTAGGCGGAGTTGTACTTACCTCTCTTGCTATGTCCTGCGTAGTGTTGCTCCTTCTCTGAGTACAGCTGCAGGTTCCCTCCTGCTTGTTGAAGGACATAGGTGAGGTTCTAATTAGTATTGTGGAAGGTTGGTGATCTAACGATCATGCCTACATAATCCTAGTTGTATGTCCCTGATACTAGATGTCTTACTGGGTTACAAATAGTAACTTAAAAAAAAACAACCAAATATGGATTAGTTCTTAAGAGGTTTCGTTGGAAAACCTCATGTGCTAAACCTTTATACATACCGTTAGGGTTAAGTTACCTTTCTAATCTTGGGCTTTATTCTTGTCCATAATTAATGGGTTACCTCAATTAACCCTATATCTTAGCCTAATTTATTAATCTTGGTATCCTTTAGGGTTATCTTGACTAACCCTTAAGGTTAATTGTAGTCAAACTCTTGGTTAACCAAAGTCAACTTTTGGTCAACTAAGGTCAACCCTATATGGGTCAAATTTGAGCTTTAGACTTTGGCTCAGTAACTCGGATATTACTTCCGGTTATTACCCGTAATCATCTTGCTTACCCGATTTGGTTTAAAAAATCCATTTTCCATTTCTTTGGAAACTTGGGTAAATTAACTTCAAAAAAATCTTTTACTTAACTCATAAAAATTCATATTTTTGAAATAGGTTTTTGTAAAATCATTTAGGGCTGGAAACTGCCTTTGGAACAGTTTTCCTAGTCAAAACAGTGGTTTTGGGAAAGATACAATTTTCTTCCGAACTGTTTTTAGAAAATCCCGTGCAGGAATTTCCTGTTCCCTGCACAGTCTTTATAAAACCGTGTCAGTTTAAAGATCCATTCCGATTTTAAAACAGTTGTCTTCATGAAAGTTCTAGCTTTCGAAAAATCCTAAAACTTTCATGTTTTATGAAAAATTTAATTCGGACTCTAACTGGTTCGTTTTGGCATTTGAACCTACCTGCTCGTGCACAAATCCTGGGCACGGATCAGGCTCGGATTTTTATGAAAACGAAGGCCATTGGAGCCTTATTTAGGAAATCCGTCCATTTCACCCTCTAGGAAAAATCGTTCTCTACAACTTTTATGTTTTACATTTTTCCCAATTCGGCCTCCAAAGGCCTCAAATTCCACTTTTTATAAAACTGGCAGTTCACATCCGAACTGGCAGTTTTTGTTCTCACATTCATTTTACGTCATAATTCGCGCAAACTACCTCAACCGAACTCGCGGGAGCCTAGATAGCACACATGCAGCGTTTTCTAATGTCCCACATGAACCAACATGCAACTCAAACGCGCCCATGCAAACCAAAAACCGAACTATCCTAGCCTAGGTTTGCATGGTTCTAGGTTGTCTCATCATTCCATTTATTCACATACCATTCCATAATCAAAACTAACAACCTAACATGCACTTCTAGAACCGGCTTACACATAAAAACAGGGGACATACAATCCATCATTCATCTAGCATGCATCCTAACATTCAATCATAAGCATAAAATTAAAGCTCATAACAAAATTAAACATCAAACCACCCTTAATACCTAAATCAAGCACCATACCTAACCAATCTAGGGCAAAGAAAACTTGAGCTTATGCTCTTACATTTTTCAACTTGAAATACAACTAAATTCCAAATTGAAAGCTCAATTGAAAAGGTTAGGGTTTAAAGAAAAATACCTTGGCTCAAGACTAGGGTTTGGGCACCAAAAATTTCTCCTTCCTCCTAGGTCAACACAACCGGTTCTCACCCTAGCTAGGGGCACCAAAATTCTTTTGGTCACTTGGTTGGTTCACCACAATTCCGGCCACACCACTAGGCCTTCCCACTTCACTTTTTCTCTTCCTTTCCCTTTCTCCCACAACCGGCCACTAGGCCAATGGGTCTCAAAAATTTTCCAAACTTTTTCCTTGGCTTTCCACTCAAAATCCGAACACTCACTAAGCAAAACCCCTTGGGAAATTTTGATTTTTCTCTTCTCCCTTTTCTCTCGCTAATGGTCGGTTTTTGGTGAGGAAGAAAGACAAGAGTTTGGCTAGGATTTTGAATAAAATGAATAAAGGTCACCCCTATTTATAGGCAAAAGGGGAACTTATAAAAATTGTAATTTGACCCCTAAATTTTTGAAAATTTACCAAAAAGGCATGCTAGGTGGCCGGCCATGAACTTTGGAGAACAAGAAGGAATGTTCTAGAACAAGACACTTGTCTTTAAAGGCTTGGTTCATGGAATTATGATGTCATAAATCCAAATAAGATGATGTCATAAATCAAAAAGGTAGGTGATGTCATCCTAAGGCCTTGTTTGGCTACTTTTTTTGAAAAAGCAGTCCAATTTTAAGCTAACACAGATATTTCCAATACTGTGTTCACTTAAACACAGAATTTTTATACTGTACTGCAGTCCAAAATTTATCTGCGTAAAAATGGACAGTATAAAATTCTTCTTATTTTTCCGAGCCCTTTTTGTCTTTAATCCTCACTAGGTGTGCTTGATTTTCTAAGGTGGTTTTTAAAGCCTATACATGCTAGCTCAATCATAAAGACGGTTTTCTGCAGTATCTTTTCCATACTGCATTTCATAATACTGTAAAGTCAACCCTTTGACCATTCTTGGTCAAACTTTGACTTTCTTGATCAAGCTTTGACTTTCTTTGAATCTTGTACTTTTTCGTTCTTTTTGACTCAAAAGGCCGTTGCTAATCTAAGCAATCCATTTTGAGTTTTATTGAACCATAAAAACTCCTAATAATATAAGAAAACTCTTAACCAAGCTTTTTCAAAAATACCTCCATGGTATACATTCAATTCCTTTAAAGGAAAATAATGATATCAGAAAAAATCCAGGTATTACAGCTGACCACTGTTCCCACCATTGCTTTGACACCTTAGTTCTACCGTTACGAGATGAAGCAATTGAATAGGATATTCCCTACTGGAGTCAAACATCGTCGAGGCTGGATTCATCGTCATCTTCATCGTCAGAACTCCAACTCCTAATTAGAAGCAAACAAAGAAAGATATATGAAATGAGCTTGTCAGATAGTCGGATATGTCACGCTTCCTCTATTAAGAAAAGGAAAAAATTTGTTAAGAAAGATACCAAACTAACATTATTTTAAGTAATCTACCAAGGGCATAAGGATGAATCTGTTACGAGATCGAATTCAAGACATAAAAATCTATGTTACGAGATCGAATTCAAGACATAAAAATCTATTTTCTTTTAGTCAAACAAAAGTATAATATCACACTGAGCGACCAAGTCAAAAAAACAAAATTGAGTAGATAAACGTAAAGATAAGTAATTAACGAACAATTAGTTATCTTTACGTAAAGATAATTAAGGAACTAGTTTGGCTAAAAAAAATTAATTAATTAATTAACGAACAAGTTTCTGCGATGAAGGAAGCAGGGAAAAATTAGCAGCAAAGTTGGTCATTGAATGTAAATCTCATACAATATTAACAGAGAAAATTAGCTACTACATGGATATTGCTCTCTCGCTCTCCCTCTTTTTCCTTTTCTTTTTCTTTTTTTATTTTTATTTTTCAAAAAGACTAATCCCAATAATTAACACACAATTTGGAGAAATTTAAGTTAAAAAAAAAAAAAAAAAAGATGAACCAATATTCTAGTTATTCTACATTACAGATTTATTTTGGTTTTCCTCAAATGGGGTAAGCACTAAATTTTATGCCTCAAAATAAAGCGAAAGGGGATACTGCCCCCATCAAAATTTTTTCTTGAATTACAAGCATGAACTAGAGTGACAATCAAACAACAAATCAGCTGCTAAAACGTAATTAAGTTTGTCTTGTTTTATATTAGGAATAGTACTAGGGATACTAGTTCTAATACTAATTTGTTGAGTACCAACTCACTTGTCATACTTTCGTTGGTACATGTAATCAATTGATGTGGTAATATTTAAACATTTACTAATGAAAAAATGACAACTCATATACCACATAGGTTAGTACTTCAAAGCTGAGATTAGAGTTAGTGTCCCTAGCATTTTTCTTTTATTAGATAGCAAACTTTTTTGGATTAATTACAAAAATTCGCTCTAAACTATAGGCTTTATTATATTACTCCTCGAATTTCAAATGTAACATCCGTTCCCCCATGATCTTTATTCTGTTAACAAATTTGGTCCTTCTATTACTTTCATGGTTGGAAATTACACATATCAAGAATTAAACATGGTTGTTGAGATATTAAATTCATAATTACTATTTTATCCTCTATTCTAATGTACATCTTAAGTTATTTGATTAAAACTATAAGAAATATAAGAAATAACGTTTTAAAAAAACAAAACATAAATAAACTCATACAGAAGGACTTTATATGTCAACGAGCATAGATATTATATTTTAAAATTCAGAGGGAATGAAAAAGTTAGAAGGCCAACAATCTAGGGAAATTTTTTATAATTAATTTCCTTATCATGTGCACGTCACTTGAGTTTCATTGCTACGATTTCAAAGTTTGGGGGAATGGGTGTTATGTTTTGAAATTTGAGGGGAATTTTTGTAATTAACCATTTTTATAGCTGGAATGAAAATGGGAAAATCAAGTTTTAACTACCAGCTGGTTTCGAATGAGTTCGTGGCAGAGTCTATAGTCTAGCTGCCTGTGACAGAGGTACCTTCTCCCGAGTAATGATCATCCTGAAATTTCAATCACAAAAGAAATTACATTTTCATGGTTTTAATAAATCTAAGTGTTGCTTTACTTGAGATTTTAAAATTATTTGGCAGCTTGCAAGACTGTTATGATTTAGTAAAAGTATAGAACGACTATCATAAGGAATTATATCCAACAAATGTAAATTAAGAACATACCGTTTCAGCGAATAGCTGTTGCAATGCCAAATCTGAATCGTCCTCCCGAAGCTGTCTCACGGTGGTATTAACATCGCCATCCCAATGTTCTCGTACAGCTTTAGCATCATTCATCAAGTAATTAGTATTCTCCCACATCCATTCAGAGGAAATCTCGGCAATGATTGTATTCAACATCGAGCTGCTTATTATAATTCCATGGGAGAAACTCCTCATCTCAGGGCATTGGCTCACAAATAACCTCTCCAGCTTTGGAAATCTCATGACATTATTTCCGGAAAAGAAGCTCCCAAGATTTGGCAAATGGCGAAGCACTAAAATCTCCAACTGCGGGAAAACAAACTCACGATCATGTTCACTCTCTGTTATTTCACCTTCCCTGTAATCTGTGATTATTTCTGTCATTCTGTTGCAATCAGTTACTCTCATTTGTTTGAGTTGTACCAGACTTGTAGCCGTTGAGGAAGCTAGTAAATACGTCAATCGATGGCAAAATGAAACTTTCAGAATTGTCAAATTTTGGAAAGACACAAACAGAGTTTTTACTGGTTGTAAGGCACCGCCAACTGGATGATCATTTTCTGGTTCACCGAACAAATGCCTCAGCTTAGGAACGTTTTTCAACCTTAGCTCCCTTAAACGTGTGATCAGTTGTCCCTGATAATTTTGTGCAGCAGCACCGACTTCATTTTGTCGATCCTTGCATATAACATTTACGAAAAAACCATTCAATTTAAGTTTCTCAAGATTCTGACATTTGTGAAGAAGTTTGCAGATTGAGAGAGCAAATGGTTTATCCTGATGGCTGAAGTTCAATTCGAGTTCTCTTAGCTGCCCGTGGCAAAGGGAAAGCGTACTTGGAGATTGACTCGTGCCTAGCATCTCAGTTATAGCTTCACTCCAATCAGTATTCAGATATTTAAGTTTAGGCAAAATGACCTAATGAAACGATAATGAAAAATGTTAGTATGTAAAAGAATTACGTTGGATTTATCAAATTTATAAATGGAATAAAAACATTTGGAGGAAAATTAACTTGAATTTTTTTATTCAACAAAAATAGTGAAGGCACCATCTAATAATGCCACTCAAAGCAAATTTCATGAGCAATTGTTTTAGTGGCCGGGAACAGAAGAGTGTACCTTGTGGGGTCATTCCATTGGTAGTAACTGGCAAGCAAAATTTTTCTTGAATATTACTTTTAGAAAAAAATTTGTTGGCTTGACAAGTGGCAATCAACGTTGTGTTTTATAAAAAGTAAAAATATATGATACTAAAAGTAGAAGGAAATAGAAGGAAAAAAAAATTCAATTTATGTGTTGGAAGGAAATAGAAGATTGATTATGGAATGCCCAAAAAAAAATCTCGCCTTGCATTTAGTTGAGAATAGACATTTTACATTTTAGACTTATACATGCTGTAGGTAGTTTCTGGTGTAGTCTAGCTTAGACTAATACATTTTAGACTCTTCCCTTAGATGCGAACACGTGTACATGTTGATATTCATCAGAATATAGTTGCATTTAGTATTAAAATGGAAAGTTTACAGCTCTCTACTCGGCAGCGAACTCAGCATTACCTAATTTATCTCTTCTTCTTCCTAATATATATTTTAGTGCCTCAAATTTCTTAAGTGTCTAAAATATTTTCACTAAATGTATCCCAAGGCCGAGGGTAACTTTTTTATACGATTTGGTCAACATATCAGATATTACTCATATTCACTCTCATATATGACAATTTTATGTCATACTATTTTTACTTGTGAAAAACGTTTTTGTATACCTTCAAGTCTTACGTGTATTACGTTTATTTTGTTTTTAATCAAACTCGAAGTTAGCAAAATTTACATCAACTCTAACATAGAAATTTCATAACATGAATTACCTAATACGTGGCAAAAATAATGCAATGACCGGACTAGAGAAAATATATGATTAGAAATATAAAGTAATTACCTCTTCATGACAGAACTTTCTGAGGCCTGAAAGTTTAGAAAGCTTGAGAGCTTCTAGTTGAGGGAATAAAATCTTATTCCCCGATCTTCCTTCCACTCCCAATTCCTTTGTGACTACAATATCTTCCATGACTTCACAATTATATATTCGGAGTTCTTTTAGTTTTACAAGCCTTTCAGCCACAGCCAAAGAGAATACATACTTCAAGCTATTGCAGTTTCGTACAGAGAAGCTCGTTAAGTTGACCATGTAACAAGTCGTTTGAAGGTGACATACACTTTCAATAGCATTCAATCCGTCCAAATACAATGTCTCCAAGCCGGGAAACTCAAGCTGTAAATGATAATTCTCAATGTGTGTATACACAATTGACTTGAAAATGCTTTACTAATTACATAATTAATCTTCCATATATTATACTTAATTACTATATATATTAGATATGCAGATTCTCTCAATTCTATAGATGAGATTAAATTTAAACAATAAAGAGTTTTAATGTTCTAAAGTAATAGACTACAACCGGGCACCATAACTTTGAATAATATTTATTCTGTCTAGTTTATTTTGTGTTTTCTTTGAGCTAAGTTACTATCCTTTTGTTTTTATCTAACTAAATTTGTAAAATCTCGATGTGTTGGGAATTGCTAGATAATTTTTGGAAATGCATAAGGTCCCTAATATAAGTCTTTCCCTTTTTTGTTGAGGAAAAAAAAAAGAAATTAATTAGTAAAAATCAATTTCAAGAGGATGCACGTGCACAAAATCGTGAAAAGTAATTTTAACCATCTTAATTCAATTTCTCAAAAATTTTTTTACTGTTATTTCAATTTACCAAATGGAATTTTTTTTTTATATTAATTTAGAATTTGTGATATTAAGCCCTATGGGCACCGAGCCACCGACTTTATGGAATTGAAATAATACCCCACAGGTTTTGATAACTTAAGACCTAATAGCTAAGACTCTAAGCCTCCTCTGCTTCTGCTGAGTTAGTCTAAGTGACGTTGGTACTTTATTTTTCTTTTTTACTTAAGAAATTAAGAATTTTTGTTAATAAACAAAAGTATTTTAATCCTCCTAGATGGAATGCCTATATTTGGATATAGTGATGTAAAACCTTTTCAGCCAATAATAAATATATATATATATATGTATATAAGTCAAACAATTTTCGATGAACCAAGTGGATCCAAACATGACTGAATGTCCTACAAATCTTCATGTTATGAGTTTCAAAAGTTTTTTGCTTTTGAATAATAGCAAAATAAAAGGAAGGAATTAAAGACAAATGACAGTTTTCAAAACTGAAGAATTTAGAACAAAAAAGTTACCATTTCATTGAAGAGGGATTCGTTTGCACTAAATTCCACTTTTTCAGGTTCAGTTCTGTTAACTGTCATCTCTGTAGACGTGGAATTGGTCTCTAACATCTTGAGTTCATGAGGATTTTTGCAAAATCTCTTGAGGTAAGGAAGATCATAAAGCGTGAGAGATTTGAGTTGAGGAAGCAAAATCTTTTCCAAAACCCCGTCGTCTTGTCCTTGTAAGTCCGTTATGGCTAGTACCTCTTCCAAGACGCTGCATGTATATACCTCTAGCTTCTTAAGCTTTATGAGACAGCTTTTAGCTGTAGCATATGATGACATATATTTTAAGTTGTCGCAGTCTCCAACATACAAGCTACTTAAATTTGGCATGTAAGAAGTTGATGTAAGCTGATCTACCCATAACTTTTTGACACCCAATTTATTCAAAATTAAAGATTTCAGGCTGGGAAGCACAACCTACAAAGAGTCGAGGGCAATTCAAATTAGATACTGGCTTTAAAAATTTTTTTTTTAAAAAAAGCACTATCTCCACAATCTGCTAAAGTATATCATATATTTCTCTTCTTTTGTTTTTGTTTTTTTGTTTTTTGTTTTCTTTTTTTGGGCTAAAGATGTACAATACTAACTTTCCAATAGATCATGGATATAAAACCTATAAATAACGTGAAATAGATATTTGGTGAAAGTAAAAATGATTATGTAATTAAAGATGAAAATCATACATCCAAACATTAATTAATTAACATGACTTAAAATTTGACAGTTCACTATATAAATAGAATAACTGAAAATTTTAATATAAAAAATTTAAATATTACCTCTATTTGAACCTATATAGAAATCTGTTTCGTATATATTAACATTTTCAAATTCGTACCCATAAATTTTCAATTGATTCAACAAATTGACCTAAATTCGTACTAACACTACTACAGAATGTTGATACCACGACGGAGCTTCCACGACCGTTTTTTAAAAACCGTCGTGGAAACTGAAGCAAAAACACGGAACAAAAAGCGGCCTCCGAAAACCGTCGTGGAAGTGGAGACTTCCACGACGGTTGTTTAAAAACGTCGTGGAAGTATGTATTTCCACGACGGTATTTGAGAACCGTCGTGGAAGTCTAACTTCCACAACGGTTTCCCGAAAACCGTCGTGGAAGTCTCGGGGCTTACACGATGGTTTTAAACAACCGTCGTGGAAGTCTCGGGGATTCCACGATGGTTTTTGGAAACCGTCGTGGAAGTCTCGATGTCCACGGCAGTTTTTGGAAAATCGTTGTGGAAGCATCGTCCTTTGTTCAGACATATCAGATCGAGTTGCCATGTTTTTTCCACATCGATACAACAGCTACCGTGAACAAAAATCAAATCAGATCGCTTCGAAAACAGTTCCATACACCGCTGTTGGACACCACCCACCACCATCTACTGGTCGATCATCATTCTTGTAAGTCATAATGACACAAATTAACTCATCTTTTTGATGTTTTCCTCTGTATTAATTTTTTATTTACGAACCCAGAATATTAATTTTAATTTTTATTTTTTTGGATTGCTTTTGATACGCTGCAAAGTGTTTAATTAAGTGATCACAATTAATGTATTTTTAGTTTGGTTTTTTTTTTTTAGTTTGGATTTTTTAGTCAAATCCTAAATCAATATATTTTTAAATCCTATATTTCGATGTATTTTTAGTTTGGATTTTTTAGTCAAATAACCCGGGTTGGTTTTTTAATTGTATTTTTAGTTTTGTTATGTTTTTTGGATTTTTAGTAAATATATTGTTGATTTAATTAATGCATGTGCCGGGAGTCTTTATATATAACTAATTAAATTAATGCAAATGATATTCATGCATGCAATTTAAAAATATGTACACCTTGACTTCGAGAAATTTGATTTATTGATTTAGGATTTGCGCGCAAGTCATGGATAGGAAATAGATGTGGTTTGATAGATTGACTAAAGCATATGAAGATGGTGTTGAAGAATTTTTGTCATTTGCCAAAGTTCATACACAAGACGATAAGATTCGGTATCTGTGTCAAGTTTGTGGTAATCATAGATCTCATTCCATTGATGATGTTAGAGGGCATTTGCGCGCTTATGGGATTATTTGTTCTTACCAAACATGGTATTTACATGGCGAAGATTTTGTCGATATTAAGTATACATCAACTAGTACTAAAGGTAAATAGCCTATTGTTGAGGAAAACGCTGGTGATAATATGTACAATATAATAAATGATTTGGAAGAAAACTTTGTGTACCATTCGGAGTTATTTGAGGAAATGATTAATGATGCCGAAACGCCCTTGTATGTCGGGTGTACAAAATATACAAAATTAGGAGCATTGGTTAAATTATGGAATATGAAAGCGTCAGGAGGGTGGACGAATTCTAGTTTCACGACTCTTTTAGCTTTTCTAAAAGATGTTCTACCAGAGGATAACAAAGTGCCACCTAGTATGTATGAGGCGAAGAAGACGTTGAGCATGTTGGGAATGGAATACGAAAAGATACATGCTTGTCCAAATGATTGCGTCCTTTACCGGAGAGAATATGAGATTTAGATGAATGTCCGGTTTGTAATGAGTCAAGATGAAAGAAGGGCAAGGTGCCATCGAATGGTAGTATAGGAGTGCTGGTGAAGGTGTTATGGTACATTCCACCAGCTTCACGTTTCTGCCGTTTATTCCGTAATGCAGAGCATGCAAAGAGTTTGACATGGCATCATGATAAATGTGTTGACGATGGCAAGCTTAGGCATCTGGCCGACGCACCGCGATGGAAGACCTTTGATGACAATCATCCAGATTTAGTGCAGAACCAAGGAATTTACGTCTCAGTTTGTCGACGGATGGAATGAACCCGCATAGTAACATGAGTAGTTGGCATAGTACCTGGCCAGTCATACTTGTCAACTACAACCTCCCTCCAGACGTTTGCATGAAGCGGAAGTTCTTGATGTTGACATTATTGATCTCAGGCCCTCAACAATCGGGGAATGACATTGATGTTTACTTGGCACCATTAATCGATGACCTAAAAAGGTTGTGGGATGATGGTTTACAAGTAAGAGATTCTTACCGTCAAGATACGTTCAATCTTCGCACAATGTTGATTTGGTCAATTAATGACTTTCCTGCACTTGGCAACCTATTTGGTTATCCTGTGAATAATTCTATAGGTTGTCCCATTTGTATGAAGAAAACATCTTCCATCCGGTTGAAAAATGGTAGGAAAACCGTTTACCTTGGTCACAAGAGGTTCTTGCCGAAAAATCATCGATATCGCAAACAGAAGAAGACTTTTGATGGCAATACCGAAGAAAGAACCGCTCCTCGGATTTTGACTGGCGAAGATGTATTTGAGATGGTTAAAGATGTGAAGGTAGTTTTGGGAAAGAGAAAACGTAAGGATCCAGTTGTCGATGGACCTTGGAAGAAGAAGTCAATCTTCTATGAACTTCCATATTGGAAGTCACTTTACGTTTGTCATTGCTTAGATGTTATCCATATTGAGAAAAATGTCTGTGAATCGATCATGGGCACGTTGCTTGACATTCCGAATAAGACTAAAGATGGTGAAAAGGCATGGTTGGACCTTAAAGAGATGAAGATTAGAACGAATTTGTTCCCCGAGAAAGATCGAATGGCACTTACTTACCGCCAGCAAAGCACACATTATCTAGACACAAAAAGAGAAAGCTTTATGAGTGGCTTGCTTCCGTGAAAGTGCCAAATGGGTACTCTTCCAACTTCAAAAGGTTGGTGTCGATGAAAGATTTGTGGCTCGTTAGAATGAAAACACATGATTGTCATATCTTGATGCAACAATTATTACCTCTTGCTTTGTTGGGGAGTTTTAACAAAAGATGTGAGATATTCAATTACGAAGTTATGCTCATTTTTCAATTCAATATGCTCCAAGGTAATTGATCCAATGATGCTAGATTCGCTACAATCGGAATTGGTTATGACATTGTGCCTGCTTGAGAAGTATTTCCCACCAGCATTTTCTGATATAATGATCCATCTATGTGTGCACTGAGTTCGGGAAGTTAAGTTATGTGGCCCGGTATATTTGAGGTGGATGTATCCTTTTGAAAGGTACATGAAGGTTTTGAAGGGATATGTGAAGAACCGAAATAGGCCGGAGGGTTGTATAGTGGAAAACTACATAGCCGAGGAATCAGTTGAATTTTGCTTCGAGTATTTGTCCAACGCGGACCCAATAAGGTTGCCAACGAGCGGGCTATTTACGTTGAAAGGACTATCCGTGGCCGTTCATTCACTAGTAAATCAAGATGAATGAGAAAAAGCTTGTTTGTATGTTTTGCACAATACTAAGGAAATGGAGCCTTTTTTTCAGGTTCATATGACGGAATTAAGAGTTGCGAATCCAAGAAAATGAAGAAGTGAGAAGTGGATTCAAGATGAGCAGAATCGGACATTTCGGGAGTGGATAAGAAAAAATTTGCATATGAAGCTTGGCATTTCACAAGACGTAATGAAGCTATCCAGAGGTCCGTCATCGATAGTCACAAGATATACATCGTACCTTGTCAATGGCAACTCCTTCTACACTCGGGAAAGAGATAAGAAGCATCCCGTACAGAATAGTGGTGTCACCCTTCGGGCCGAGTCAATGCATATTTCATCTGCAAAGGATAAGAATCCGGTATATAGTTCCATGAATTACTTTGGGTTCATTGAAGATATTTGGGAACTTGATTATTGCGGCTTGCGAATAGCACTCTTTAAATGCAAGTGGGCTGACAATAATTATGTTAAGGTTAATAGTGACGGAGTGACAGTGGTGGACTTTAGGCGATTGAGATACAAAAATGATCATTTCATCATGGCGTCACAAGCAGTACAAGTATTTTATACAACGGATCCCGCAAATTTAGAGTTATCTTTAGTTGTGCCAATGAAGCCAAGAATAATCCTAGATGGCCAAGAAGATACTGAAGATTGCACCGACATTCCATCATATACAATGGGTTTGCCACCGATGGAGGAGATTGATGATTTTGACGATGATATTTCACACTTACTTCGATTAGACGTCGAGTGGACATGTGTTGAGAAGCCCAAAAAAAAGAAGAAGAAAAATACTTAACAAAAGATTTTATTTTCTTACGTTGTAAACATTTAGATACGATTTTTAATTACGCACATTATATTTGAATGTATATGGGAAATATTTATACATGCAAATATGTTTGGAAGCAAATAAGAACAGGCGTGAATGATTGCACAACACACACCTTTGGCCGCTTAAAGGGATTATATTAACAATTTTTAAAATTCTAACCTACGACGACGGTTATTGAAAAAACCGTCATGGTATATAATCTACCACGATGGTTTTCCTTAACAACCGTCGTGGTAGGTTGTGACCCATACCACGATGGTTTTCTTAGAAGACCGTCGTGGTAGATTGCCTCTTGAGCCTACCACGACGGTTTTTAAGAAAACCGTTGTGGTAGATTGTCGGTGGGATAGAAAAACCTCGAAGCCTACCACGACTACGATGGTTTTATAAGATGACCGTCGTGGTAGATTGACGGTGGGATGCACCCTACCACGACGGTTTTCTCATGAAACCGTCGTGGTAAATTATAAATCACCACGACAGTTATTCCAGAAAACCGTCGTGGTAGATGCCCTACCACGACGGTTTACTATGAGGACCGTCGTGGTAGATTACTTTACCACGACGGTTATTTTACAGACCGTCGTGGTAGATGTTTAGGTGGCAACTTTTGAAATTTTTGGACTTTAGTCAACTTTTTGCCGGTTTTAATAAAACCCAAAAAAAACACCATTTTTCCTAACCCATTTCATTATGAGACTTAGTCACTTTTTCACTCCCTATCACACACTCAAACTTACACAAAATATATCCCCCCTCCATATCTCTCTCGCCGCTCCCTAGTTCCCTTTTAAATCATCAAAAACTCTCCCTATCTCACTCAAAATCCAACAGCATCCTCCACCAACAACATCATTTTTTGGACATTTCTCGGTATCTTTCGCCGCCCACAACCCTTACTTGTTCCAAAATTTCTACCACTCTGCCCGTACCCACGCTCCACACGCCGGTAAGTTGTAGTCTATATTGCTTGGGTAATGCACGAATTTGGGTAATTTCCGACCACTACATCGTATTTTGTGGATTCTGGTTGTCCAATGGGCAAAAGCCATCACACACCTTTTCGGTCACACATCTTTTCGGTCCTTGTTGCTTGTGTTAGTCATTTAGATTGATTTTAAATGGTTGGGTAATGCTCGGATGTGATAAAAAGTGTAGATTTTGTGAGTTAATTGTTTGCATATTACATGTTTGATTAAATGCCTCTTTGTGTGAGAATTAGTTTTAGATTGAATTAAATTGGTTGGGTAAGGTTCGGATTTTGGAATTTTCTGGATAAAAATTCAAGTTTTTGTGCGTTAAATGTTTGTATATTACATGTTCGATTAAATGCCTCTTTGATTAGATTGTGTGCCATTTCCGTAGTCGCGTAAAGTTTTTGTCTACATGCTTGATTTACATAGATCTAATGTATGAATTCGTGGGCTTTTATGTGTTTTGGTTCTAAGGTTTTATAATGATTTAATGGCGATGAGGTTTTGTTTATAATCACACTTGTCGTTTTGTTGTTTTAGATTGATTTACAATGTCACAAGATCACGAGGAGGATTTGTCAACCCAAACTCAAGTTGGAAAACCACGCCGAACCAACTCTTCAAGATTTAATGCCGACGAGGAAGGAAAACGAAGAGCAACTCTCCTTAAAAGAGTACACGTTGTTAGGACGAGGGGAGAACAAATTCAAGTTTCGTTTGACTCAAAGGGGCAACCAATAGGCAAGAAAGGTGATGAATTACAGAGTTGGATTGGAGTGCTTGCTCGGGAGCACATTCCAATTTGGATTGCTAACTTTAGAAGTGTTGATTTAGAACCGAGGAAAGAACGAGTGTGGTTGGAAGTTGTAACTTCATTCACTGTTGATGAATCGAACAAAAAACAAGTTTTGAAGTCTTGTGGGGAGTCAGCTAAATGTTTTAGATATGATATTTACCAAGCCTTTGTTAGGGATCATATTGATGAAGAAACTGTTTGGCAACGACCAGCTAAAGTGGTTCAAAATTACCCAACTATCAACCAGGACAATTGGGAAAGGTTTATTACCTATCGACGGACAACAGATTTCAAGAGGCTTTCCCAACAAGGAAGTGAGATAAGGAAAAAGAGCAAATATGGATCTACCACAGGCCGAGACGGCTATAGGAAACGTGATCAAGAAATCGTACGTTAATTAATTGGGAAAAAAGCTTCAAGTCTATTAAATTTTTTTTTTACGTGTCTTATTTATGTTTACTAACTTTAATTACTAAATTGCAGTTCGAACAGACGGGGGAATATGCGGCCCGACATTTTATTTGGCGGGACACGTGGATCAAACCCGATGGAGAGTACAAGAATCCATCGATTAAAATTATTGGCGAAGCAATAGTAAGTCTACGGATCCTATTTCAAATATAGAGTAAGATTGTCTCCATTATGTTTACGGGCTCAATAACATATTGTGTAATTGTTATAGGACGAATTAACACAACAAGAGACCCAAGGAAGCTTCGAATCCGTGGGTATAGAAGACATTTTGACCAAGTTTTTGGGAATGCCGAGCATTCTGATCGTATTCGTGGGCAATCGAAATTTGTAAAGTAGGCGCAATACTTCAATTCCATGAATATTTCAAGGGAGAATCCTGAAGTCTCCTATATGAAACGACAGCTGGCTGCATTGGAAAGAACGGTGCAGGAACTTTGTGTGAAGCACGGTATCAACCATGAGACGATGGCCGAGGAGGCAGCCGCACCTACTGTTGATCAGCACAACAGTTTCAAGGCGAGTTGCACCCTCAATGAGAAAGAAGCCGATGCGTCAAATCCACAGCCCATGCCTAATCCAAGTAAGGAATGCCAGCTTTTCCTTACTAATGTAATTAATGGTGGAGATGTTCTAGTTGGCAATAGGCAGGGCATACATGAACTGTGTTCTAACCGACATAGTCCATGGGATTCCTTTGGACGAGGGGAATGTGCGAGTGACAATAAGTGTCCCAAAATTAAAACGTGCACTCCTTCTGATTTCGACGCATGAAGCCACATATATTGAAGAGGCTGTCGGGGGGTTTGTTGCTTGGCCCAAAAAATTAGTCGTCCTTCAAAGTACTTTAAGCCAAGCCAGTCGAGGTCCCAGTCAAGCTCCCGACCCAGAAGCAAAGGGAAGGAAACGAGCAAAAAAGAGAGCCGGGAGGAAGAAACTACAGTCACAACCGGAGGTACAACAACAAACGGAAAAAGAAGTACCTACGTTTGACTTTAGTGAAATTCCCATTGAACTGAGACCGCTGGCTTATTACGCACAAAGTTCCTTTAGTGACAGTAGCCAGATTGCGTGCCCACAACAACAGTCCGTCAACGGTGATGACATGCCCATATATATTGGGTATGAAGATGCATACCATTTCATAACCTTTAAAGAAATCAGTGCAAGCAATATAATAATTTACATCAGGTAATTGTTTTTTCCTTAAACAATACTTATTATTCCAATTAGCTTGAAAAATAGATATATATGTTGATTTTGCGTAACAAGTTTGACTTAATATTTTGCAGCTACTTATCGGATTGTTGTGCAAGAGCAGGAATGGATCAATGTTTTGATTTTATTTCTCCATTCCTTGTCTCGCCAGTTCAACAGAATGTAGATCGCGTAGCCTACATTCGAGAGAGAGCTGACAATATCATCCGGATCATAACAAACGTTCCAAGGGGAAGGCTTGTTCTCATGCCATATAACAGCGGCCAACATTGGATATTGGCTGTTATTAATCCGTGGGATGACTCGGTCCTCTGTTTTAATCCTCTTGGAAACGATCCAAGTAAAGATTTTGAACAGCTAATTACGTTGTAAGTATTCTTTGATGTTCATATTAATGATTTGACATTCCATAATTGTTGTTCCGGATGTATTGATATTTGTTAAAATTGTTAGGGCACTAAACGATTGGAAATTGCTGGTGGGATGAGGAATAACAAAGCGACGCAACTGTAAGACGTTGATTCAGACTGCTTGATGCCCTATACAACAAGGAAATGTGCAGTGCGGCTATTTTGTATTGGGGTTCATACGAGAAATAACGTTGAACGTTGATGGACTTGCCTTACTTCAAAACAAGACTTCTTATACTGAAGCTGAATTGAATTTGGTTAGGCAAGAGTGGACTACATATGTCATGAGCTTCATACAATATTGATGCAAAGCATGTATGAAGTTAAATTTTGTATAGCCGTTATATTAATTATTGTTGTACATTGTGACATTTTATTTGTCATATCAGTTATGTTATTATTTTATTCTTGGCTGTGTAATTCAATCTTCTATGAATGAATGAACTGGTATTCAATTGAACGAATTGGTATTTTTTTTTATGTTACAACCTACCACGATGGTTTTTAACAGAAACCGTCGTGGAAGTTCGTCTACCACGACGGTTATTTTACAAACCATTGTGGTACGATATCTACCACGACAGTTTTCATAGGCCACCGTCGTGGTACGTCTACTACCACGACGGTGGCTTATAGAAACCGTCGTGGTAGTTCTATATACCACGACGGTTTCTTGTTTGCATAGAGCCACTGTCGTGGTAAGGTGAACTACCACAACGGTGGCTTATAGAAACCATCGTGGTACGTCGGCCTACCACGACGGTGGTGTAAACAAAACCGTCGTGGTATGTAACGTACCATGACGGTTTCCAATGAAAACCGTCGTGGTAGAGGTACGTACCACGACGGTTTTGTTTGTGGTGAACCGTCGTGGTATGTTGCTAAATATCCATTTTTTGGCCCTATTTTACTTATTCCACGACGGAAAAACCGTCGTGGAATCTAAAAAGATTCCACAATTCTGGATTCCACGATTATTAGAAAACCATCATGGAAATGTTATCACGACGGTTAAAAACCGTCGTGGTATCCACATTCTGTAGTAGTGTAATAAAAAAAATGTTTTTTGACGCTTAAAAATAAAAAAGAAAAAGAAAAGATTGTCTTGAAGACCAATACAAAAATATGTCAAACATATAGTTGGAAATTAATTGGATTGATTGAATCTGTAGTGATGTAAAAGCTTTTCAGTGAGTAAAGAATATATATCTCTATTATATATACGCATACCTATTGTAAAATTGTTTTCGAGTCTTCAAAATATATATATATATATATATATATATATATATATAAGTTGAGATGAAATGAGTATCCCATTTCCTATATATTTAGTCAAGATTTAATATTAGGAATAATATGGAAATAGTATGTAAGTTTGTGTTTATATATTTCAATTTATAGCATTCATGCTCAAACTCTTTTATTTCCTTCAATTTTATGTTCTACTCTACACAAAATATATAAATATCTACTACTTTTTATTAGTTATAAACCATATTCCGGACTGGCTAGTGCAGTGAAATTTTGTGGAACTAATCATGCCTTACGTTTGAAGCCAAAAAGTAAGAGCATCTCTAATGCAAATATTCAATTGTTATACCAATGACAAAATTTGACATTTAGATAAAAAAAAAAAAAAAAAAAAAAGTATTATTCAATAAAATTCCTATTTTTGATGTCAAATTAACGTTATGTTAAACTTTAAGGTAAATTTATTACAAGATATAGCCAATATCAAATTTTAAATTTGATTCTTATTTATTGGTGTCTTCACTGTTTTATGCAATCAATACAATTTTTTATTTTTAGATTATCTAAATACTAAGATTTCATTTTTATGAGTTCCATAGAATAATATAAAGATGACAAACAGTAAAAACAAAAAAAAATGCTTTTTGACACTTGAAAAAGAAAAGAAAAGAAAAGATTGTCTTGAAGACCAATACAAAAATATGTCAAACATAGTTGGAAATTGGATTGATTGAATTTGTAGTGATGTACAAGCTTTTCAGTGAGTAAAGAATATATATTAATACACATACACATACGTATTATAAAATTGTTTTTGAGTCTTAAATATATATATATATATATATATATATATATATATATATATAAGTTGAGATGAAATGAGTATCCCGTTTCTTATATATTTAGTCCAGATATAATACTAGGAATAAGATGGAAATAGTATGTAAGTTTGTGTTTATATATTTCAATTTTTTTTTTTTTTTTGTTTTTGGATTTAGAGGTAAATAGTATTTTTTTAAGAAGTTTTTTTTAACAAATATCCAAAGTTTTTAAAAATTAGTTAAAATGTCATTTTTTTAAATTGACAATCAATTTTTTTTAACTGGTTGATTTGAGATTAACCACATAATATTGGTAATCTGATAAATTAGTAATTGACTGTAATCCCCAATTTTCAAGTCAATTACTGATTGATTAAATCTGAATAAAAAAAACGATAAAGGGCTATTTTGCTAAATAAAAAACAAAAGGAATGTTGGAAATAATTATATTACCTTTTCACCAAACAAAGGGTCGGGAGACTCTACTAATGAAGAGCCGCCAGCTGCCTCCGCCTCAGACCAACTCATGAATTTAACCATCTTTGGTAAATTCCCTAATCTCAAGAAGCGTAATTCAGGAAATTCAACAGCTCCATCATCTTCTGATCTCACATGGCCTACTATCTCCTCCATCATCTTACAATAACCCACTTTTACAGAGTGAAGTCTTTTGAAGATGGACAAAGGGAAAACATTCTTCAATTTATCACAACTCCACACTTTGACCTCCTCAAATTCTTAAATGAATCTTCCGGGAGCTTACCATGACATATCCTTTCCAAGTTTCTTAATCCCCAAAGTTTCAGTGTGTCCAACACTGGAAAGGTCTTGTGAGGATGAATCTGTTGGTCCACACAATCAACAATGTATTGAACTCCATCGCTGTTCCACAACTCAAGACGCTTCAAGTCACAAAAGCCCTCACTGTCCAGATCGTAAACAACATTCTTCACATCTATTAATCCATCTAACAATAACCCTTCTGACCTTTTCATCAACGATTCAAGACCAAGTGCTGTTAATTGACTTCTTTCACGGATCTTTAGATGCAACAACCTTGAAATTCCAATTGCATACCAGTAGCCCAGTGGCCCACCAATTGAGATTCTATATCTCTCCAACTTTCCACTAAACTTGAAACCTTTAGGAGAAGTTTTGGCATCTGGTACTATCAAGGATAAAGAAGTGAGTTGCTGCAAATTCTCTATTTCAGCGAGATTCACATTACTTCTTTTGCTGACATCGACTTCTTCAACTTCCCATTTATCAAAATATTCTGAGATGTACAACTCCTCTAACTGTTTCAAACTTGAGATGACATTAGGCTCAATCAGTTTAAGATCTTTACAACCTTCCAAATTTAGCAATTGTAAACGACTTAGTTGTCTTACTTTTATGGGCAACTGCTTAATCGTGGACTCCGAAAGATCAAGAATTTGCAAATTCTTTAGATCTCCAATAAAATTTACATCTTCAAGCACACAACCACGTAGACGTAAGGTTTGGAGATTCTGAAGTGAATGGAGGGATGGAGGTACGGATACCAAATTTGCTCGTTCAAAAAACAAAGATTTGAGCTGATCTTTACTTCCTTCAAAAAAGTGGTTTGGAATTGGTATAGGATCTCCTTGACCAGAATGAAGAAGGAATAACTCCAACTCTGAACATTCCAACCTTTCAGGAAGTTGATTGAAATCCGGAAGTCGAAGTAGAGAGATCGCTTTCGAGTCTTTGAGCTTTTTCTTGTTCTGACAATCTTCCAACTCATTTATTGTCACACTGTGCATACCTCCCTCATTCGATGCTATTGATACGGCAACATCACGAATAACGTCATGCATTTTGACCCAATCATCATCATCACCACCTAACAACAAGCAACGATCTTTCAGTTTGACGACCAATGACTCCACCCTCGTTCTGGCATCTGCTAATGTACTGACATTCTGAAACAAGCCCCAACCCACGCCAATCATCCTTAGATCCTCAACTTCAATGTCCGTATCTTCACCGTATAGACTGCATAGCAACAACAATGACTTGTCTTCATCAGCTAACGAATCGTAACTAAGCCTTATACTCCGGTAAACCTCTCTTAGCGGCTCAGCAATATTTGTCGGGGAAATAATCCTTCGTAGTTTATTCAAAGTATCCTTCCAAAGGACCAAGATATTCTGACGTTTTAATGGACCGGCAACTACTTTAATAGCTAGTGGCAAGCATCCACATTCTCTAACCACTTCGATTGCCAAACTGTGAAATTCCGGTTGCTCAACAATATCACCTACAATGGTCCGAAACAAGTTCATTGCTTCACTGGCTGATAAATCATCAACTGGGAACTTCTCATCCGCATCCATAGAACGTAAAACATCTTGGGATCTAGAAGTCATCAGTATCTTGCATCCTTCGTTCTCGAGATGTAATCCAACCTCTATCAAATCCAGTTCGTCCCAGATATCATCCAAAATAATGAGAATACTCTTCTGTTGCTTCAGTTGACGTTGTAGCCGATTTGCTCTCTCAGGTATGCTTTTTAACCCTTCAATATCTAGACCTATCTTCTCTGCAATATCTGTTTGCATTTTGCTGAAGTTTGGAGGTCGGGATACAGTCGTTATAGCCACCTGAGTGAATAACTTGGCTTCCACGACTTGCCTAGCAACTTCTTTAGCAAGCGTTGTTTTGCCAATGCCGCCAATACCATAAATTCCAATCCTGCTGACATTATGATCTTGTAGCGCCTTCATGATGTCCTCCAAAATCTTCTTTCGCGATCCAAAGTCCTCATAACCTCCCCTCATCGCAATGACAGTCTGCAGAGCAGGACGAGAAGAAACCACATTGAATCCCTGGGCAGCCTGAATTTCACATTGAAGGTCCTCTGCCATTTGCCTTGCCTCCCTGCTCAGCTTTCGCCGGGACACCAGATTAGGAATTTGCACACTGCAGCAGCTGATATTTGCACGATCTCGATTATCGTTCAGAAAATCCTCGGCTCCTTGGGAGATGCCTTGTGCGCTCGTCAGCCAGTTTTGAACTTCGTCGTGAATATCTTCACCTTTTCCACTAGCCTCGTCAACTCGACCTTGTAGGTTTTGTCTTGCATCATTGAGTTGTTGAACTTGATCTCTAAGGTTATCAACATCACTTGTGTAGTGACACAGCCGGCGAGCCAAGACAACTGTGTACTCGGCTAGTTTGGACACAATTGCAGTACCGACCCCGATAATGAACTCCATATAAACCTATTTCTAGTTTACTATATATCTCTTATCTTGTTTTCTTTGCTTTTAAATTTTCTTTCTTCAGAACTATCTTTTTTGTTTTTGTTTTTTCAGAACTATCTTATTTAATCAGACACAAATGGAAAATTTTAATGAAAGGGGCTACTAACAGCAAAAAGAAGAAAATAAGTGTAAGAAAATCTACGTATATGTAAAACTATAATAAAAGAGAATCAGACAACAACGGAACAAATCATGATAAGAAGAGGATGAAATCAAAGAACAGCAAACCTGATCTTCTTATGGATTTTAAGCGCAGCCACTTGATGCAGAGCGGAGTGTGTTTCTTTTTATATTTTTTTTTCCTGTTTCTTTTTTGTTTTCAATTTGGAGGGTAAAAAGGAGAAGACATCGACAATCATAACAAAAACGAAATCAAGGAACAAAGTAATAACCACTAAGCCCTTCAATGCAGCTGGAGTGTTTTTTTTTTTTTTTTTTTTTTTTTTGTTTTGGCAAAATGGAACTGAAAGAAAACACTACGACAAAGGAAGGAAAACCAAAGGGACAAACTATTAATTCTGTTTGCGAAAATCAAAGGAAGAGAATGTTACTTGAATTTTCTTCTTCACAGGTTTAATTAGACAACAGATCAGAGAGGAAAGGATACAAGATTCAGAGAATGAAAATGTGAAAATTAGAAACTATTTTCAGAGAGTTTACTGGAGCGAATGGAAGTAATAATTATGCACATATAATATTAGAAAGATAGTGAAAAAGGAAAACAAGATAATGTATAAAATGACCATTGACGAAGTCGCATCCACGAGTGACTTTATTTGATTGACCGTCAAAAAGTAGAGTGGTGCAATTGTGTTCTAATTAAAGATAAAAGGGCTGTTTTGTAAAAATAATTCTCGTCACTTTGGTTTGATTTGCATAATCAGTGGTCTTTACTTTTGAAACATTTGGAAACTCTAGTTGCTGCGAAAGAAATAAATTAGAATTTCTATAATATTTTTTAAGTTGAACAAAGATTTTTTTTTTTTTTTAAGTTCATTGGGATTTGCTATCGTAAGAAAATATAAAAAGAAAAGTAATTGGATTGAAAAATACAGTAAATAATTTAAAATGAGGAATTAAATATTTGTTATTAATTAATTTTACATATGAATTTTTAAAAATTTTAGGATTTACTAATGAATTTGATATTGATATTCATAGTCTTTAACTATGAATCAACATTCAAGGTGGTACAAGTCTTGACATTCTCTTGTCTCAATTCTAGGCGGTGTTACAAGTACATTTGTTACATGTTTACTGCATCATAAAAATAACAATAAGATTGAAAAATAAAATAAAGAAATAAAAATGAGGAATCAAATAATTATTATTAATTTATGCTATATATGAATTTATTAATTTTAAGGATATGTAAATAAATTTGATGTCGGTATTCATTATCTATACCAATGAATCAAATGTTCAAAGAGGTGCAAGTCTTGTTATTCCTATATTCTCATTTTCTGTATTTTATAAGGTTTACTAAAATATTGTTACAAATCGAAATCTACTTGATTATAATTTTCATCTGTCGCTTACTTGGATTAACTTAAAGATTAGAAAGAAACCATCCTAACCCTTTGAATTTTTTTAACTTTTATCAAATTGACAACTTTTTCTTGCCAGTACTTGAGAACGTTTCTTAATTCGTCTAGTAAAGGGAACGACATTTTGGCTGGAACTTAATTTTCACGATAAGAATGCAGGGAAAAGCATAACAAGGAAAGACCATTTGGTCAATGAAATATGAATATGAGAAACTGAGTGTGGAATTCAAAGGGTGGATAAATAATGGTGATATACATACTCATAATAATAAAAATAATAATAATAATAATAAATTAAGCGAAACAAGACAACGAAGTGGTTATTGATAGATGAGCATTAACAAACACCACAATGATTCCTGTCAGCAAGCAACAAGATGATGACTAAGAAAGTGAAATATTATTATTATTATTATTATTATTATTGGAAGTACGGTTTCGTCACTTAGCTAGCTATTTGATTAGATTTTTAATTGTACCCATGATATTCAATTTCCAAAAGCATGGTCTTTAATTACATTTTTAATTGTACGTTCTTTCATTGAATTGAAACATTTGGAATCACGAGAGAGAATAAAAAGAAAAGAAAAACTTATAAATATACTTAAGCTATGTTTGGTAGAGCAAAAAAAAAAGAGGAAGAAAAAAAATGATAGTGAAAAAGAGAACATTAGGTTGTTTAATAAAGAAAAAAGGTTATAACAAATAGCTTTTTAACTTATTTTTTAAAATAAAATGACAATTTTTTAATTTAGGATTTTTTTTTGGTTACGGATTACTTGATAGTCCATCATTTATGGACTAAGGTGATTAATCAATATGAAGCTACAATATATTGGTGTTGATGGACCATTGGTACATCCAGTGATGAATCTAGAAGTTTATCCTAGTGAGAACACACATGAGTATAAAATTTTTAAAGTGGAATAATAAGTTTACATGGATATAAAGTGTTTTTGAAATTAGAAATGATAATTCAAACTCTATATCTTTTAATGAAGTTAAGTATGTAATTATATGTAGACTACACCAGCAACCATTATATGAGTAAAAAGTTTAATAATTTTTTCCTAAAAAAATTATCTTTCTATTCATGTTTATTAACATATAATAGTTATCACATATTGCATTTACATTTGAAAACATTGTTAAATGTGGTCTTGAATGTTTGTAATTTAAACTTTTGCATGTTATTTTTATATTTAATATTTTAAAAGAAACCACAGTGCATCTTATTTATTAAGATGTTCTAATCTCAATCATATAGTGATTAAAAAAAATCTTAACCTTTGAATTTTTTCAACTTTATCAAATTGACAACTTTTTTCTCAAACACCATAATGATTCCTGTTGGCAAGCAGAATTATAAAAAATTATTATAGATAAGCATGCAAGATGATGACTAAGAAAAGTGAAAAATTCCACCTAATAATAATAATAATAATAATAATAATAATAAAATAACACTATGAGAGGAATATTTCAAGGAGAAAGAACCCAACAGTGATGAAAAAGTTGTTGGCAGTAAGGTTTTGTCACCTTGCTCTCTGTTTCCGCATCATGATATTCGATTTCCAAAAGCTATGGTCTGTAATCAAAATTTTTATTGTACGTTCTTTAATTACATTGAAACACTATATCGACCTATGAAAAAAATATTAAAAAAAAAAACCTATACTTATGCTATCTTTGGTAGAGTAGGAGAAAAAACAAAAGAGAAAAAAATAATTGATGGAATTTTAAAGTAGAGAAGAGAATATCGAGTTATTTAGTACAAAGAAAAATAGGAAGTAAAAAAGAAGAAATCCATGAGGCCTATCATTTTTTAACTGAAAGAGAAATATTTACAGAAAGTGAGTATCACTCCTAAGATTTTTTATATTTTTATTTTTATTGAATATAAAACGATATGAATATTTTTATTTTTATTTTCGTGATATCAGGCACAACAGTTTTGGAAGAAATCTAAGATAGTGTAGTTTTCATGACTTACAAGATTATTTATTTTTTTATTATTGGCTATATCTCTCACGTAAATATGTTTTAACGTTTTGTGTATCTAATTTAGCAAAAAAAAAAAAAAAAAAAAAAAAAAAAGCAAAATTTAGCAGCAGCAACAACAACAATAACAGTAATGTTAATAATGGACTATTTACATATATGGTTAAATTAGAGTCATGATTTTAATAAATGTCTGGAAGTAAACTTATATACAAAATTGAGCAAAAAAACAGAATTAATCATGTTTTCCTCACAAAAATACTCTTACGTCTAATTTAAGAAGTAAAATTTATTATACTCTCTCCTAAAAGATAACCATAATATCACAAACCCAGTTTTAATATTTAGAAATAGAAATTCAAAATATCCGAATATTTCACACGTTTGAAATAAAAAAATAAAAAAAAAAACCTAAAATCATTTCCCCACTCCACAAACGATATATTTCCATGTCGCTAGTTTCTTTTTTGCATTATATTAATCTAATCCTTTGGTTACTCTGTATATAAGGTTTTGTAAATATATTTTAGACAATTATTCGTACTATACTGACTATATTTTTTTGTTAAGTATCACTTGAACATTATATTGTTTGTCTTTCTCGTCAATATAGTATTGACCTAGTCATTTTATTACTCTAAGTCTATATGTTGGTATACACTCAATATAATTCATACAATAATCCATATCATATTGATTAGTGCCACAACATACATGTTGTTTGAACAAATTGTGAATTGACATAACCAAAAACACAAGAGAAGAATAATTCAAGAAAAAAATTATATTGCTAAACAGAAACCAATTGATAGTCCGTGCATGATTTCGGGATAAAAAGCAGTTTACATGAATATTAAATCACAACCACGAAACTAGGACCACAACTTTCTTTGAAACTGAAATTTTGAAAAAAATAATAATAATAATAAATTAAAACGACGGATAGATTAAGTATGCAGAAATGAAAATAGAAAAAGTAAGTGTTTATTAATTTAAAATTTCAACCCCCAAAATAGGAAACTAAAATTATATTTAAAAAGACCAGCGAAATTGTTGATGGATTGGGTCGATATGCGTGCAAATAATGGACTTTGGATAACAATGCAGAATATCCGCTTTGTTTTAGCTTTAGCATAAAACATTTTAGTAAAGTATTTTGATTATGCAGTATGCTAGTACTTTTTTTTTTTTTTTTTTTTTTAAAGATAAGACAATAATATGCGATGGTATAGCATGATCATTGGTTAGTATTATTAATGAGACTTATTGTTTTGGTATTGCATGTTCACAGTTTAATAAACTTGATCTGGAGAATAGTTATGTTTATATACTTTTGTTCTTTTTTTTTTTTTAATATATTTCTCATTTTTTTCTTGTAGTTAAGTTTATACAAAGCTCATTTTTTCACGTAGTTAAGTATCTATAAAGTGAATCTTTTTTTTTTTTTTTTTTATCTCCTAAGTTCTTCATTTCTTTTCCATTGTTTTCGCCCTAATTTTTATTTTATTTTATTTTAGTTCCCTTATATTTATATGGGCTCTTTTTTTTATTATAGTCCTTTTATCTTTTTATTTTTTTAAAAAATTATTTATTTTTTTAATTATTTTTATTTTTTTATTTTTGCTTTATTTTGTTTGTCTATCGTGCGTGCGTTTACGCGGGTCATTTTACTAGTGGTTTTATAAGTTCAAGAAAAGTCCGTGAATAGTGAGGTCACCGCACTTGGAGAAGCGGAATTGCACATCTCAAATAGCAGTGGAAAGTTGAATTAAAGAACTCTGGATGACCATGGGCTCTTACAACTTGAAACAAAGATAAAAGGCACATATTAACCGAGACAGTACAATTTGATAAGAATCATAAGATATCATACTAGATGGAGATGGATAACTCAAAAATTAGAATTAATATGAGGGAGCAAAAAACAAGAATTATCGGCAAACCATAATCCCAAAGCTCCATGGAAAACTAAATAAAAAAGTGATAAAATACAAAATTTGAGAAAAGATGTCTCGTGGACCTGAATTCAGCGTACAGTACAGATAATAGTTGTCAATACAGTTAGCCTTTGTTTGACATGTTAGTTCCAACTTAAATTTTCATCTCAATTTTTATTTTTTTAAGTCAATAAAAATTATAATTAATATTTGAAAAATCAATCGGTTTTAACTTAAAAATTTCAACTCCAACCGTCAACCAAACGGATACTTAGACAACTATAGAATCAATTAGTCTATGTGATCTGTACATAACGGCAAAGCTGATGAGAAAAAAAAGCATTTGTCCTTATTCACTCTAATTAATGTTTTTTTTTTTTTTTTTTCTGATGAAGCAAAAAGGGAACAACCTGACCTTATTGTGGCCGTTAATGAACTTGTTTAAATTTGGGAAGTTTCTTAAGTGGCCTTCACTCAACTTCAGAACCTAGTCCTCTGACCAGCGCTTCATCTCGGATCTTTTAGGGCGACCACCATATTCCCACTGAAACATGCAAGAATCATCCTCTATACAGATTACAGAAGTCAGGGTCAGGACAAAATTTTTGCATCCCAGAGCCCCTAAACAAATAATTGAAAAATTGAAAAAAAAAATTAATAATACCTCTTGGAGCTTATTTCTGCTCCCTTTCCTTCTGCTTCTTCATCCTCCCTTTTGCTACACTTAGGGGTAGTCTCCGTTTGTTTTGGCGGCTGTCTCAACTGCAAGAACACTATTTTTCAGAAATATGATTAAACTAAAATATTGGTAAAGAAAATTTGTGTTTATTTATTCCAGATGTTCTTTGTTAGACCAAGAATTGACGTACAAAAAGTAGTTTTTTATTTTTATGTACAAAAAATAGGTAATTACTTTATTTGGTGCTGAATTCAAAGCTCTGTACTAATCTAGACAAAACAAAGGCAAAGGTCACCATTTCCACCAAGAGGAACGGCCTTCCTCTCTTTCCATGTCATATGTGAGTCACCTGAAATGGCAAAATCACGCTGACCACATAAATAAAAACTTGAACCAACTCCATGAAAACAACAAGTAGATCGACGAAATACCCATACATCTACACAAACACATATACTGAAATACAAGAACATTTACACAAATACCCATACATCTACACAAACACATATAACATTCGAGTCGTGACCCTGACCTCACCAAAATTTAGTCGTGATATTATAACTAATCTCCTTTTTTTATCTTTTTTTTTTAATTTTTATTTTACTTCTCAGCAACTCAGTAACTCCTTACAGAGATGAGCAGGCTAACTAAATCAAAATCAAAGTTGTCTCAAACTAGATTCTCAAAACTTTCCCCATACACAAAATCATGTACCAAGGAGCCTAGAAACTTAGACATATGAGGCCAAGAGTTACGCAGGACATTCATGCCCATGATTAGGTACTTGTGGATGGTACAAAAGAACTTTAAATACTCTTTAACACGGACCCAACACTTTAGACCTTCACTCTCTAGGCAATTTGTGTCAATTAACATAATGATTTAAACACTTTCTTAAAAGTTATCCAAAAATATTTATTAACAAAGTGACTTCCGAACAACTAAGAACGACCAGATTTTTAAATAGTTGTTCTTATGTTAAAATGAAAAAAAGGTTATTTTGTTAATTTCACTTTTTGAGGTTGTCAATTTGACAAATATGATAAGCAAATTTTATCTAGTGTTTTTTAAACTTTCTAGGAACAACTACCACAAGGCACGCTCACAGCAAGGATGTGATGCCCCGCCTTATAGAGGCGTCATAAACGTATTTACATAGCTTAATTTATCATAATTTGACGTACTTGTATATTAAAATTTAGGAGATTTTTTTTTTCTATACATTCAGTTCCGTAGCAATTATGAAAATATTTATCCATAAACCAACTTAGGAAAGTAAAAGTCATTCGTTACTTGTAAACATATGTTCATTACTCGTGGATAAAATAAAAAATTAAGTTAAGTTATGAGTTTAATACCAGTACCAAATTGAAGTTGGAGTAGTAATAAAATTTCCGAGTGCGCCTAACCAAATAAGAAGTTAGGAAAGCGACCCTCCGACTAAGCACATGGTCTGTCATTCATGATATTCACATCACCTGTATGGAGGTTGGTACAAACAATTTTTTTTTTTAATTTCTTAATCAGTCTCCTTTCTTATCTTGTTGAACATGCAATATGACATGTTTCAAAAGCGAAAAAATAAATATGCATGACTGATAGGCATAATAATGGAGGCATAATAACATCACATATGCACAACAATTTTAAAAGAAACATTCACAACATGACATTCACATCATGACATATATAATTCATGTTGTAGTGAGGTTTGTACTTACAGAAATTCAGCAATAGTTGATTTTTTTGTAATTTTCCCTCTTCCGCAACATACGTCGGTATTGTGTCCTATCAAATTGACACCCAACAGTTAAAATGGAATCTTGGTTTTCTCAAGTGAGTTTAAAAAATTTTCTTGTTGGTTTGGACATTACTTTTCAAGCTTATCTACTGAAATCTTTATCCAGGTTTAATTAATTAATTACTAAAAAAAAATTACGTAGGCGTTGATTTATATTTTAAAAAAAACTTGTTAAATAACTTTTACTAATTAGGTGGGGAATTTCTGTGCTAACGAAGTTTTTTTTATAATAATTTTTTAAAACAATTTAACCTTTTTAACCAATAATTGGTGAGATCTTTATCTTTTAGCCATTGTTTTTTATTGTTAAAAGCTCCTATCGTCTTGGTATTGAATCCGGTGTTATTTTATATTTTCAAAACTGTTTGATGGCTGTTTTCACAGCTGAAGAAAAATCTGTATTTCTGTATTTTCCAGTAATTATATTATTACCCCAGTTTCGATGGATTTTGACAGTTTACTCCTTAACTTGTTTTTATTTATCAACACTGTAAATTTAATTCTATTCCTGCATGAAAATTGATCAGGGACAGTCTAAAATCTGCTCAGTTTGCTGTTCTCTTACAGTTTTTAAAAGTTTTCATTTTGGCCCCAGTTTTGACAATATTTACATTTTAACCTCTTACGGGGTTTCCTTGACTCAAATCGCTAAGCCATCAGGTCTAGCACCTATTCAAACCTCGTAAGGTAGAATTTTACAGTTTTTTAAACCTGTTTACAACTTTGAAAACACAATTTACTGTTTGATCTCAAAAGTCACATTTTAGACACTTTAGTCCCTCTTATTGTTTTTAGTTCATTTGACCTCCGTCTGATACCAAAATTTGACACAAAACTCTTCATATTTAGTACTGCCAGACTGAATTCGTGGGTCCTGATTCAACCCCTAAGTTTTTCTTTTTTATTTTTTTGACCCAAAAGTGAAATTTGTTGCACTTTGGTCCTTTTAGCTATCTTAAGCCAAATCTTTTTATCATTTTTTTATGGAAAAATCTGCATTATTTTCTGTCATTCTTAAGCAGTTTCCTGTTTGTAAAGTTTGAACTTTTTCTTGAGTCCAAATCACATTTTTTTTTTCAAACCAACCATAAAAAGTTTATTAAAGTGACGTATTGCTCATTAAAAGTCTCATTTTTTTTTTTAACATTGCCATATTCAACCAAGCATACACAAAATAACCATTTGAACTTGTCATAATAATCACCACATGTATATGTGACTTCAAATTCCATACATAGCCAAGTCCAATATTTTTATTAGAGTATTTCATTAAAATAAATAAATAAATAAAATTTTGAATAGAAGTAAGGGATTGGTACAACTAATTTTAAGAAGATATCTTGATCTCCTTGGCCTCCCTTAGTTCTTGAAATTTTATGTTCTTGAACTAAGTAGAAAATAATGTTTTAGAACCGATATAAAACTCCAACCATTTTAACCAAAAAACACTTAGGACAACAGCAAAAATCTAAACTTATTTTACCTTCTTTCATCTCTAGATGACCAAGAGCTTTTGAAACTTGTTTGGGTGAATTTGAAGAAAAAAATGTTTTGGTTTTGTTTCGATGGAGAGTTAAGGTTTGACTTGGAGAGGTTAGAGATATATTTCATTTCTTTGTCTCTTATTTTATTTCATTCATGAAAATGGGCTATTTATGAAGGGCACCTTGATGGTTTTATATGCAAGTTTTGGGGGGGGCTTATGTGCAAAAATTTTGGACCAAATTTCAAACTTTACTTGCCCACTTCGACACATCCCATCACTGCTGCACACCTCCCCTATCAAAAAGAAAAAAAAAAAAAAAGAAAAAGAAAAAGAAAAAGGAACCACCGGTCCCTGTGTTGTCCCTTATTATTATTATTATTGAGGCTTGGTTTGTTATTTTATCTTAATTGTAATTTAATTATAATTTTTCATTTTAATTTTTGTCATTTTTTTAAAAGTCAACAAAAATTATAATTATTTTTTAAAAAGTCAACAAACTCTAATTTAAAATTTTCATATCTAACCGGTGAACCAAACGCAAGCTGAGACTGCAGTAGAGCCTAATTTTGGAGCCATTAAAACTAAATTAAATGGTAAAACATCAAGGAGTTACACAAAAGTTTACATGCACACAACCGCAGGCTAGCCAAACTTTTTTCTCTTCATGGTCCCATGCACACAAATATTGTTCTTTTTATTTTCCACAAATGTTCTTTAAAAACCAAAACCATCGTTATAACTCTGCAAATTGTTTTTCAACCCAAAAAAACACCTCTGCAAATCTTTGGGGAGCAAACAACAAACAAGAAAATTTTGAAGATTTATTGAGTTTTTATGGAGGATTGTTACAAAATCTTCTTTTTATTGTCTCTACTCTCCCATACTCTCATCACCACTTCTATCGGCCCAGAAAACCTTCCCCCGCCGGCCATCGTTCAACACGCACCATCACCGGCCACCTCAATCTTTGAATCATGGCTCCACGGCAAACAGGTTTGCGATGAGCTTCACCGCCACTCCCACCAGATCTCGCCATTTGGAGATCCCCATCGTTTGCCATTTTTTCGGGCGGGGGAGGCGTTCGAAGGACACCAGATGAGGACGGAGTTTGGAACGAGAAATCATCGAATCCATCGAACTTTGATCTCACCCAACTGAACTTCCGATCTCGCCCAAGAAACCGTCGACCGTCGATTTGCCTTAGGGGTCGAAAGCGGCTGTGAAGAAGATAGAGATAGAGAGAGAGAGCGAGAGAGGAGAGAGATGAAATCTTCTGTCAAAAGTTTTATTTTTTCCTTTTTGGGAAATTTATTCTTTTTAATCAGTGATTGAGATTCTTTAATATAAATTTGTAACGAACATCTTCAGATAAAAGCTTTATTCAAAGAAAGAGAAGCTTAGAATTTTGTATGCGTGTAAACAAATTTTGAATCTGTAAAAACGAAAATATTTAAGATGATTTTGAGCACAAAAAATGAAGGTGAGTTTTACAGATTGCATTACCCATTAAAAGAGAGAGAGAGAGAGAGAGAGACGTTTGGTTAGCCTACGATTGTGTGAAGGTGAACTTTTGAGTAATTTCACGATGTTTCACCATTTGATTTAGTTTGGATGGAAAAAAAATTAGACTCTATTGATAGTGCCTCTCAAAACCTCTACCACAGCCATCCTCATTATTATTATTATTATTTGTAATTTTTTTGCTACACACTACTACTAGTCATCATATATATATATATATTGGAATTGCCTTTATGGGCTTCTGATGAGGAATCACGGGTTCCTTGTTATTCATTATTATTATTATTTTTTTTTGCTTCTATGGATGGTCAATTAACTACTCCCACTCATTCATATACTAACCATTAGATACATTTACCTTTAATCTAGACCTTTCATTTTAGATTTTTGCATTAGCCTATTAGTCATTTAATTTAGTGTGGATTCTTGACTAATGACAGTGCAATTTTAGTTACTATAGGATGAATTTTCACTATCAGTTCGAGTCGATTCGACTAACGATATGATCAAAATTCTAATCAAGTCAATAATCTGCTGGTTCACACAATCAACGACATATTGAACTCCATCGCTGTTATCCAAATCAAGACGCCTCCAGTCACAAAATCCCTCACTGTCCAGATCGTAAACAACATTCTTGACATCGATTAATCCATCTAATGATAACCATTACGACCTTTTCATCAACGATTCAAGACCAACTGCTGTTAATTGACTCCTTTCACGGAGCTTTAGAAGCAACGACCTTGAAATTCCAGTTGGATACCAGTAGTGCAGTGGGCCACCAATTGAGATTATATGTCTCTTCAACTTTTCACTAAACTTGAAATCTTTAGGAAAAGTTTTGGCATATGGTACCATCAAGGATAAAGAAGTGAGTTGCTTCAAATTCTTTATTTCAGCGAGATTCACATTACTTCTTCTGCTGACATCGACTTCTCCAACTTCCCATTTATCAAAATATCCTGAGATGTCCAACTCCTCTAACTGTTTCAAACTTGAGATGACATTAGGCTCAATCATTTTAAGATCTCTACAACCTTCTAAATTCAACATTTGTAAACAACATTTGTAAAAAATTTCCCCACTTCTACATCTAGGCCAAAAATAAAAGAACAAAGATAAATAACAATAATAATAACAAACAAGATATCAGATCTAGTAGCAACAATAGATCCAATGACAGTGTCATTGGAGAAGATAATCTGCGTGATCTCGGGTGTGTGAGCAAAGTTCAAGGCAAAGGAGTCACCGGCAAGAGAGGAAACAGACATGCAAACATGTTTTCACATTTGCGACATTATTATGAAGTATTTTCGACAGTTTAGTTTTATTCACATGTTATTTTTTTCATATGTTTTAATAGAGCAAGGAACATCATGATCTGTTGCTTTTTGAAATATTCTCGATTATGTGTATGGTAAGGGCAATATACAAGAGATATAATCTTGAGAATTAAAGCATAAATTATTTGTTCGTCAACTAGTGGATAATGCGGGTCACTTTATTCTAACAAGATTGTGATCACGTCTACTTCCTAATGGTGAGATGAATTATCTAGGTCATTAGTAAATTTGTTACTAAGTAGAGACTACATATATTGAAAAATACATTAAACTGGACTGCAATGAAATATGTTCTTTAATAAGTTTTGCATTCTAAATAACTTGTTTCCATCAATAAAAGGTTAATTTATGGGTAGACCTTGATCCTGAGTAATTAATGGACTCAGCAACCTTTGTAGTATGCTTCTTGAGTCATCAATGGGTGAGGACATTCGGTGGACCAATATCTTGGTGTTTTAGAGATGTGCTATATTGGGTGATAGGGACTTTAGCCATCAATAAAGAATTCATAACTTTGTACATGAAGATCAATGCCATTCCCATGTTGTGTACGTTAGTTCAGGAATCTTGAGTGAATAAGATCTCGTATCTACTAGGTAGACTATACTTTGTTTTTGATATACTCAAAGATAAAACACTCATTGGAAAATTAATGATACTCATGGACAAAGATGTACTTGGAGAGGTTAGAACGGTTTACTTTCACCTAACTCCAATTATAGATGTCCATAGTGAAGGGTCCATCTCATTATGTATTGTAAATTTTGACCATTGACAGTATAATTTGTATTGAAAATCGCCTACTAGATGTTTGGGATATCTGGAAGACAGTTTCCATATAACACTGATCCTTGTGTTGTATAAATTTTATACAATAATATAGATATCAGTTGTGCGGAAAAAATATTTATTTTAATGGATGAAATAAAGACTATGCATTAGTTAATTTTTATCAAGTGGATGAAAATTATATGTAAAATATGAAAATTAGATATATATATATATATATATATCTATCTATTATTAAATATAAGTTTTCAATGGCAATACGCTTGGTGGAAAATAATTGAAAGAACTTACACTATAGTATGCAGTCATAGTAGGACACGTGGCACCTCCTAGGTCAGATCCTTGTGCCACGTGTCACATGCACACGCCCCCTAGGGAGGACGTGTGCGCAACTCACTCCCTGCACAAGGAGTGGGTGATTTCCTTCATCAAGGGGCAAGAAGAGTAGCACTAGACCTAGTGCTATAAGTAGACACTTAGAGGTGTCTCCTAGGTCACATTCTTTTTGGCATTTAGAGATAAGGATTCCTTTGCTATTAAGATTGGAAGGAGAAAACTGATCAAGTTGAGAATTTGCTGGTTCCCACATAACGCTTGTTTTGAGTAGAAGAGAAAGGATGGAAGGCCATGGGTTGAGAAGCCAAGGAAAACATACCAACCTACAAGGGCGTTCGTTGTGTGAAAGATTGCTGGAGTCCCTTTGATAATTATTTCCAATAAGAAATTAATTATTTTATACAACAAACATGTGAGGTCCTAGCGCATTGTGAAAATTTTTCAAAATCTATTCCGTTAAGTTAAATAAGAAAACCATAACCAGTAGAGAAGAGAGAGATAGGTTGTGACCGTCGTGGAGAAAGAGAGAGAGAGTGAGAGAGAGAGGTGAGGAGAGAGATTGCGATTTGACGTGCTCGACGCCGACATATCTCTATTGGCATGGAGGTGCTGGGAAAGAGGGGTGGAGGGAGAGAGGAGAGAGGGGGGGGGGGGGGGGGGGGGACGAGGAGAGGAGAAAGAGGGGATGGAGGGAGAGAAAGGGAAGAGAGAGTGGAGAAAAGAGAGAGAGAGAGAAAAAGAGTTGTTGTCAGAGAAAAATAGAGAGGGGAGAAAGGGTTGAGTAGGGTTTGTAGCATAAAATAGTATATTTATCATAAAGTCAAAAAAAAGTAGGAAGGAAAAAAAATTAAGGACTAAAATTCCAAACGAGCATTAAAGATGCGTAAAATTCCTGAACATATACATTTGAGAGGCCCGTTTTCACAACTGGAAAAGCAAACGAAAAGAAAAATAGAAAAGGGTGAAAAATAATTTGAAGATATAAATTTAAAGGGACAAAAAAAAAAAAAAAAAAAGGAACACTTTCATAGAAAGAAGTGAATTGTGAAATTAAGTTCATGTATTCCATGTTGAGCTTATAACACTTTCTGGTCTGTTTATCTCGTGCTACCTTCGAACTAATTTACTATTCTTTTCCTTTGGCTAACTTTTGTAATTTTATTTTATTTATTTAACATCGAAACATATATTTTGAGTGTGTCACTATGCATTCGTTGATAACTTTATGAAATAAAGTAATTTCACTATTTTTTGTCCATTTATTTAACCATGTTCTTAAAAATTTTACTTAATTTATCTTTTAAATAATTGATTCTCATTTGGGTAGATTAATTAGGTGAAAATGAGAAAAATGTGAAAATGGGGATTTATGGACTCAAATCAGGGGCAAAAGGGAACGGCTCCAAAACGGACGACAATTCGAAATTAAAATCGGAGCAAGCAAGAGTGCATGCGTAGAAAGCCTTACGTGCCCCACACACGCGCTACACACCGTCGCCATCAGGGGCACCAGCGCGTGCGCGTGCGCAATGCATGTAGACAAAGGAGCGTGAGCAACAGAGCAGCGTTAAAACCCAGTGCAGACGTCATGTGTCCAGCACTTTTGGAAAAGCTGTTTTCATCACCCGCTGCTAAAAAGAAAGAGGAGAAAAGAGCAAAGAAAAAAAAAAAAAAAAAAGGCGTGTGGGTTTTGGGAGCTAGAGGGGGTTTTCTCAGTAACTCATTAACTCCTTAGACCATTTCCAATACAATTTAATTTTGTCAATGTTACATTTATTATTAAAGAGAGTAAAAAATAACATTTTCATACTTTAGGCTCTAATTATGTAATACTATTTCAAATGTCATTTCTATTTTTTGTCACACCTTATTCTTTTTTTATTTATTGTTTTTTAATAGAAAAAAACCTTTTCATTGATTATATAAATCAATTACAAGGAAAGAGGATGATAAATCAACAACAACAAAGAGACAGTAGAAGATTAAAAGTAAGCCACACAGAAATTAAACTGACAATCTAGGTCACTCTAAACAATTCTAATCCTCAGACACCCATTATCTACGGATTATATCCATCCAATTTAAAATGATCAAGGAGAATGGAAAGTTCTTGAACACTTTTTGTCATACTTGTTATGTTTTGAAACCTCGTAGAAGTGAACTTTTAACATTTAAATAAGAGTAATAGTCCTAAATGGGTCCCTAAACTCTTTGTAAGATGACGATTTTGATCCTATTTTTTTAATTTGGTCAAAACGATCATAAACTCTCTAAATGTTGACAATTATAGTCATTTTTGTCCAAATCCGTTAAATTTCTAATGGAATGCATTATGTGCAATGCATATGATCTAATTTTTTAAGATATTTTAATAATATAATAATAATTAATTTAACAAAATCATAAAATCATAAAATTCTTCTCTCTCTCTTCATTTCTCAAAGTCAAAAACCAAATCACGACACCAGCAGGGGGCCGCGATCGGCGATGGAGAAGAAAGGGGGGGTGAGTTCGGCAACGGGGGGTGGGTGGGCTAGGTTTTGGGGCTGCGTTTGGCGAACACAGCCTCATCTCTTCGACCGACGATGCCCTCTCCGACCTCCGCACCCTCGTCTCCCTCGACGAAAACCGCCGCCTTGTCCTCTCCTGCCGCCGCTTCACCATCCGCTTCCTCGCCAACTCCGTCGCCATCTGCTTCATTGTCGTTTTGGGCTTCAGAGCCTTGTTTTGTCTCCTTTCCATGCTCCGCTCCTTAGGCTATCGCAGTGGTGTCGGCCATGTGGTGGTGCGGAGGGACCGGAGTCTCAGAGGGAAAGAGGTCGTTGTTGTCGCTAGGAGAACAAAGTCTCTGAAGGCTTTGAGTAGCCCGCTGTCGGCGGCGATGATGAAGGTTGTTCTTCGTGGGTCTGTGAATGAGAGGGTTACTTTGAGGAAGAAGAGGTTGCTGAAATGGTGGCCGAGCTTGGAGCAAAATGAAGATTCTTTTTCTTTCTCAATGGTGGACAAGCAGGACTACCAGAGAGACGTCGATAGATTGATTTGAGGTTCGTTGCTTCTTCTAGGAATTTCATTTTTTTTTTCTTTTTGGGAAATATATGTATATATATGTATGTATGTTTTAGAGAATCTTGGTTAAATTGAGCAGAATTGCAATAGAAGAGAGAAATTTTAGGAATTCAAAAGCCAAAAAGAAAGGTTGAAGATTGATTTGGAAAATGTTTAAGATGATATATGTAAATTAGATTCTCAGTATAATTTAGGTATTGATTTTTCCTTGAGAGAGAGAGAGAGGCAGTCGGGAGAGAAAGAGAGGAGGTGGAGGAGAAGGACGAGGAGGAGGGAGGCTCTCCCTTTTTTTCCTTTTGTCTTTTGTGTGAAAGAGGATATTTTTGTTTTTTCATGGTTAATTGAGCTCATGTGATGTGTCACATGACTCATTCCGTTAGAAATTTAACGGATTTGGATGAAAAGGACTACAATTGCCAACATTAAAAAACAGGGACCAAAATATCACCAATTGGGTTGATTACTATTTAAATAATCCAAAAATAAAAACATTATAATGATTATATTGAAAAGTGAAGACACGAACCAATAAAAAAAGGTTAAATTGGTATTGACTATACCTTGTGTCAAATTTACCACAAAGTTTTTTCGTGTGACAAATTTGACATCTAAGATAGCACTCCATTAGAGAGCATTTTTTTTTTATCCAAATGCCAAAATTTACCATTGGCACACCAATTTAGCATTGCATTTGAGATGCCAGGGATGAGCAGGATCACTAAATCAAACCAGAGTTGTCCTTGAACAAGATTGGGCAAGACGCAGATGTCAGCACATCACACCAGATCATCAAAACTTTCCTCAAACACAAATCTACCCCTTGAAGATTCTACTAAAATTTGAAATAATGGAATAAGATTAATTGGAATGACACTAAAAACGGAAAATAACAAAGCCCTTTTTGCTAAATCATGTACCAAGGAGCTCATAAACTTAGACAGACGAGACATAGAGTTAAAACAGGACATTCTTGACAACCCATGAGTAGGTACCAGTGGAGGGTACAGAAGAGCTTTATTGAATATTCTTAACACCCTTGAACAAACACTGTAGGACTTTACTTTCCAGGCAATGTTCAAGGCACGCTCACAGCAGGGAATATCCAAATTCTCTCAAGGCTACAAATTTTAAGGGTTTTCGATGAGGCTCATGTGTCTCCTGCCAGAGGCATGTGCCTCCGCAAATTATATATTAGTATCTCAAAGAAACTTCAACCTCAATTTCAAAGCTCTGTACTTTTATTAGCAGTTAAAAATTGACTCGTTTCTCTTTGCCCACCAATGGATTACCTTTCAACAAGGGTATTCTCTACAAAATAAATCCTGCCAAAGTATTTTCACTTTTCAGTTACTATCAAGAATCTACAATTTTCATTACATCACCACTTCAATGTATAACAATCACGACTAATTTCACAGAAAAGACAAAGCAAAACTATATTTAAAAAAAAAAAAAAATTTCTTTTTGTGACTAAATCTAAGACTCAACTTCTTCGCCCAAAAAAATAAAAATAAAAAATAAAAATCGATCCCTCTGTTATAGAAGAGTAAGAGACTACATATAGAACAGAACATGAAATTCTCTAAAAAACAAAAATAGTAAATTGCAAAAAATAGAAGTAGAATTAGACATACCCAGAAGCTCGATATCTTTCATAATATTTCTCATGTCCATTCTTTCGTCTTTGGAATTATTAGGAGCCCTTGAAGATCTCCCTCTTCCCATTTTTTATCCTTGTGCATATCTGCTTTATTCAACTTCTGAGACACATATAAAGAAGATATTAGTGGGAAAAAAAAATATATAAATCAGAGTGAGAGAAGAAAGGGGTGTGTCGAAACTAAAAAAGAAAAAAATCAGATTGGTTCAGTGTTTGATACCTCAACGGTGGCTTTGAACGCCGACGGCGGCGATGGCAGGACAGAGTTTGCACAAACGAAGAAGAGGAAGGAATGTAAAAAAATGTATGTTTTATTCTGTGGTTTTGGGTTTTTTTTTTCGGCTGAAAGCTCCCTAACTCTTTAACATGACGCAAAATAGACCTTTTTTCTAAGAAAAATTAAAAATTTAGTAGAACAAATCACGTATATTATACATATTAGTTAGATCATGCATTTTTTTTTTTCTTTTATTACTATTAGATAGTAAATTATGTAATTTTTTTAGTTAAATTTTTTATGTTTGTTAACAAAAAAAAAAAAAAAAAAAAAGATCATTTTGCTCCATTTTAAAAAGTTTATAGGGTTTTTAATCACAAAAAAAAAAAAAAAAAAAAAGAGGCCAAATTGTAATTTCATGAAAAAGGTTAGAAATCAAATGTGCAATTTACCTATTAAAAAAAACATTTTTCTTAGATGAAAAAGAGAAACCACACTGTACCATTTTTAATTGAAAAAAAAAAAAGAATAAGTGATCAAAATTGTCCTCCGAACTCGTTAGAAGATACGATTTGATCTCCGTTTGTTTTTTTTTTTTTTTTTAGTCAAGATGACTCTAAGCTCTCTAAATGTTGACAATATTTAGTTATTTCCATCCAATTCCGTAAAATTTTAACCGAAAAGGTCATGTGACCTATCACACGAGTTTTATTAGCCGTCAAAAGACAAAAATACCCTTATTAAAGACAATACCCACAATATACAGTTAAAAAAAGAAGAAGAAGAAGGAAAGAGAGAAGCCCAGCCCCCTCTTTCAACCAACGAATTCAAGATCTAGCCACCCCCTTCCCTGCGCCGGTCACCGAACCCAGCCCCCTTCCTTCTCCGTCGCCGATCACCCCCCGCCCCCCCCCCCCCCCCCACCACGCGCCGGTCGCCGAACCCGTATCCCCTCATTCTCTGTCACTGATCACCCCCCCCCCCCCCACTGGTTTTGAACCCAACCCTACCCCCACCAGTTGCCACAAGATCCAGAACCCCCCCTCCCCCGCGCGTCAGCGGCTGAACACAACCTCCCCGCCTTCTCAGTCGCCGATAACCCCACCCCCCCCCCCCCCCCCAACAACTCCTCTGTCGACGATCGCCCCCACTACCCATCCCTGATTGGTCGCCGAACCTAGCCCCAACCAGCACCCCTCTTTCTCTGTCGTCGACCCCCCCCCCCCCCCCCCCCCCAAAACAACGAACTCAAGATAAAGCCCCCCAGTCATCCCCAAAACCCACTCCCCCCCCCCCCCCCAAGCATTCCCCAAAACCCTAGCCCCACCACCCTCCGCCGTCCGTCAAATGCACGCCCATCCCTATCTTCTCTGTCGCCGACCCTTAGGTTTTTGCTGCTTAGATTCGAGTAGAGGAAATGGAAAGAGAGACAGGGGGAGGAAGGAGAGAAAGGAGATGGATGAATTTTTTTAATGACTTTTTTTAATTATTTTTTCAAATTAATTATTGTTAAATTACTAAAATACACATTCAAATTAAAATCTCATGTATTGCACATGACTCATTCCATAAGAAATTTAGTGGAATTGGACGGAAAGGACTAAGATTGTCAACATTTAGAGAGTTTAGGGTCATCTCGGCCAAAATTAAAAAAACATGGACCAAATTATCACCTTTTAAAGAGTTCAGGGACCATTTTGATCACTTACTTAAAAAAAAAAAAAAAAAAAGGAAATATGAGCTAATAGCAAGTTTTTCAAACGACAACATTTCCTTCTACATGCCAGCAGAGCGATGAATTTAACTTTCATCTATAGTTGATCGACAGCACCCCTTCAACACACAGCTCTCTTTATCGATGCCATCACCATTCCGGTAGCGACCATTAGCTACCCTCGTCTGGTGGCAACGATGACATTAAGTTTTGGGTGGGATGGTTAGATATAATTAAGGTATTTTGGGGTTTTCTATCAGATATTTAGGATTCTATTTAAGGTTTAGGGTTTCTAATTTGGGATTTTTGGTCTCTGTTGAATTGAGGATTCTATTTGAGATTAGGGTTTTAATTTAGGATTAAGCTTTTAAATTTGGGGTTATAGGATTTTCAATTTCCATTTTTTATTTTTTTAAGGTAAATCTTCTTTTTTAGTTAAAACCTACAGTTAAAAAAATAACAATGTGAATTAAAGATTTACTTGATTGATTTTGGATTTATATAGTTAATACTAAATTTATCTAGTACAGATTCGGTTCATTAGATATATTAAACCTTCTTTTAAGAAAAGATACTCTAAAAATTTGAAAAACTGTGTAAAGGATATATTTGTAAATTATGAATTCATATTAGTGAATATCGAATTTACATAGTAAAGATTGAATTTATTATATGAGATAAAATTTAAAAAAATGTTAGTAAATTGAAGGACTTAATTGGGAAATTCTGATTTCACCTTGTGAAAATCGACTTTACAGGATTTCACACAAACAAAACAAAAAAACAAAAACAAAAACAAAAACCTGCAAATAAAGAAAAAAAATGTAAATAAAAATTTACCGGTAATAACAATTTACAAATAATCAATTTTCATGGTAATCAAATTTTACTGCAGATGTTGTAAACTAAAAAATGAAAAAAAAAAAAAAAAAACAATGTAAATCAAGGATTTACTAATAAAAACGACTTTATTTGATAGATAAATGATATATCTTGAATTTTTTTAAAGGGTAATTATAATTCAAATTAAAATTGAGTACAAATAACAATGCCAAAGATGAAACAACAATGTGATACAAGAGACATAACCCTCGACTAAGATCGATTCCATCAGTAAAATTTGATGAAGCTCAGTGAGGAGGACATAAACCGAGATCCGGTGACAGGAAAATTCCTCGAATTCTTTGGCAATTCCATAATTGAGCATGTACAATGCTCTTTAACTTTTAATAATGACTTTATTTGGTAGATAATGATTTATCTTGAATTTAAATTATAAATCGTGCTTAAAAATACTGTTAATTACCCTAAAAAAATTATGTAAATTAAAATTTATTAGCAAATAATAGATTTACCAAATTAATACTGGAGTTTACCTAAAAAATATTATTAAAGGCTTTTTCGTAATTTAGATAGTATATTCACAAGTTTTTAATAAGGAGTAGATACATTTTTATCTAATAAATAATTATATTTACTAGATAAACAAATTTATACTAAAAAATATATTATTTTTCAAGTAAATATGATATTTATTATTTATTCCTTTATTTTAATAAATTCATTTAAAGTTTTTTTTTTTTGGATAAATTAAGTGATTCGCATTGACTTGATATCATAGTGGTAAGAATGATTGTCTCCTTCTCAGAGTTGGATTACTTTGAATACAAATGATGCATGAGATGCTTTTGACATTGCAGGTTATGAGGCTGTTCACGGGACTGGTAGGGGTTTTGTTAAATGTTGTTTTTGCTACTCCTCATAATATTTCTTTGCTTTTGAGATTGAATTAGTTGTTTTTATTTTGGCAATTGAAAAAGCTTAGGAGTTCCAATAACATAATTTGTGGTTCAAATATAACTTTATTTATGTAGTTAATCTTTTCAAGTCTAAATCAGATAAAGTTTCATGGTAGTTCTGTAGTAGATGGTTGCATTTTTAATTATTATTACTATTTTTTACATTATGTAGAGGTCTTGTTGTTTATGGTCTCTCATAATTTTCATGAATCCAATAGTTTCAATTCAAGATTATCACTTTAGTTGGTGGTTCTCGATTCTAGATTATATTCACTTGGCCTTTATTTAATGTAGATAGGAATGGTTTTTGTTTTTACAGATTTCTTCTCCTTTTTTAAGGTGCTTTGGTTCTCCTTGATCATGCACTCTTTTTTCTGTATTGGATTTTTTTCCTTCAGATTTTTTTTTCCTGACAAAGGATTTTAGTTATGCATCTGGTTTGTTCGTGTAGATCCTAATCTATAGGATGGTAGTGTAGTGGGTAATTGTTTATGTTTTTTTTTCCTCTCCAATTCAGAGAGTAGTTTTTTTTTTTAATGATAAATTTCGTCTAACTAAAGGATGCTGAGCTAGTAAAAAAAAATGTCTTGGTTAACTTATTCATTCTTGTGACCATCAATTATTTATATATAAAAAAGTAAATAAAAAACAAATTAAAAAACATTAATCCCCAAATTCACTGTATATCAATGTGGCCTTGCATCGTAAGAGCTTGCCATGTCGTACTACCCTATCCTTCAAATTGGACAAATATGAAAAATTTGGGATTGAAAAGCAAATAATATATGCTAATTAAGCATGCATGAATGGTAACGCAAAGGTTAAGGATTGGAGCATAATTTTTACACGTGCACTATCAATACGAGACTCGATGAGACCAAATCATGTAATGATATCCAGAGTCTAGTCCATGGAGTAAATTACGCAAACAAAACTCAAGGAAAATAAATTGTGGTCCTATTTCCACCAGACTTTGCAACCATAAATCACACAAATTACATTGCAAAGAAACACACTCAAAACATCGATCATATGTTTTAATTTATTCCTTCCACATTCTCTTCGATCTTCATGATTTTCATCCACATCTAGTAGTGGGCCAATTGTTTTGGGTAATACTCCTTCACTGAACTCTTGAGATAGTCAATCTACTCAAAGCAAGAATATGATCCATTAATATATTAGAGTAAAAATTGTCTTAAATTTTTGAGTTAAAAAATTTCAAATTGCACAAAAACATGTTAAGATTTCAATTTCTCTTAAAAAAAAAAAAAAAAGACTAAGTACATAGATCATAGGCTAAACATGGCTTACCACTGTTCCCCCCATTGCTTTGACACCTTAGTTCTGCCGTTACGACATGAAGCAATTGAATAGGATATTCCCTTCTAGAATCAAACATCGTCAAGGCTGGATTCATTGTCATCGTCAGAACTCCAACTACTAATTAGAAGCAAACAAAGAAAGATATATGAAATGAGTTTGTCAGATAATCGGATATGTCATGCTTTCTTTGTTAAGAAAAGGAAAAATTTTGTTAAGGAAGATACCAAACTGACATTATTTTAAGTAATCTACCAAGGGTATAAGGATGAATCTGTACGAGATTGAATTCAAGACATATAAATATATTTTCTTTTAGTCAAACTGAAGTATAATATCATACCAAGCAACCAAGTCAAACAAAATTGAGTACATAAACGTAAAGATAAGTAATTAAGGAACAATTACTTATCTTTACGTAAAGATAATTAAGGAACTAGTTTGGCTAAAAAAAATAATAATTAACGAACAAGTTTCTGCGATGAAGGAAGCAGGGAAAAATTAGCAGCAAAGTTGGTCATTGAATGTAAATCTCGTACAATATTAACAGAGAAAATTAGCTACTACATGCATATTGCTCTCTCGCTCTCCCTCTTTTTCCTTTTCCTTTTCTTTTTCTTTTTTATTTTTTAATTTTTCAAAAAGACTAATCCCAATACTTAAGACACAGTTAGATGAAATTAAAGTTAAAAAAAAAAAAAAAGAAGATGAACCAATAGTCTAGTTATTCTAGCATTACAGATTTATTTTGGGTTTTCCTCAAAAGGGGTAAGCACTAAATTTTATGCCCCAAAATAAGGCGAAAGGGGAGACTGCCCCCATCAAAAATTTTTCTTAAATTACAAGCATGAACTATGAGTGACAATCAAACAACAAATCAGCTGCTAAAACGTAATTAAGTTTGTATTGTTTTATATTAGGAGTAGTACTAGGGATACTAATTCTAATACTAATTTTTTGAGCGCCAACTCACTTGTCATACTTTCGTTGGTACATGTAATCAATTGATGTGGTAATATTTAAACATTTACTAATGAAAGAATGACAACTTATATACCATATATGTTAGTACTTCAAAGCTGAGATTAGAGTTAGTGTCCCTAGCATTTTTCTTTTATTAGATAGCAAACTTTTTTGGATTAATTACAAAAATTCGCTCTAAACTATAGGCTTTATTATATTTTACTCCTTGAATTTCAAATGTAACATCCGTTCCCTCATTCTGTTAACAAATTTGGTCCTTTTATTACTTTCATGGTTGGAAATTACACATATCAAGAATTAAACATAGTTGTTGAGATATTAAATTCATAATTACTATTTTATCCTCTATTCTAATGCACACTTTAAGCTCTTTGATTAAAACCACAAGAAATATAAGAAAAAACGTTTTAAAAAAACAAAACTTAAATAAACTCATACATAAGGACTTTATATGTCAACGAGCATAGATTGGGGAGAATGGATGTTATATTTTAAAATTCGGGGGGGAATGAAAAAGTTAGAAGGCCTATAATCTAGGGGAAATTTTTATAATTAATTTCCTTATCATGTGCACGTTACTTGAGTTTCATTGTTACGATTTCAAAGTTTAGCGGAATGGGTGTTATGTTTTGAAATTTATGATGAGGAATTTTTGTAATTAACCATTTTTATAATGCTGGAATGAAAATGGTAAAAGCAAGAAGGCGAGGAAAAAGAAATCAATTTTATCTACCAGCTGGTTTGGAATGAGTTCGTGGCAGAGTCTATAGTCTAGCTGCCTGTGACAGAGGTACCTTCTCCTGAGTAATGAACATCCTGAAATTTCAATCACAAAAGAAATTGCATTTTCATGGTTTTAATAAATCTAAGTGTTGCTCTACTTGAGATCTCAAAATTATTTGGCAGCTTGCAAGCCTGTTATGCTTTAGTAAAAGTATAGAACGACTATCATAAGGAATTATATCCAACAAATGTAAATTAAGAACATACCATTTCAGCGAATAGCTGTTGCAATGCCAAATCTGAATCGTCCTCCCGAAGCTGTCTCACGGTGGTATTAACATCGCCATCCCAATGTTCTCGTACAGCTTTGGCAAAATTCATCAAGTGATAAGTATACCTCCAAAACGAGTCATTGTCTATCTCTGTAATGATTGTATTCAACATAGAGCTGCTTATTATAATTCCATGGGAGAAAGTCCTCATCTCAGGGCATTGGCTCACAAATAACTTCTCCAGATTTGGAAATCTCATGACATTATTTCCCGAAAAGAAGCTCCCAAGATTTGGCAAATGGCGAAGCACTAAAATCTTCAACTGCGGGAAAACAAACTCGCGATCATGTTCACCCTCTGTTATTTCACCTTCCCTGTAATCTGTGATTATTTCTGTCATTCTGTTGCAATCAGTTACTCTCATTTCTTTGAGCTGTACCAGACTTGTAGCCATTGAGGAAGCTAGTAAATACGTCAATCGATGGCAAAATGATACTTCCAGAATAGTCAAATTTTTCCAAATTGACACAAACAGAGTTTTTACTGGTTGTAAGGCAACGCCAACTGGATGATCATTTTCTGGTTCACCGAACAAATGCCTCAGCTTAGGAACGTTATCGAACCTTAGCTCCCTTAAACATGTGATCAGCCGTCCGTCATATTCTTGTGCAGCAGCACTGACTTCATTTTGTCGATCCTTGCATATAACATTTACCAAAAAACCATTCAATTGAAGTTTCTCAAGATTATGACATCTCTGAAGAAGTTTGCAAATTGAGAGAGCAAATGGTTTATCCTGATGGCTGAAGTTCAATTTGAGTTCTTTTAGCTGCCGGTGGCAAAGGGAAAGCGTACTTGAAGATTGACTCGTGCCTAGCATCTCAGTTATAGGTTCGTTCCAATCAGTACACAGAGATTCAAGTTTAGGCAAAATGACCTAATGAAACGATAATGAAAAATGTTAGTGTGTAAAGAGTTATGTTGGATTTATCAAAGATATAATGCCACGCAAAGCAAATTTCATGAGCAATTGTTTTAGTGGCCGGGAACAGAAGAGTGTACCTTATGGGGTCATTCTAGTGGTGGTAACTGGTAAGCAAAATTTTTCTTGAATATTACTTTTAGAAAAAAAAATTCGTTGGCTTGACAAGTGACAATCAACGTTGTGCTTTATAAAAAGTAAAAATATATGATACTAAAAGTAGTTTTTAAATTGATTTTCGGTGATTTTAGATAAAAGAAAAAAAAAAAATCAATTTATGTGTTGGAAGGAAATATAATGATAGCATGAAAATAAAAGAGCCAAGTGGGAAAAAAAAGTTGAATATAATTTTTCTCGCTTCTTTGAAGCTTAGTATTGACATTGGATGTGAAGAAAAATCGCAGTTTAATCTTTTCTTAATTACTAATTAAGAATACTTTCAACGTAGCAGAGTACTCATGCACTAGGATAGACATTTTACATTTTAGACTAATAATACATGCTGTAAGTAGTTTTCTGGTGTAATCTAGCTTAGACTAATACATTTTAGACTCTTCCCTTAGATGCGAACACGTGTACATGTTGATAGTCATCGGAATATAGTTGCATTTAGTATAAAAATGGAAAGTTTACAGCTCTCTACTCGGTAGCAAACTCAACATTACCTAATTTATCTCTTTCTCTTCCTTATATATATTTTAGTGCCTCAAATTTCTTAAGTGTCTAAAATATTTTCACTAAATGTATCCCAAGGCCAAGGGTAACTTTTTTATACGATTTCGCCAACATATCAAACATTACTCATATTCACTCTCATATGACAATTTTATGTCATACTATTTTTACTTGCGGAAAACGTTTTTGTGTACCTTTAAGTCTTACGTGTATTACCTTTATTTTGTTTTAATCAAACTCGAAGTTAGCAAAATTTACATCAACTCCAGTATTAAGTTTCATAACATGAATTATCTAATACGTAGCAAAAATAATGCAATGACCGGACTAGAGAAAATATAAGATTAGAAATATACAGTAATTACCTCTTCATGACAGAACTTTCTGAGGGCTGAAAGTTTAGAAAGTGTGAGATATTGTAGTTGAGGGAATAAATCTTATTCCCCGACCTTCCTTCCTCTCCCAATTTCTTTGTGACTACAATATCTTCCATGACTTTACAATTTTCTACTAGTAGAATCTTCAGTTTTACAAACCTTTCAGCCACAGCCAAAGAGAAGAGATACTTCAAGCTCTTGCAGTTTCGTACAGATAAGCTCGTTAAGTTGACCATGTAACAAGTTGTTTGAAGCTGCCATACACTTTCAACAGCATTCAATCCATACAAATCCAATCTCTCCAAGCCGGGAAACTCAAGCTGTAAAAGATAATTCTTAATGTGTGTATACACAATTGACTTGAAAATGCTTTACTAATTAGATAATTAATCTTCCATATAATATACTTAATTACAATATCTATTAGATATGCAGATTCTCTCAATTCTATAGATGAGATTAAATTTAAACAATAAAGAAGTTTAAATGTTCTAAAGTAATAGACTATATACCGGGCACCATAACTTTGAATAATATTTATTCTGTCTAGTTTATTTCATGTTTTCTTTGAACTAAGTTACTATCCTTCTGTTTTATCTAACTAAATTTGTACAATCTTGATGTGTTGGGAGCTATGGTGGATAATTTTTGGATATGCATAAGGTCCCTAATTTAAGTCTTTACCTTTTTTGTTGAGGAAAAAAAAAAAGAAATTAATTGGTAAATATCAAATTTCAAGAGGAAGCACAAGCACAAAATCGTGAAAAGTAATTTTAACCATCTTAATTCAATTTCTCAAAAAAAAAAATTACTGTTATTTCAGTTTACCAAATGGAACAAAATTTTTTTTATTTACTATTTGTGATATTAAGCCCTATGGGCACCGAGCCACCGACTTTATGGAATTGATAACTTAAGACCTAAGAGCTAAGACTCCAAGCCTCCTCTGCTTCTGCTGAGTTAGTCTAAGTGAGGTTGGTGCTTTATTTTTCTTTTTTACTTAAGAAATTAAGAATTTTTGTTAGTAAACAAAAGTATTTTAATCCTCTTAAATGGATTGCCTATATAAGGATATAGTGATGTAAGACCTCAGCCAATAATATATATATACATATACGTAAATATGCAAATCTTCATGTTATGAGTTTCAAAAGTTTTTTGCTTTTAAAAAACCCGAAGGTAATAGCAAAATAAAGGAAGGAATTAGAGACAAAGTGACAGTTTTCAAAACTGAAGAATTTAGAACAAAAAAGTTACCATTTCAGTGAAGAGGGATTCTTTTGCACTAAATTCCATCTCTTCAAGTTCAGCTCTGTCGACTGTTATTTCTGTAGACGTGGAATTGGTCTCTAATATCTTGAGTTCATGAGGATTTTTGCAAAACCTCTTAAGGTATGGAAGATCATGAAGCGTGAGAGATTTGAGTTGAGGAAGCGAAATCTTTTCCAAACTCCCGTCGTCTTGTCCTTGTAAGTTCGTTATGGCTAGTACCTCTTCCAAGACGCTGCATCTAGATACCTTTAGCTCCTTAAGCTTTATGAGACAGCTTTTAGCAGTAGCAAATGATGACACATATTTTAAGTTGCCGCAGTCTCCAACGAACAAGCTACTTAAATTTGGCATGTAAGAAGTTGATGCAAGCTGATCTACCCATAACTTTTTGACACCCGATTTATACAAAGTTAAATCTTCCAGGCTGGGAAGCACAACCTACAAAGAGTCGAGGGCAATTCAAATTAGATACTGGCTTTGAAAAAAATTAAATTAAAAAAAAAAAAAACACTATCTCCCCAATCTGCCAAAGTTTATCTATATTTATCTTCTTTTGTTTTTGTTTTTTGGTTTTTGTTTTCTTTTTTTGGGCTAAAGATGTACAATACTAATTTTTCCCATATATCATGGATATAAAACCTATAAATAACGTGAAATACATATTTCGTGAAAGTAAAAATGATTATGCAATTAAAGATCAAAATCATACATTCAAACATTAATTAATTAACATGACTTAAAACTTAACAGTTAACTGCATAAATGGAGTAACAGAAAATTGTAACGTAAAAAACTTAACTAGCACGTTTGTTTGAACCTATAAAGAAATCTATTTTGTATATTAACATTTTCAAATTCCTAACCGTAAATTTTCAGTTGATTCAACAAATTTATCTAATGCATACTAACCAAAGTTCTAGATACAAGACCTAACAAGGAAAAAAAAAATGTTTTTTGACACTTAAAAAAAAAAAAGAAAAGAAAAGATCGTCTTGAAGACCAATGCAAAAATATGTCAAACCTAGTTGGAAGTTGGATTGATTAAATTTGTAGTGATGTAAAAGCTTTTCAGTGAGTAAAGAATTTATATCTCTATTATATATACACATACACATTGTAAAATTGTTTTCGACTCTTAAAAATAAAAGAAGTATAAGTTGAGATGAAATGGGTATGTCGTTTTTTTATATATTTAGTCCAGATGTAATTCTAGGAATAAGATGGGAATAGTATGTACGTGTGTGTTTATCTTTTTTAATTTATAACATTCAAGCACAAACTCTTTTATTGATGTTATCCTTCACTTTTATGTTCTACTCTACACAAAACATATATATATCTACTACTTTTTATTAGTGATAAACCATATTCCGAACTGGTTAGTGCAGTGAGATTTTGTGGAACTAATCATGCCTTATGTCTGAAGCCAAAAAGTAAGAGCATCTCTAATGCAAATATTCAATTGTTATGCCAATCACAAATTTTAACATTTAGATGAAAAAAAATATTATTCAATAAAGTTCCTATCTTTGATGTCAAATTTATGTTATGTTAAACTTTAAGGTAAATTTATCACAAGATATAGCCAATATCAAATTTTAAATTTGATTATTATTTATTGGTGTCTTCACTGTTTTATACAATCAATACAATTTTTTATTTTTAGATTACTAAATACTAAGATTTCATTTTTATGAGTTCCATAGGATAATATAAAGATGACAAACAATAAAAACAAAAAATGCTTTTTGACACTTAAAATAGAAAAGAAAAGAAAAGATTGTCTTGAAGACCAATACAAAAATATGTCAAACATAGTTGGAAATCGGATTGATTGAATTTGTAGTGATGTAAAAGCTTTTCAGTGAGTAAAGAATATATATTATTACATGTACACGTACGTATTGTAAAATTGTTTTTGTTTTAAAAATAAAAAAAATTATAAGTTGAGATGAAATGAGTATCCCGTTTCCTATATATTTAGTCTAGATGCAATACTAGGAATAAGATGGAAATAATACATAAGTTTGTGTTTATATATTTCATATTATTTTTTTTTGGTTCTGTTTTTGGATTTAGAGGTAAATAGTATTTTTTAAGAAGTTTTTTTTTAACAAATATCCAAAGTTTTTAAAAATTAGTTAAATTGTCATTTTTTTTAAAAATAGTTAATCAATTTTTTTAACTGGTTGATTCGAGATTGACTACATAATATTGATAATCTCATAAATTAGTAATTGAATGTAATCATCAATTTTCAAGTCAATCACTGATCGATTGAATCTGAATTAAAAAAAAAAAAAAAGACAAAGGCTATTTTGCTAAATAAAAAACAAAAGGGAAGTTGGAAATAATTATATTACCTTTTCACCAAAGAAAGGGTCGGGAGACTCTACTGATGAAAAGCCGCCAGCTGCCTCCGCCTCAGACCAACTCATGAATTTAACCATCTTTGGTAAATTCCTTAATTCCAAGGAGCGTAATTCAGGAAATTCAACAGCTCCATCATCTTCTGATCTCACATGGCCTACTATCTCCTCCATCATCTCACAACCATACACTTGTACAGAGTGAAGTCTTTTGAAAATAGACAAAGGGAAGACATTCTTCAATTTATCACAACTCCACACTTCGACCTCCCTCAAATTCTTAAATGAATCTTCCGGGAGCTTACCATGACATATCCTTTCCAAGTTTCTTAATCCCATAAGGTCCAGGCTCTCCAATACTGGAAAGGCCTTGTGAGGATGAATCTGCTGGTCCACACAATCAACGATGTATTGAACTCCATCGCTGTTAAACAAACGGAGACGCCTCAAGTCACAAAAGCCCTCACTGTCCAGATCGTAAACAACATTCTTGACATCTATTAATCCAGCTAAATATAACCCTTCTGACCTTTTCATCAACGATTCAAGACCAAGTGCTGTTAATTGACTTCTTTCACGGAGGTTTAGAAGCAACGACCCTGAAATTCCAGTTGAATCCAAGTAGCCCAGTTGGTCACCAATTGAGATTCTATATCTCTCCAACTTTTCACTAAACTTGAAATCTTTAGGAAAAGATTTGGCATCTGGTACTCTCAAGGATAAAGAAGTGAGTTTCTGCAAATTCTCTATTTCAGCGAGATTCACATTACTTCTTCTGCTGACATCGACTTCTCCAACTTCCCATTTATCAAATTCTTCTGCGATGTACAACTCCTCTAACTGTATCAAACTTGAGATGACATCAGGCTCAATCAGTTTAAGATCTTCACAACCTTCCAAATTTAGCAGTTGTAAACGACTTAGTTGTGCTACTTTTACGGGCAACTGCTTAATCGTGGACTCCGAAAGATCAAGAATTTTCAAATTCTTTAGATCTCCAATAAAATTTACATCTTCAAGCACACAACCACGTAGACCTAAGGTTTGGAGATTCTGAAGTGAATGGAAAGACGGAGGTACGGATACCAACTTTGCTTCATAAAGAAACAAAGATTTGAGCTGATCTTTACTTCCTTCAAAAAAGTGGTTTGGAATTGGTATAGGATCTCTTCGACCAGAATGAAGAAGGAATAACTCCAACTCAGAACATTCCAACCTTTCAGGAAGTTGATTGAAATCCGGATGTCGAAGTAGAGAGATCGCTTTCGAGTCTTTGAGATTTTTCTTGTTCTGACAATCTTCCAACTCATTTATTGTCAAACTGTGCATTCCTCTCTCGTTTGATGCTATTGATATAGCAACATCACGAATAACGTCATGCATTTTAACCGTGTCAGAACGACGACCATCTAACAACAAGCAACGATCTTTCAGTTTGACGAACAATGACTCCACCCTCGTTCTGGCAACTGCTAATGTACTGACATTCTGAAACAAGCCCCAACCCACGCCAATCATCCTTAGATCCTCAACTTTTATGTCCGTATCTTCACCGTATAGACTGCATAGCAACAACAATAACTTGTCTTCATGAGCTAACGAATCGTAACTACGCCTTATACTCCGGTAAACCTCTCTTAGCGGCTCAGCAATATTTGTCGGGGAAATAATCCTTCGTAGTTCATTCAAAGTATCCTTCCAAACGACCAAGTTATTCTGACGTTTTAATGGACCGGCAACTACTGTAATAGCTAGTGGCAAGCATCTACATTCTCTAACCACATCGATTGCCAAACTGTTAAAATCCCGTTGCTCAACAATATCACCTACAATGGTCCGAAACAAGTTCATTGCTTCACTGTCTGATAAATCATCAACTGGGAACTTCTCATCAGCATCCATAGAACGTAAAACATCTTGGAATCTAGAAGTCATCAATATCTTGCATCCTTCATTCTCGAGATGTATGCCAACCTCTATCAAATTCAGTTCGGCCCAGATATCATCTAAAATAATTAGAATACTCTTCTGTTCCTTCAGTCGACGTTGTAGCCGATGTGCTCTTTCAGGTATGCTTTCTAACCCTTTAATATCTAGACCTATCTTCTCTGCAATATCTGTTTGCATTCTGCTGAAGTCTGGAGGTCGGGATACAGTCGTTATAGCCACCTGAGTGAATAACTTGGCTTCCACGACTTGCCTAGCAACTTCTTTAGCAAGCGTTGTTTTGCCAATGCCGCCTATACCATAAATTCCAATCCTGCTGACATTACGATCTTGTAGCAACTTCATGATGTCCTCCAAAATCTTCTTTCGCGATCCAAAGTCCTCATAACCTCCCCTCATCGCAATGACAGTCTGCAGAGCAGGACGAGAAGAAACCACATCGAATCCCTTGGCAGCCTGAATTTCACGTTGAAGGTCCTCTGCCATTTTCCTTGCCTCCCTGCTCAGTTTTCGCCCGGACACCAGGTTAGGAATTTGCACACTGCAGCAGCTGATACTTGCACGATCTCGATTATTGTTCAGAAAATTCGTGGCTCCTTGGGAGATGTCTCGTGCGCTCGTCAGCCAGTTTTGAACTTCATCGTGAATATCTTCGCCTCTTCCACTAGCTTCCTCAACTCGACCTTGTAGGTTTTGTATTGCAGCATTGAGTTGTTCAACTCGAGCTCTTAGGTTATCAACATCGCTTGTGTAGTGACGCAGCCGGCGAGCCAAGACAACCGTGTACTCGGCTAGTTTGGACACAATTGCAGTACCGACCCCGATAATGAACTCCATATAAACCTATTTCTAGTTTACTATATATTTCTTATCTTGTTTTCTTTGCTTTTTAAATTTTCTTTCTTCAGAACTATCTTTTTTGTTTTTGTTTTTTCAGAACTATCTTATTTAAGCAGACACAAATGGAAAATTTTAATGAAAGGGGCTACTAACAGCAACAAGAAGAAAATAAGTGTAAGAAAATTTACGTATGTGTAAAACTATAATAAAAGAGAATCAGACAACAACGGAACAAATCATGATAAAAAGAGGATGAAATCAAAGAAGAGCAAACCTGATCTTCTTATGGATTTTAAGCACAGCCACTTGATGCCGAGCAGAGTGTTTTTCTTTTTATATTATTTTTTTTCCTGTTTCGTTTTTGTTTTTCAATTTGGAGAGTAAAAAAGAGAAGACATCGACAATCATAACAAGAACGAAATCAAGGAACAAAGTAATAACCACTAAGCCCTTCAATGCAGCTGGAGTGTTGGTTTTTTTTTTTTTTTTTTTTTTTAATTGGCAAAATAGAACTGAAAGAAAACACTACGACAAAGGAAGGAAAAACAAAAGGGACAACTATTAATTCTGTTTGCGAAAATCAAGGGAAGAGAATGTTACTTGATTTTTCTTCTTCACAGGTTTAATTAGACAACAGGCCAGAGAGAAAATGATACAAGATTCAGAGAATGAAAATGTGAAAATGAGAAACTTTTTTCAGAGAGTTTACTCGAGCGAATGGAAGTAATAATTATGCACAAATAATATTAGAAAGATAGTGAAAAAGGAAAACAAGATAATGTATAAAATGACCATTGACGAAGTCGCATTCACGAGTGACTTTATTTGATTGGCCGTCAAAAAGTAGAGTGGTGCAATTGTGTTATAATTAAAGATAAAGGGCCTGTTTTGTAACAATGATTCTCTTCACTTTGGTTTGATTTGCATAATCAGTGGTCTTTACTTTTGAAACATTTGGAATCTCTAGGTGCTGCGAAAGAAATAAATTAGAATTTCTATAATAATTTTTAAGTTGAACAAAGATATATATATATATATATATATATATATATTAAAGTTCATTGGGATTTGCTATCGTAAGAAAATATAAAAGAAAAGTAATTGGATAGCAAAATAAAGTAAATAATTTAAAATGAGGAATTAAATATTTGTTATTAATTAATTTTACAGATGAATTTATAAAAATTTTAGGATTTACTAATGAATTTGATATTGATATTCATTGTATTTAACTAAAGGTAGTACAAGTCTTGACATTCTCTTGTCTCAATTCTAAGCTTGCTAAAATGGTGTTATAAGTACATCCGTTGCATGTTTACCGCATCATAAGAAAAGTAATAAGATTGAAAAAAAAAATAAAGAAAAAAAAATGAGGAATCAAATAATTATTATTAACTTATGCTATATATGAATTTATTAATTTTAAGGATATATAAATAAATTTGATGTTGGTATTCATTATCTATACCAATGAAACAAATGTTGAAAGATGTGCAAGTCTTGTTATTTAATTTTTTCATTTTCTGTATTTTATAAGGTTTACTCAAATATTGTTACCATACATGACTAAAAGAGAAAGAAAATCTCCAATACCAGAATATTGAATTTTGCTTCCCACGCATCTTTCGCCATTAATTACTTTTATACTTAAACGTTTTTTTTATTCTGGGGCAATTTAGTAAATAAAAAATTGTTAAAAAAAAAAAAGATATGGGAAAAGCATATATACATATATGTGTGTTTGTGTGTGTGTGTTAATAGACATCCCCTGAAGAGAAATTGTATATTCAAATATATTTTACTCCTATATATACCCTCTTAGAAAGTATGAGTGAACGAGGTGTAACAAAAAGTATATATAGTTATTCTTTTTAGCAAAGTAAAATATTTAATTTATATCATTGGTTTTTGTGCAAAATTTTTTCTTCAATTATAAAACGACGGGCATCATGAATTTTCTATTTTTAACATTTCCAACCCTCTCTCTACCAAACAATTCAATATTCTCTTTTGCCATTCTAAAAACCCTCCAATCATCTTTTATATCCTTGATTATTGTGTAAAGTTTCTCTTCAATTCAAAAATATGGTAGATCCTATGGATTTTTTGCTTCTTTCATTCATAAATTCCTCTCCACTAAATTATCCAATATTCTCTTTTTGCACTCTAAATTCCCTTCAATCATTTTTTTCCTTTCTTCTTTTATATTCTACGCCAAACATACCTTATTGTATATATTTTTTTCTCGTAGGTTTAATCCAAATGATTCGATGCAAATAAAGAGCGTACGTCCAATTAAAAATGTAATCGAGGACCATAGCTTTTGGAAGTCAAATATCGTAGTGCGGAAAAAATGAGCTAGGTGAAAAAACTGTACTGCCAATGGGTTGTCATCCCTTTAGTCCTTTCTCCTTGAATTCCTTGAATTATTTCTCATTTATGTAACATATTTTTCTCTCATAATGTCTTCTTTATTATTATTTTTTAGGTGGAAATTTTGTCTTTTTGCATTCCCTGTCTATTAGATCTTTTATTATTCTACTTGTGGCCGACATGAATCACTGTGTTATTTGTTAATGCTCATCTATTAGATCTTTTCATCGTCTTGATGTCCTTTTCACTATATCGTCTTTTTATCATCCATCAATGTACCATTTTATCGTCTTGATGTCCTTTTCACTAATTTTTTTTTAACATGAATTTGTGCATCACTACTATTTATTCACTCTTTTAATTCTACACACAGTCTCTCATATTCACGTTTCGTTGATCTAACGGTCTTTCAATATAGAGCATCTCTATTAGAATACTAAATTGCTAGGTCAATAATATTTTAACCAAAAAATATTTTGATATGTCAATAATATATTTTCAATGATTAGATTAAAAAAATAATTATTTGTAATGACGTGTTAGATTTTACGTCACATTTGTCAACCAATATCTAATTTAGTTGGTGCCTTAACTTTTTCTTCTAATCATTATAGTTTTGTTGTTTTTTAATTAAAACTAAAAATTTATTTTTACAAAATTTAAAACTAAATGATAATAAGGAAAGATAGACATATAAAATAGAGCATAAATATCAAATATAGCATCCTAAAAAATTATAAAAAAGAAATAATGCCACTCCTTTTTATGATAAATATAGCATCGATATCAATAAGTATTGTAGATGGTCTTATGCTTTTCTCTGTACTAGCTAGTTGGGGTACGTGCTCCGCACGTGTAAGATCTCCAAGTAAGCTTATTACTGGTAGTATTTATTTATCAATTTCTGTATGTCACTATATTCTAACACTACTATAATAAGCCACTTTTACAACGACAATATTTGCGACGACTATAAATGGTTCAATTATCTATTTCTTTGAGCTAGTAGTCACAAAAAGTTAAATGGTTCAAGTCATCGCATTTATTAGTTGCGACGACATGTGATCGCAGTTTCAAAACTTGCCAAAAATTGGAGGATCGACCAAGTCTATTTGTGACGACGTGTCGTCGTCAATAATGAATATGATGCCAAAACATTATTGGCACATAAACTTAGCGCCAGATATTGGTATTTGCGAGACATATATCGTGACTATTAATAGAAGAGTGCGGCACAAATTACAAGAGAAATTTTGACCAAGAATTCTAAGGGTATTTGCGACGACTTATCAAATAATTTTTCGATTTAAATTTTACAAAAAAAAAAAAAAAAGAAAAAAAAAAGAAAATTGGTAATATTCCTGGCTCTCAAAAAGTTTTTGCAACAATATTTTATCACATCGTCACAAATACTGATTCTAGAATCTTCCTCAATTATATGACGATTTATTTTAAATTTTGGGAAACTTTCGGTCTAGTTGTTAGTGAGGACTTGTCGTTGCTAATAATGGTTCTGGAAGCTTCTTTTAAAACAGTTTAAAATTACGCCATTTTTTAAAACCGTCTAAATTTTGAAAGTTTTCCGACGTTGCTTCTTGAATTTTGAATCAGTATCCCTGTTTTTTGCTTTTTAAGATTATTTGCATACTTATTTCAAAATATGTTTAAAGCAAAAAATTCAAAATTCACTGTTCAAATCATACTTTTCCAATTTTATGTTGATAGAGTTGATATATCTGAGCCCACTGAATTCACTTGATATCCTGGGCATGTTTACTTGCATCAAAGAGAAAGGAAAAGTGAGTAGTCATTTTTATTTTTTTTTACTTAATCATGTGTTTACTTGCAGAATGGGGAATGAGATTTTAGTTGTCTCCACACAATATAAGAAATGAAGAAGGAGAATGTCAATCCTTACATCCCCTTGGTATTGATTTCTTGTCAAGGGAAATATATATTAGATTTACTCATATATCCTTAATAAGTTTTCATGTGCTAATGTTTTCTTTGTCGTGTACAAGGATCTTTTAGTAATTACATTAATAAGATTAACGTTAACAATGTCAGTAAACACTATAAAGGGAATGAAACTATTTCCGTTTGCACCATTCAATATGTAAGTAAACACTAGAAAGTGAATTAACGATTCTCTTTCCTATTTTTTTACTTTACTTTCTAATCTCATTACCTTTTCCATTACATTTCTTTACGGTTTAGTAAACACGCATTCATGCCACTATTTTTAAAAGATTTGAAAACTCTATCATTTATAAGATACTATTCTGACTCCCACTCTAATTTTCATTTGATTTATAACTTGTTAAAAAAACAAATAACAAATCTAATTAGTAAAATATTAGTATTCTCAATTCCTGTTCTTTTTTTTCCGTAACTGGAATGACCATATATAAACTATTAAAAAATGATGCTACAATAGTTTTTTTCGTTAATTTTTGGTTGAAATTTTTAGTTAGCATCATTTTTTGACCAAATTACTAACAAATTCTATTTAAAAATTAACAGAAATGATTATTGTAGAAACATTTAAATAGTTTAGGGGTATTCTAGCTACGAAAAAAAGTTAAGGGACGAAAGTTACACAAGATTAAAAGTTTAGGAACTAAATGAATAATTTATCCTAATAATAATACAAGAATCCTAATTGAAACCAAGGCCACTAAATTTACATTATGAAACCAACATGATCAAAACAATAAACAGAAGCAACATTAAAATTAGTTAACTTAAAGACTTATTAGCACAAATATAAAATTCAAGGATATAAAAGACTAGAAAAAAAGAACTCATGATAGCTTTCAAACTTTATGATGTAACAGATGGTAAAATAAAATTCTCGAAGGAATTTATTTCAGCAGCTAAAGCAGAAGTGCAAGATGAGGCAGTTTAGGAGAAGGAAAATAATAACAAAAATAATGTGATTACGTGAGTTATTATTAATTTTAGCATTATGAGACCATAACCTACAACTAGTCACGAATCTTTTTTTTTTTTTTTTCTTTCTTTTTTTAAATAAACTCGACGAGATTACTAATCTAGTAAAACACTTGTCTTCTTAAGCTGACACAGCTGAGGGCACTCTATACACAGCTAAAACATAATTTCTTAGATAAAACTCCTAACAACCACCTCAAGGAAATTAGAGAATCGTCTTGCAATAGCAAAGAAGAAATTAAAAACCACATAACACTGGACAATCACCAGAAGATTATACTTAAAGCACCAAGCGGAGCAACAAGAACTGTTGGAGCAAAAGCGTAGGGCAGTGAAGTTCGCTATATCGCCAACAATCTTTATATTAGAAAGAAAAATGCTAGAGATACTAACTTTAATATCAACTTTTGAACATCAAATTATGTGATATATAAATTGTCTTCTTTAATTAGTAAGTATTTAAAGTATTGTCACATCAGTTGATTGTTTTTACTAATAAAATTATGATACATGAATTGTTACTCAAAAAATTAAGATTAGAGTTAGTGTCCCTAACACTACTCTATCAAAAATCGTATAGTCAAACAGATAATAGTCCTTCGATCCAATTTCAAAAAGTGAACAAAGTGAAAGAAAAAAAAACAAAACAAAAAAACAAAAGACAAGAATCATAATTGAAACCAAGCCAACTAAATTTATGTTGTGAAACCAACGTGATCGAAACAATTAACATAAGCAACATTAAGAACAAGAAAATAAGTCAACTTAAAAGACTTATTAGCACAATACAAAACCCAAGGATATAAAAGACCGGCGGGGGCGGGGGGGGGGGGGGGGGGGGGGGGGGGGGGGGTGGGGGGTGGGGGGTGTGGTGGGGTGGGGTGGGGTTGGAGAAAAAAAAAAAGAGACCTCTTTAACACATGATAGCTTTTAAACTGCATGATATAACAGATGGTAAAGTAAAATACTGAAAGGAATTTATTTTCAGCGGCAATATCAAAAATGCAAGATGAGGCAGTTTAGGAGAATAAAAATAATAATAAAAATATAATATTAGTTTTTATTAATTTTAAGATTATGAGACCATAACCTAGTCACGAATCTTTTTTTTTTTTTTTAATAAATAAACTCGAGAGAGAAGGCAATCAGTATGGAGGGCCCCTAGGACATACACCCTATACTAACCCTTCCACTTAAAATTTAATTTAATAGAAACCCATATATCAAAGAAAAACTCAATTGAGAAAACTGAAAACCCACAAAGAATTCACTGAATCTACTTGAAATCAAGATCAGAATTCTTTGAGATTGTCTTCCGAAAAACCCAAGTCAAATAATGTCTTTAGCTACTTTGAGACTTGAACTTTATTAAGAGTATACACTCACCCTCAACCACGTAGCTACTTGCATCAAACCTCCTGGAAGGGACTAATAAAATTTTTGGTGCTTACTGGTCACATAACAATGACTTGTTCTTACCCATTTAACAATGGAATAGCGGTGTAACTATTACATAATTGGGTTACCATCACCGATGACTCTTTTAAAGAAAGATTTCAATTTCATTCCACTAAATGTTTCCTTGACTAAGTTTCTCAAAAGACTTTTTGTCACTTTTTGTCAAAGGATCTGCTAGGTTCTTATTTTTCATTATGTAAACAACATTAATAACACCATCCGTTATTAATTATTTCACATATAGTCTCAAGCTAATATGTCTAGACTTTCCATTGTACACTTTATTATAAGCTCTAGATTATATAACTTCACTATCATAGTACAAAGAAATAGATTGTATTGGTTTGGCTACAACGTAATATCAAATAATAAATTTCTCAGTCATTCTGCTTCTTTGCCTGCTACTGCTAGTGCTATAAATTCAGACTATATTGTTGAGTGAGTTATGAGAGTCTGTTTCTTGGATGCCCACGATACAGCTCCTCTACCAATAGTGAATATCCATCCCAATGTGGATTTTTTATCACTTGCACTAAATTCAGACTATATTGTTGAGTGAGTTATGCAAGTCTGTTTCTGGGATGCCCACGATACAGCTCCTCCACCAGTAGTGAATATCCATCCCAATGTGGATTTTTTATCACTTGCACTAATTATCCAACTCGCATCAGAGTACCCTTCAAGTACTGTTGGATAATTATTGTAAAACAAATTCATATTAATGGTCCTTTTAAGATAACCAAGTATCCTTCTAATAGCATTTCAATGCTCAACACTTGGATTGCTCGTAAACCTTGATATTGTGCAAACCGCAAAGGCTATGTCTGGCCTTGTACAATGCAAAGCATACATCAAGCTACCAATCGCATTGGCATACTCTAGTTGTGCTACCGTTGGGCCTGAATTTTCTAGTAATTTAATACTAGAATCATATGGGGTATTTGCTTCTTCAAACTTCAAATGATTGAATTTAATAAGCATTTTCTCAACATAATGAGATTGACACAACGAGTAACCCCCACTATGCTTCCTAACCTTTATATCCAAGATAGTATCTACCTCACCAAGATCTTTCATCTTAAATTGTGAAGTTAGATACTTTTTAATATCATTTACTCATTGTATATTTGTTCTAAAGATAACCAAGTCATTAATATAAAAAACATTAAATTACATCAAAATCTTTTGTAAATTTAGAATATATACATTTATTGGAATCATTATGCTTAAAACCATGAGACAAAATTACTGAATCAAATTTCTCATGCTACTGTTTTGGTACGTGCTTTAATCCATAAAGCGCTTGACTAACTTGCAAATCTTTTTCTCATTTCCAGACAATACAAGCCCCTCAGGTTGTTCCATATAAATTTCTTCATCTAGATCACCATTTAGAAAAACTGTCTTTACATCCATTTGGTGCATATGCAAATTGTATATTGAAGCAATTGCAAATAGCACTCTAATAGATGTTAGTCTAGCTAGCTACCGGAGCATATGTATCAAAATAGTCTATACCATGTTTTTGTTTAAAACTCTTGGCTACTAATCTAGCCTTGAAAGTTTGTATAGACCCATCGGTATTGTACTTTCTTCTAAACACCCATTTGTTGCTTATCGATTTTGATCCCGGAGGGAGATCAACCAAAACCTATGTTTGATTAGACATAATTGAATCCATTTCATCATTTATAGCCTCTCTCTAAAAGGAAGCATCTCTAGATGACATGGCTTCATTAAATGTCTTAAGATCTTCTTCAACATTTAGCAACAATGATATTTTATTTAGTACACTATTTCTATCTCCTTCAACCAAGAAGGCTAAACCTTTCTCTTTTCTTTCACATTGACTTCTCCTTGGTTCGAAAGATGTCATAGACTATTTCCTTTTGTTATAAGTGGAGGTACTAGGAGTAAAGTTACGTGGTTGATCAATATTATATTCTAATTCAAAGGTAAAATCAAGACTAAATTTATTTTCAATAAATTCAATATCTCTTGATTGCAAAATTACATTATAATCTAGATTCAACAATCTATATGCCTTGTAATTGTCAGCATATCCTGCAAAAACATTTTTAATTCCTCTTGCATCTAACTTTAATGATTTAGGGCCATGCACTCTATAAAAAGCTAAACAGCCTCATATCCTTAAATACATCAAGTTTGGTTTTCTTCATTTCCATATTTCATATGGAAAAACATGTGTTTTCATAGACGTTATTATATTATGAACATGATATGCAGTAAGTAAAACTTCCTCTCATAAATTATTTGGCAATTTAGCATTAAGAAGCATAGAGTTAATCATATTTGTAAAAATCTTATTCTTTCTTTCAGCCAAACCATTTTGTTGAGGAGTAAACGGGGCTGACATTTGGTGAGTAATACCATGCCCTTCAGATAAGCCATTAAACTCATTTGAAAAATATTCACTACCTCTATCACTTCGAACCATTTTGATCTTTCTATCTTTTTGGTTCTCAACTTCAGCCTTGAAAAATTTGAACTTATCAAAGACTTCATATGTTGTTCTAATTAAGTATACATAAGTGTGTTTAGAGCAATCATCGATAAAAGTGATAAAGTATCTTTTCTCTCCTCTAGTCAAAATACCATTATACTCATAAATATCTATAAGAATTCTATTCAAAATTTGAGTATTTCGTTTGGCTTTAGGAAAAGGTTTCTTAGTCATTTTTGCTTGTATGCAAATCTCACACTTATCATGTTTTAAATCTTTGCAATTAATTAAACCATGTTTAGACATGTATTTCAAAGATATAAAATTTAAATGTGTTAACCGGCATGCCAAACATCAAAAGAGTCAACAATATAAACATAATTTATATCTTTATTATCAATAATACTTAGCTTGTTCATGCCCTCACTAGAATAATCTTTTACTACAAAAGTCCTATTCTTAGATACAATACATGCGTTACCCTCAAGTACAATCTTAAGTCCGTTCTTACACATAAGACTAGCGGATACAAGATTTTTCTAATATCAGGAACAAGGAAGACATTGTTCAAAGTTATTTTCTTCTCGGAAGAAAAGTTAATCTCCACCATTCCTTTCTCGGCAACCATCGCTGCATTATGATTCCCCATGAGAACCATTTGTCCTTCCTTTTCCACTTGATATGACGAGAACAATTTCTTATCATTACAAACATGAATAGTGGCACCGAAATCGAGCTACCAATCACATGACTTTGTTGCAGCTATATTGGTTTTTGTAATCATGCCAATTTCCATCTTCGAGACCATAGCACATATCTCTTTGATTTTGTCTTCAACAACATTGGTTTTGTTGATATTAACTTATTCTTTTTTCTTTTTGTATCTATAGCCATTTTGGCAATAGCCTTTATTTTCACAAAAGAAGCATTTTTCGGAAAACTTCTTGTGGTCATTGCTGGACTTCTTGAACTTCTTGTCATTGTTGACTTTGAAGTTCTTTCGAAACTTACTTGCTTCGGTGACATGAACTTTAGAGGAATCCACAATCTTGATCTCGGGATCACATGACTTAGTCTCTTCTTCAATCCTCAAGTGCTTTTGTAATTCCTCCAAAGTTATATCATCTCTCTTATGAAGGAGTTTCTTTCTATAACCATTCCAACTTTGGGGTAATTTAGAAATAATAGCCCTCACTTGAAATGATTCAGAATTTCTACTTTCAATTCTCGAAGCTCAGTAACAATGACTTGCAATTCATATATTTGATCAAAGACAGACTTGGTATCAACCATGACAAACTCAATATATTTCAAAATGAGAAATTTGTCCATACATTCTTTCTCTGTTTTGTACTTGTATTCAAGAGCATTCCATATTTCTACCGGAGATTCCATTGAATTGTAGAAATCATAGAGCCTACTGGAAAGTGTGTTGAGAATGTGAGCACATCACTTCATCATCTTCACGCTTCTTCCTTGCAACCTTCACTACATTGGAATCGTCCTCTTTTGGTTCTGGAAGTGGCTCCAAATTCGGATCAAGAACATAGGCAATCTTAAGGACGGTAAGTAGGAAGAACAATTTTCCTTTCTAGCGGGTGAAGTTAGTTCCATCAAAACGATCAAGTTGGACATTTGGATTGAGAAAAGAAGTCATATCCTTTTCAACCTCCATTACAATAGAATAAAACCTTAAAGATTGTTGCAGAATGAGAGTAGAGTAACAACAATGAAGGCAAAGAAAACTGAAAACAAAGATGGGTTTGAGGTGTATTAAGAATACTTTCCTTTAAGGTTTTATTTTCCCTCACTACTAAGTTTGCTAAAGAGTTTAACAACAAATTACCCCCAAGATACAACAAATCCTTGAATACAATATCTAGCAATAATATTGTATTCCAGAACAAATATATGAAATCTGTAAATTTCTGGAGTTTTTAAAAGCACAGAGGTGTCTTTTTATGAACCGTTACAACCACAGTAATCCATGTAACCTTTTCCAAGAGGTGTCTATTCATTGCAAAGTCATCTCTTTTTTGTATCTATTCAATTATCATAATTGATATATCAATTATTGATAATAATTCAGTTTTGTATGAAAATATACAACCAATAGACACAACGGTTCAAAACAACTCAAAAGACACATTCAGATCAACTCATATTAGGACGTATCACGCTACCGCGCGCCTGACAAGCGCGGCTACGTGGCCCTCTTAGCCTAGAGGGAGCTCGCCCATGCCGCTCTTTCGGCGCACTAGACAGGTTGTACGGAGCGTGGCTACACCGCCCTCTCGGTCTGCTGGGCGGGCTGCAGGGAGAGTGGCCGCGCCGCTCTTTCGACCACCCTCTCAGCTCTATTGTGTCTTTTGATCTTATTTTAAATGAGATACATATTACAATCTCTCTTATAGTTGTTGAAAACTATGTTAGTTTGTTTCTTTTGAAGCAGACTCAAGGGCGAGTCTCTCTCTCTGTTTTTTTTTTTTTTTAACAGAGGAGAATTGATGCAAGAGGTTGTAGTGTGGGCATTCCTTTTGTTGTTTCTTTATAGTTCCTTTATGTTATATTTGTTGTCATTTTTGTTATGTAAGTTTAGTGTCGTTTGAAGTGGCTTCATAAGTTAGTAAAATACATTTGTAATGGGGACTTTTTGAAAGAAGATAATAGACAATTGCTGTCTCATTTTAGGTTGTCGGCGATTTCACCTTTATAATCGCCTTTATCGGCCATGGATTTGGTGTTTATTGGGGGGCACTTATTATTATTATTATTATTTTTTTTTTTTGAAGTGGTGGGCGAGTTCGTATCTTTTCTCTCTCTTATTATTATTATTATATTTACATTTAGATATTAATGTTGTTGTTTTTGTTTAGAAACATTTAGATTTTTGCTGTTTTTAGTTACCCTTAACGGGATTGTCAATTATTTTCCCTTTTTTTTTCAGAACGTTACTTGTATTTTTTTTTTTCTTTTCAATAAAACAATGGGATGAGTAAATGAGATGCTATAGAAATGTTGATTTAGTTATGATATCTTTGTGTACCTATTAATACATGTCACCATTATTTATATAATTTTTTTTTAAAATTTAGAGATGGGGTGGATTCGAACTCTATATTTTTTTGTGAAGTTAAATGTAAAATTACTAATAATCTAGAATATTATGGTTTTCTTATGTGTTTATTTATTTTTTTTCTTTTTTCTTTTTTTTTGGTTGAACAAATCTATTTAGATTGAGTGAACAAAAAATGACATTTTATGTTTTAAGTACTTTATAAGATTATTTTTTAAACTATAATATATCATTTTAATGTTATCCAAATAACAAAAATATATATATATATATATATATATATGCATAATTATTGGGGACCAAAAAAAAAATACAGGTACTGATATGGTAATTTCCCTTGGCTACACTAGCTAAAATGTATGACCACTTTTCATCCAAAATTAGGCTTTGTTTGGCATTTAATTTCAACTCTAACTTAACTGTATCTTTTCATCTCGTTTTTTTTGTCTTTTTCTGAAAATTCAACAAAATTTATAATTAATTTTTAAAAAATTAACCTACTTCAATTTAAAAATTTCATCTCCAATCAGTGAATCAAATGCAATCTTAATAAATGATTCTCTATGGGTGTTGAATCTTTTGCAAAGCATGCTATCTTATTCATGCGTCTTGAATCCTATACAATGTATGTTATCTTTTATGTATGCAGAGAGTTGGAAATTAATTGAATGGAAGCATGCAGTTTCATAGGTCATCCTACAGAATTTTTTGTTGAATTTTTTGGAACTTCTGAGTCTAGCTAAGATCACTTTTTCTGACTCGAGAAAGGAATAGAATAAGATATTTATTAATTTAAAAGTAATGAGCATAAATTTGGGGTAACACTGTGGTAAAGCCCTCATTTTTATACCATATCGATAGAGTTCATTTTTAAACCATTAAGATATAATCGAACAGCTGAGATATTATTTGTGTAGCATAATTATCATACACCTTATCTCATATTAATATAGATTAATAAATAAAAAAAAACCCACCCCTTCCCTTCCCTTCCCCGACATCGGTGACCGACCAGATCTGCCCCCTTGGCTGACAACTTCCCCAAGCGCTCGAGCCCCCCCCCCCCCCCCCCCCCCCCCCCCCCAAAACCCAGCTTGGGCCCCCTCTACTTGCCCCCCAAGGTCACCCCCGACGCCAAACCCCACAAACTGAGCAGCCTCCCCCTAAACCCACCCCTGACACCGAACCCCCCTCCCCCCCCCCCGGGGGGGGCTTCGCCGAAGGTCACACAGGGGGTGCGATGGCTTCATGACAGATTGAGGAAGAAAAAAAAATATGAAATAAAATAAAAGATTGTATGTGTATGAGACTATATTAACATTATTTGCATGTTAGATCATAATTGTTCATTTATTCACACAATCAATTCTATTTGTTGGATGGATCATCACTGGTAGTGCTCTTTATTGGAGCTTTACCACAGTTTCTCTCATAAATTTGTTGCATTTGCAATAAATTTATAGAACATAGAATGGATTTGAGCATCAATGGGAACTAGAGACAACTTGTCTCGTTGGATCACAATGACTTCCTTTCCATTTTATCTCAACACTTAGCAAAGTTGAATGACTTATTTGATTTATTGCCAAAGTAACTGGAGTGATGTGATTACTGATTTGAATCATTGTCATAATTGTCTTTTTTTTTTTTATTTTTTTATCAAACTTTCCCCTTATTTGGATGAGATGTTCAATTTTAAAAATTGAATTTTTTTTTATAAATATTGTTTTCCTTAACTTTTTTTCAAAATTTTTTTATTTTTAAACTTATTTTATACAATACCCTTTTAAAAAAATAAAATAAATTTTTTAAAAATCTTTTTACAATACACTATTTTTAATACTATTTTTTTTTTCATTCTAAATAATTTTTGTTTTTAAAATTTAAAATAATTTCTTATAAAAAATGAACAATAATTCAATATTTCTGTAACCTGATCAGATAACTAAATTTGTCAGAAGAAAATCAAGGCTCAAAGTGAGGCAGATGCTCAAAGATTAAATGCGAAATTCAAGGAAGAAAAATATTTCAACTTTGCAAATTGAAAAAAAAAAAAAATGCACACACACACACACACACTTATTAAACCAAAAAGGATTTTGGCAGCCAAGGCAACGTAGCCCTATAAAACGTCGACGTTTAGAGAGTCGGCCGATTGAGACCAAAAAGCCGGTGGAAAAGGAAGAAAAACAAGAGAAAAATTTACATCAGAAAAATAAAAAATTAAATAAATTTTAAAATTTTAAAAAATAAAAGAAAAGAAAAATAATTCAACGAAAACCTCATCCTAGAGACTTTGTAACCCAAACAAACATTTAGGGGAGTTTGTTATCCATATACACTCAAATTAAATTATATTTTTTATCTTTTTTAAAAAATATTTTATCAAAAAATTAATAAAAATTATTATTTAAATTTAAAATTTTCAATTTAACTCAAATTATATACATATACTAAAGGATGCCTCATTTTACTGTTTTTTTAACAGTAAAAAACAGTGTTTTTTCCTTTTTTTTTTTTTTTTTGCTTTTTCAGCTACTGCTACAGTATCAAACAGTACTGTACAATAAAATTATTTTTTTGCCCTTCTGCCAGTGCTAATGCCGGTTACTGTTTCTACAGTGAATTGACGACTTTGCCCTCTACAGTGATAAACAATAAATAAACAGTGTTTTTTTAAAACCTTTTTCTACAGTATAATGACTTTTTTACCCTTCATCACTAACTATTTTTTCCTCCGCTACAGTATTATACCGGTTTTACCCTTTATTTTTTTTGGTCAATTGACAATTTTACCCTTGGTTTTTAGTTACTTTTACTATTTGATACAGTGTTGGGACAATTTTGTCCTTCTAAAATTATTAATGGACGATTTTACCCTTCGTTTGTAGTTGCTTTTTTCCTTTGCTACAGTGTTATTCCGGTTTTACCCCTCTTTTTTAGTTGCTTTTCTTTTTCCTACAGTGTGTTTTCAGTTTTATCCCTATTTAGAGTTTTTTTTCCCTTAATATTGTTTTTGCCATTTTTTTTAATGGATACTAAATTTTAGACATTAGATTCCGATCTATTGTTGTATTGTGTTTTTGCTCACTATGTCTTTTTTAAATTTTTAAACGATTTTTTTCTTTAAATTTTTATCTTTATTTCGGATTTTTTTTTTGTCTTTTATGTTTCTTTTGTTCTATTTTTTAAAGATCTTTTTTTTTTTAACTCTGCATGAATTTTTTGTGTGTCTTTTTTATTTGTTTTGTTTTATATTTAAAAAATCCTTTTTTTATTATAGTTTTTTCCAGTTCTTTTGAATCTAAAGATTTTTGTTTTTTGTTTTAATTTTTTTTCTTTAAATGAGTATGACTACAGAAATTTTTTTGATTTTGTTTTTGTTTTTATTATTGTTAGTACTATTACCATTTTGATTTTACATCTTTATTATTGGAAGAGATTTTGAGAAAAATTATACTTATTATAATTATAATATTTATCTTAATTAACTGTTTTTATTATATAATATTCAATTTATTTATTTATTTTTTCTTTTTTTCCTGTGTAGCGCACGGGTATTAAACTCGTTTATACTAAACAGATCCATAAAGACGTTGTCAGAAAAAAAATAAATAAATAAATAAAAATAAAAAGAAAGAAAACCACACACCCTTAAAAATCTCTCCCTCTTTCTCAGCTCCCAAACACCAAAATCCGAACCCTAACCCAAGGCTTTCTTCTCTCTTCTTTTTCTTTTTCTTTTTTTTTTTTTCCTTCCGATTTTCTAATCGCACAAGAATCCTGGCGGATCTGGTTTGTGGAGAGGTGCGTTTTACTTTCTTCTCGAATTTTCGGTCTCTGTCTCTTTGCCTTTCTAGGGCTTCTTTTGTGCGTAAATTTTAATGGAGAATTTCGGCTGATTGATCCGATTAAGGCATTAATTTGATTGCGATGGATCTGATAATATACCTCTTATTTTTCTTTATTTTTCCTGTTCTTTGTTCCCAGTGTTTGAATACGGTCAACTCTCTCTCTCTCTCTCTAGATTTTTTTTTTTCATTTGTTAGAAATGTATGGATGAACATTGAGCGTTGCCGATATATTTTTTTTCTTCATAAAAATTACGAATTTTTTTCCGCTTTTGGGCTGATAATTTCACCCAAAATATTTCGGTATTTGGTGATTTTTTTTTGGTAATATTTTATTTTACTGATGTCCTGTAATCTGTTGGAACGTTGAAAGGAAATTTTTTTTTAATTTATAGAAATTTTCTGGGTTTCAGACATTATGATGCTGTCGGATGATTGATCCTGTTTGGAAATTAATGTTTGTCTACATTCTTGTGTAGGAGATTCTTTTCTTAAAATCGAGTGTTGCGAAAATGAAGTGAATGTCTAAATGTTACTTGCTTTGCATGCTTAAAAAGATTATGCTTAGTTATGTTCGGATTATATTTTGGTATGTCAAAGGGATCAATAAGGGGGTTATATTTGGGCACGTGTGTAACGGATTCTTACGAAAATTAAGTTCGTTTTTCTAGGTTCAGCTGTGAATTTTGAAGGATAGTCGGAGATAGTGTTATTATAGGATCAATGGGGCCCAGATGGAAAGGGAAGGGCTCAGCAGGCAAAGCTCTCGGCGATCCCATGTCTAAAATAGTGTTTCAGCTTCAATCTTCCCTACTTGAGTCAGAGGCTCAGGCACTCCTTTCCGGGTCCAATGCGCTCCTCGTTGCGGAGCCACAACAAGCTGATCTCCTCAACCGCGCTTGTTTCGGCGTACCCATTTCCACATTCGAGAAGGACAAGCAATGGTTTCAACTGGGCATGGAAGAGGCCTTTTACCTCTCCCATTCTCTCAAATGCCTCAACATACTCGACAAAGACAAGCGCTTGATGACCCATCAGCAGCTATGGCAGTACATGAAATACCGGAAACCAAATTTTCCAGATTTCTACAAGGCCTATTCTCATCTCCGAGTTAAAAATTGGGTTGTGATGTCAGGAGTTCGATACGGTGTCGACTTTGTTGCCTACCGCCATCACCCGGCTCTGGTCCACTCCGAGTTTGCCGTGCTGGTTTTGTCAGGAGGAGATGGTGATGCAAATGAAAATGAAAGATTGAGGGTGTGGTCTGATGTTCATTGTACCGCTAGGCTTTGTAGCGGTGTTGTGAAGACTTTGTTGGTGCTTGAGATCGGTAAGAATGGTCATGGTGTTGGCTCTCCTTCATGTTTAGAAGAGTACAGTGTTGGCGAGTACACAATCTCAAGATGGCTTCCAGAGAGATGCCGTGAAGATTAAAATGTGGTTCAAAGTGAAAGCACTACTTCTACAAATTGTTGAGGATGATATGGTCATGGAACCAAGTAAGTACTCATGGCCTGTTTGGATCATATATTGCATTTGAATGTTTGTATTCAACTACAAAATTTGAATTGTGCATTCAAATGAAATGTCTGTTTGGATAGTTTTTGTTAAAGATTACATTTGAGTAGTGAAAGGATAAAAAATTGAGCGGGTCACTGATTTCTAAAAAATAAAAATTCAGATTTGGATTTAAGTTGAATTGTCGTGAAATAGTGTAACATTCAATAGCAACCCAACTAAATGTGTAATGCATTTGAGTACAATAATAGTTAGTCAAATAGCTTACTCAAGCAGGCCATTATTCTCTTTCTGTCTCTAGGGAGTTGAAGTGTTGTTCTACTTGTTTAAAATTTGCTCATGTAATTTACGTTTATATTATAAAGAAAAATGAAACTCAGTTCTTGTTGTTTTGATACAAAGAAGTGTTACAATGTAAAAGAAGAAAATAAACTACCAGAAATTAAGAACAGCTATAACAAATTATCCAAATAAATTGGAGGTTATTGCTTTTAACGTGAACATGAGTTGTCCCAATCTTTTCTGCATACAGACATAAGAACTCTTCTTTCTTTTGCATATGCATTGAGTGCTTTGTCAACTAACATATATGGTGCTTCTGAAAAGTTTGGATAAAGTTGTTATGAAATATCTGATTTTAAATGCCTCTTTTCAGTTAAAGATTCTCTTTTTATTAAAGACAAGAAACAGTTTCTGTTTCTTTTGGGGGCTTGGGTGTGGCAGTGGGAGGGCAATCTCGTTTCTATTGCGTTTGTGATGTGCCTATAAAACTAAGTCGCTGTTCCTGATTCTACTACTTAGGTGTTTAGACTGATTATTTCAATCCCTTTTTATTTATTTATTTATTATTTTTTATTTTTAACTCAGAGACTGATTATTTCAATCTAAATAAGTTTCTGCTTTGATCTTTCATCGGCGTCTTTTGCTTATGATGTATTATGTGTTTCTAACGTTGGCAGTTAAAAGACATGGCTGAAAGGCTTCCTGTTGGGGCTGGTCGGAATGTTAAATCACCTTCACTCGTGTCCTTGGGATCTGATCTTGTTGGCAGCGATGTTTCCAATTCTTCGATAGATCGGTTGAATAGTCAAGTATTTTGCCAAGAACCAGAATCAAATGGGTCAAACATCCAATTGCATATCTTACTAATGGGTCCACTACCACCAAAAACCGTAGTACAGTTCACAATAAACAAGGCCATTCAGATGTAACAGCTAGAAATGGGACCCGGACAAAAGATAGTGAAACTCGGAATGACACTGAATGGGTTGAGCAGGACGAACCGGGTGTTTATATCACACTTACCTCCCGGTATTACCTCCCTACCAGGAGGTGCCAAGGAATGACACTGAATGGCTTCAGGTATGCTACTCTTATGTTTCTTTGATGCAGTTCTGCATGTTGGAGACTGTTCCATGAACACTGTCTGAGTTCGACACTTTTACACTCTTTGGCGCACGTTGCTGATGATTAATAATTTGATAATGAAATATATCAATGACTGTGAAATGCCTACTGCTAACAAAGTAAAACTGTCTATTAATTCTCATTTCAAAACATTAACAAGTGAATTTCACTTGCATAGATGTCATTCATTGGCTAAAGTATGAGTAAAGATTTAGAGCTTGTTTATTTAATCCCAATTGTGAACATATTAGTTTTGGGCCTGAAACCCAATCAATTTTTGTTCTGGACGCATGTAAGTGGACATACAAACAAACATGATTCTATACATGCGAACTGATTATTCTTAGGAGTAGAAAGACTTCTAATGGTGATGCTTCTAATAATTTGTTAATAGATTAAGGCACTGGACTCTTTAAGGGACAAAATTATTAGATGCATGTGCTCCGTCACATGCCTTGCTAGTTGTAAGCAAGTACCGAGCATTGTTTGTTTAACAAATATTTGGCATTGAAATGTTATAAATAGAACCACATGAAGATATATTTTCAAGAATTAATAGCCAGTTTAGTATAGTGTTCATCTTGATCGGAAACCACCGTCTACAGTATGGAAACAGGGAGGTGACTATTGTAAGAGGAAAAGAAACCAATTACATTTCCAATCGATTTCGTTTCACTTCTAAACTTGTTTTCCTTTCTATGGTATCGAGTACAAGACACCTAGGACCAGATGCAAGATAGCAGCGTTGTGTGTTTTTGCTTTTCGAACATTACATTACACCCCTTGATGCCAGTCCCCTAATTTTCATTTTTGTTTACCACATCTTCGTCTTCATCTTTGTATTTTGATGCCGCGTCACAGATTGTAACCTTTAATGGACTTTTTGTTTTTGTTTATTTTTTCTTTGGCTGCGAGCTGCAATCTCTTATATATAGATGCATACTAAATTTTGTTCAATTTTCAAATGTAGTCGAAAATGATTTAGTGAAAAGCAAGCAGAGCAGTGGTGGGCAGAGAACCGAGCAAGAGTTTACAAGCAGTATAACGTCCGTGTGATAGACAAGTCTACTGTTGGTGTTGGAAGTGAGGATTTGACTCACTCATCTCTTTGAAACGAACATCATATGTAAATGGAATGGTATTTTTACTAGATTCGAGCTCGAGTAACAGTGAAGTCATACTGATTAGTTAGAGAGTTGGCTTCCATCCTTTCTTAAAGGGGCCGAGGGAAGCTAAAAGGCTTTGGAAATAGGAAAAGGAGAAATAGAGGGGTTTGATTGTGTTATCTCTTTTTATCCAATTTGGTCTTCTGGTATATATATATTTTTTTCTACCCCTTTTCTGATTTGTATTCCAATTTTTTTTTCCCTATTTTCCTTTGTGTGGGGGTGGATTTGAGGGTCAGAAATGTAAATTCCTAGTAGGTAGCTGGCTCTTTTGAAAGCAGCTGCCATGTAAATTCCATAAGTGAATGCATCTGCAGATTTTTTTTTTTTTTTTTTTTTCAAGCTTTGGACGGTTTTATGCATTTGCTCAGGCCATCCTGCAATCAACTAATATGTACTCTTAAGGCGACACTCTTTCTTTGTTTGTCTTGAATTTCCTGTGAGACGAGCCCTCAAAGAGGTTTTCTTAGGCTTTGTTTGACATAAAGGTTCAACTCTAATTAAACTGTATTTTTTCATCTTAATTTGTCTTTTTTTTAAAAGTCAATAAAATTTATAACTAATTTTGATAATTCAATCAATTTTAATTTAAAATTTTTATATTTAATTTATTAAATGAAGGCTTAATCTTTAATGGTGTATTAGTTTGAAATGAAATTTTTAAGTTAAAATTGATTAACTTTTTAAAAATTGATTATAATTTTTATTGACTTCAAAAAAAAAATTGAAAGAAAATTTTAGATCCATAATGAAAAGTCAAATAATCTCCATAAGTATTGACTTCAATGATGATGAAAGTCTCGAGGAAGGTAGTTTTCTTTCTTTTTCCCCGGCATCCATAAAGAAACTAGAGAGCAGAAAAAATAAAGGCACAGAAAGTTCAAAAAGAAGTTAAAGGACACTTTGGAACAGTCTTTAAGGTTTCAAGGACTAATTTCATTAATTGTGCTAAACATGGTATTAGCACGCATTACAAATTTAAACTTGGTTTTCAAACACATTAAAAAAATATATATATATATATATATAGTTGGTTATGTTTTATGCGTGTTTCTTACGTCTGCGAAGTTTGGTAGTTATTAGGTTTCGTTAGTGTTCTGAGTATGGAGCTTTGAGCCTTTGGTAGTAATAACTTGCCATCAGAAAGGCAAAAGTAAAAGCTTCAGCAGTAGTTAGGAAGTGTTCTTGTCTATATATATTTCATTAGAGAATACACCAACTCTTGTCTAAGAAGTTATGCATGCAAGGTGTCAAATCAACAACACCCCAAATCTCATTTCTCTTCTGAGAATATGTACTTGTTCCAAGTCAATATTGCAAGGCAAACTCGTCCACCAGAAGATTATAACTCTGGGCTTAACCGATGGTGCTTCTTTGTGCAAGTACCTCGTTAACTTCTACTTCTCCTGCAATTTGCACGTCTGTGCAAGCCTTTTTTTCCAAACCATGGGAGACCCTTTGGATATCTCCTTGTGGAATGGCCTTTTGGCTGCTTATACCAAGATTTCCATGTTCTTTGAAGCACTTGAGCTCTTTCAAAGATTGTTGCATTACCCTTGTGTTAATCCTGATAGTTATACGTTTCCCAGTGTTCTCAAGGCCTGTGGTCAAATGGGTAGAGTTGGATATGGGAAAATGGTTCATACCCGGTTAGTGAAAACCGGGGTCTTATCGGATGTTTTCGTTTCGAGCTCTTTGGTGACTATGTATGCTAAGTGCAATGAGTTGAAGTGTGCAAACCAGCTGTTTGATGAAATTCCTGAAAGAGACGTCGCGTGTTGGAATGCTGTGATTTCTTGTTATTATCAACATGGGCGGCCCAAGAAGGTGTTGGAAGTTTTTGAGAAGATGAAGAGTAGCGACTCACACAGTTGCGATCTCTTCATGTGCAAGGCTTTTGGATTTGGAAAGAGGCAAGGAGATTCACAAAGAAGCGATGAAAACTGGACTCTTGTCAGAGGGTTTTGTCCGTTCTTCCCTCGTGGACATGTATGGAAAATGTGGATTCATAGAAATGGCTAAAGAGGTTTTCGAGCAGATCCCCAGAAAGAATGTGGTTGCTTGGAATTCCATAATTGCAGGCTATGGTTTAAAGGGAGACAGCAAATCGTGCATCGAACTTTTCAAAAGGATGAACCGTGAAGGAACTAGACCAACTTTAACTACTTTTAGCAGCATATTGTTGGCGTGTACAAGGTCAGTGCAACTTCAACATGGAAAATGCATACATGGATACATAGTAAGAAATAGTGAAGAGACTGATATCTACATTAATAATTTACTTATTGATCTATACTTCAAATGTGGAATTGTCTTGTCTGCTAAGAACGTTTTCGAAAAGATTCCCAAGCCAGATAGAGTTTCTTGGAATGTAATAATTTCTGGATACGCTATGGTGGGAAATTATTTTGAAGCTCTCGGTGTCTATGACACTATGATGGAAGTAGGTGTGAGACCCGATTCCATCACATTCACTTCTGCGTTGCCTGCTTGTTCACAACTAGCTGCTTTAGAAAAGGGCAAGGAAATCCATAAAAGTATCATACAGAATAAGTTTGAAAATGATGAAGTGGTCATGGGGGCTCTCCTTGACATGTATGCTAAACGCGGAGCTGTGGATGCAGCGGTTGAGGTTTTCCATAGATTGCCGGAGAGAGATCTTGTCTCGTGGACCTCAATGATCACCGCGTATGGGTCTCATGGTCGGGCTATTGAAGCATTAAAGCTCTTTAGCGAAATGCAACAGTCTACTGAAAAACCAGATGGAGTTGCTTTCCTAGCCGTCTTATCTGCTTGTAGCCATGCTGGACTTATTGATGAAGGTTGCAATTACTTTAATCAAATGATTAACAAGTATGGAATTAAACCGACTATAGAGCATTACTCATGTTTGCTTGATCTTCTTGGACGCGCCGGAAGATTGTGCAAAGCATATCAGATTCTCCGAGAAAATACAGAAATGAGGGAGGAAGTTGACTTGTTGAGCACGCTACTTTCCTCGTGCCGTTTGCATGAGGATTTTGTATTGGCTGTCGAAGTTGCGAATTTGCTTATCGAGAAGAGTCCTAATGATGCTTCAACTTTTGTCAGCCTAATGAATATTTATGGTTCTGATAAAAAATGGCATGAGTTGCGGAAGGTGAGATTAAAGATGAAGGAGCTAGGATAGAGAAAGAACTCCGGATGTAGCTGGATTGAGATTAGCAAAAAGATCCACACCTTTTTTCTTGAAGACAAGTCTCACCCACTTGCAGAAATTATCTATGAATGTTCGAAAACGCTTTGTACTCACATGGAGAAAAATGACTTGTATTCAAATGAGTCATCCGGCCCTAAGGATACACTATATTGAAGGACTTTTTTTTTTTTTCAGAGAGAATAAATACATATAAACATACATACATACATATATATATATATATATATTTTTTTTTTTCTCCTGTTGTAAAAAAATACATCTAGAAATCATATGTTTGGACAACATTATACATGTATTTGCTTGGTTGAAACTATTTGCTTCAACTGCTGAAAACTGAAAAAGAATGACACACCATCGTTAAACTTGATAGGAATGACTTTGTTGACCGATTAATTTGATAATGCTTAATCAAATCCCCTAAAACTTTTTCACTCTCAGCATCTTTCAAGTTTTTATTCTAGTAAAAATTTTCGGTCTCTTATTTAAGCAACTATTAGTTGTCATGGAAGATAATCAAATTTCAGAAAGAATTTACACTTACGTAAAAGTCAAAAGTAACACTTCAAGTATTGCTCTAACAAATTTATTACTTTTTATGTGGTCGTAGGTGTAAGTTTGAATCTCCTACCTCAAATTCAATATATATATATATATATATATCTGTTTTAAGTTTAATCCATTGACATTTTAAGTAATAGACATTTTATAAACAGAGAAATGTAAACCATAAAAAGAGGACTTTGAGGGGGGGGGGGGGGACAAGATGGACATAAATTTTATATTGACAAACAAAAGAATTTGTACAATGTAAAATGATATTTCAATTGGTAAAAATTAAGCAGAGAGTTGAGAACATATATGGATAATATAAATGAGTAGTCAATTAGTACACTAATTTTTAATCTCAAAATTTTTGTATTGTGGGTAGATTTTGTATCTCAATCCCAACCATCTACATATCACATGAAGTCAACCAAGGCTAAAAAAGAAAAATGCTTTAGAATATTAGTGATATTCAATATCACACTAATAGAGAAGTAGATCCCACCGGTAAGTCCCATATTGTGGGACCCACCCTCACTTAGTAAGTGATGCTAAATATCATTGATGCCCTCTAGCATTGTTCCAAAGCAAGGGAACCAAGACTAGGAGATAGTCAAGACCAAACCATAAGCTGGAAACAACTCCGACAAAAAAAAGTAACTTAAAGTGAATGCAGCTTCCTACAGTTGATTGTGACTCCACCAACATATGAGTTGACTGCGTCTTGCAACATTTCAACAATAATCAGTCGATAACCTTCCATTTCGAGATTTAAGAAGAATCTAGCTAGAAAAATAAGCTATTATGATCTCCAAGGATACAAATTCTATAAGTAGGCGCTATCTCGGAAAACTAGGACGAGTTCCAAGATGTATATTTATAACTAAGAGGCTTTTCTCCTACTCTAAGAAGGAGTTATACAAACCAAGAGCTGTCCCAAACACACCAATGTAATTTCGTATTTCTCCACTATTATTCTTCCTTTAAAGCATTTTCAAGTTCACTCGTACTATTTTCCAGCATACATAGTGAAAATTCAAGCACCAAAGAAGACATGAAGCTCAAATCGAGAGTGAACCTATAAAAAATATCCCTATTTACTTATGTTTATCATTTATTTTTTTATCTGCTAGATCGATTTGATGATATGAATCAAACTATAACCAATCAAATGATCATATTACGCTCTTATGATGTCAAGAATAGGTCGTCGGCCCTTATTCTTCATATAAATTCAATAACACATTTCACCATCTATATCTATCAACTTTTAGTTGTCACCTTTTAATTAGGAAATTCAATATATTATTATTAATTTATGACTAATCTTAATGTAAAGTGCAAATCTTTCACCCTCAATATTATTAAGAAAGAAAAGAAAAGAAAAGGGAAAAAAAAAAGCTGCTAAAAAAAAAAGGCATGTAAATCGTAATAGCATGTACAACTTAATAGTAATTTCATCCACCGCACCATTATAACACCAATAATAATTTATTAGTAAATGGCAAGTAAATCCATCTCGAATGCTATTTGGGTCTCAGTGTGTGTCTCTCTGTCTCTCTCAATTCTTACTTAGTCGTAGCCTGCGCAACCCAGCAGTCCCAACTCTCACGGCTCAGTATGGCCGCCGCCACCGCCGTCTTCCGCACCTAGACCATCTCAGCGTAGCCACCGCCCTTGGCCATGGCCATGGCCTAGACTCTAGAGGAGGTTTCAATTCCTATTCCCTTTTTTTTTTTGGGTTTTTTCAGTTGATTTGGTAGTTTCTGGGTTCTGTTTTCTGATATCAATTTAGTAATTAGATTAATTGGATGAACAAAGCATACGAACTGAATTGGCTTCTCCTCTTAGATTCATGGGACTCCATACTCTTCCTTTCTTGCTTGGTTTTCGTTTTTGTCAAGCGGTTACTCTAATTTGCCAAAAAAAAAAAGGAAGCCAAAACTCGTTGAAAAACTTAAAAAAACCATCAGGTTATCCCCTGTAGACTACCTGATGACGACCATGTAACGGTAGTTAAAACCGATCAAAACCGAACCTAACCGATTGGAAAACCTCTGACTATCACCTTTACTATCTCAGGTCCGAGCGTAGCAAGGTGATCTGACCAGTTCGAGCCGTTTGATAATGTTATTATAGGATCAATAGGGCCCAGATGGAAAGGGAAGGGCTCAGCAGGCAAAGCTCTCGGCGATCCCAGCTGAAACACTATTTTAGACATGGGATCGCCGAGAGCTTTGCCTGTTGAGCCTTTCCCTTTCCATATGGGCCCCATTGATCCTATAATAACACTATCAAACGGCTCGAACTGGTCAGATCACCTTGCTACGCTCGGACCTAAGATAGTAAAGGTGACAGTCAGAGGTTTTCTGACCGGTTAGGTTCGGTTTTGATCGGTTTTAACTGTCGTTACATGGTCGTCATCAGGTAGTCGACAGGGGGTAACCTGATGGTTTTTTTAAGTTTTTCAACGAGTTTTGGCTTCTTTTTTTTTTTTTTTGGCAAATTAGAGTAACTGCTTGACAAAAAACGAAAACCAAGCAAGAAAGGAAGAGTATGGAGTCCCATGAATCTAACAGGAGAAGCCAATTCAGTTCGTATGCTTTGTTCATCCAATTAATCTAATCACCAAATTGATATCAAAAAACAAAACCCAGAAGCTACCAAATCAACTGAAAAAACAAAAAAAAAAATGGAATAGGAATTGAAACATCCTCTAGAGTCTAGGCCACGACCATGGCCAAGGGCGGCGGCTAAGCAGAGATGGTCCAAGCGCGGAAGGCGGCAATGGCAGCGGCTATACTGAGCCATGAGAGCTGGGACTGTTGGGTTGCACAGGCTACGACTAAGTAAGAATTGAGAGAGGTAGAGACAGGCACACATTGAGACCCAAATAGCATTTGGGATAGATTTACTTTCCATTTACTAATATATTATTGTCCGTGTTACACCGGAGTGTTACAATAGAGTTATGTGTGAAATTATTATTAGGTTGTACATGTTATTACAATTTACATGCTCTTTTTCCAAAGCGGTTTTTTTTTTTCCTTTTTCTTAATGATATTAAGAGTGGAAGATTTGGTGTGCGTTTGGTAAAACGGTTTGAGTTGAAATTTTTAAGTTTGAGTTGGTTGACTTTTTAAAAATTAGTTATAAATTAAGTTGACTTTTCAGAAAAAGACAAAATTGATATGAAAAAGTACAGTTTAATTTGAGTCAAACTGGTGAGCCAAACGTTGGCCACTCTACATTAAAACTAGCCATAAATTAATAACAATAGATTGAATTTCCTTATTAAAAGGTGACAACTGAAAGTTGATAGATATAGATGGTGAAATATATTATTGAATTTATATGGAGAATGAGGGCCAACGACCCATTCTTGACATCATAAGAGCGTAATCTGGTCATTTAATTGGTTATAGCGTAATTTATATCATCGAATCGATCTAGTAAATAAAAAAATAAATAATAATTATAAAATAAATAGATATATTTTTATATAGGTTCGCTCTCGATTTGAGCTTTATGTCTTCTTTGGTGCTTGGGTTTTCACTATATATGCCAGAAAATTGTACGAGAGAGCTTGAAAATGCTTTAGAGGAAGAATAATAGTGGAGAAATACGTAATAAAATTGGTGTGTTTGAGACAGCTCTTGGTTTGTATAACTCCTTCTTAGAGTAGGAGAAAAGCCTCTTAGTTATAAATATACTTCTTGGAACTCGTCCTAGCTTCCCGTTTTGAGGTGAAATTTTCTTTTTGAATTTGAGTAAACTTTTCTTCTTTTAGATAGTGTCTATTTGTAGAATTTGTATCCTTGGAGATCACGATAGCTTATTTTTCTAGCTAGATTCTTCTTAAATCTTGAAATGGAAGGTTTTCGACTGATTATTGTTGAAATGTTACAAGAAGGACTTAACTCATATGTTGGTTGAGTCACAATTAACTGTAGGAAGCTGCAATCACTTTTAGTCACTTTTTTGTCGGAGTTGTTTCTGGCTTACATGGCTTGGTCTTGACTATCTCCTAGTCTTGGTTCCCTTGCTTTGGAACAATATTAGAGAGTATCAGTGATGCTTAACATCTCTCATTAATAGAGGGTGAATCCTACAATTTGGGACTCACCAATAAAGTCCACTTCTCTGTTAACATCACTAATATTCTAAAGCATTTTTCCTTACTTCATTAGCCTTGGTTGACTCCATGTGACATGTAGATGGTTAAGATTGAGATACAAAATCTACCCATAATACAAAAATTTTGAGATTAAAAATTAGTGTAGCTAATTCACTACTCATTTATATTATCCATATATGTTCTCAACTTTTTGCGTAATTATTACCAATCGAAATATCATTTTATGTTGTACAAATTCTTTTATTTGTCAATATAAAACTGTCTTTATATCCATTTGGTACACATGCAAATTGTATATTGAAGCAATTGCAAATAGCACTCTAATAGATGTTAGTCTAGCTAGCTACCGGAGCATATGTATCAAAATAGTCTATACCATGTTTTTGTTTAAAACTCTTGGCTACTAATCTAGCCTTGAAAGTTTGTATAGACCCATCGGTATTGTACTTTCTTCTAAACACCCATTTGTTGCTTATAAATATTGATCCCGGAGGGAGATAAACCAAAACCTATGTTTGATTAGACATAATTGAATCTATTTCATCATTTATAGCCTCTCGCTCAAAGGAAACATTTCTAGATGACATGACTTCATTAAATGTCTTAAGATCTTCTTCAACATTTAGCAATAATGATATTTTATTTAGTACACTATTTCTATTTCCTTCAACCAAGAAGGCTAAACCTTTCTCTTTTCTTTTACATTGACTTCTCCTTGGTTCGAAAGATGTCATAGACTCATTCCTTTTGTTATAAGTGGAGGTACTAGGAGTAAAGTCACGTGGTTGATCAATATTATATTCTAATTCAAAAGTAAAATCAAGACTAAATTTATTTTCAATAAATTCAATATCTCTTGATTGCACAATTACATTATAATCTAGATTCAATAATCTATATGCCTTGCAATTGTCAGCATATCCAGCAAAAACATTTTTAATTTCACTTGCATCTAACTTTAATGATTTAGGGTCATGTACTCTATAAAAAGCTAAACAGCCTCATATCCTTAAATACATCAAGTTTGGTTTTCTTCATTTCCATATTTCATATGGAAAAACATGTGTTTTCATAGAAGTTATCATATTATGAACATGATATGCAATAAGTAAAGCTTCCTCCCATAAATTATTTGGCAATTTAGCATTAAGAAGCATAGAGTTAATCATATTTGTAAAAATCTTATTCTTTCTTTCAGCCAAACCATTTTGTTGAGGAGTAAACGGGGCTGACTTTTGGTGAGTAATACCATGCTCTTCAGATAAGCCATTAAACTCATTTGAAAAATATTCTCCACCTCTATCACTTCGAACCATTTTGATCTTTCTATCTTTTTGGTTCTCAACTTCAGCCTTGAAAAATTTAAACTTATTAAAGGCTTCATTTGTTGTTCTAATTAAGTATACATAAGTGTGTTTAGAGCAATCATCGATAAAAGTGATAAAGTATTTTTTCTCTTCTCTAGTCAAAATATCATTATACTCATAAATATTGGTAAGAATTATATTCAAAATTTGAGTATTTCGTTTGACTTTAGGAAAATGTTTCTTAGTCATTTTTGCTTGCATGCAAATCTCACACTTATCATGTTTTAAATCTTTGCAATTAATTAAACCATGTTTAGACATGTATTTCAAAGATATAAAATTTAAATGTGTTAATCGAGCATGCCAAACATCAAAAGAGTCAACAATATAAACATAATTTATATCTTTATTATCAATAATACTTAGCTTGTTCATGCCCTCACTAGAATAATCTTTTACTACAAAAGTCATATTCGTAGATACAATACATGTGTTACCCTCAAGTACAATCTTAAGTCCGTTCTTACACATAAGACTAGCGGATACACGATTTTTCTAATATCAGGAACATGGAAGACATTGTTCAAAGTTATTTTCTTCTCAGAAGAAAAGTAAATCTCCACCATTCCTTTCTCGGCAACCATCGCTGCATTATGAGTCCCCATGAGAACTATTTGTTCTTCCTTTTCCACTTGATATGATGAGAACAATTTCTTGTCATTACAAACATGAATAGTGGCACCGAAATCGAGCTACCAATCACATGACTTTGTTGCAGCTATATTGGTTTCTGTAATCATGCCAATTTCCATCTTCGAGACCATAGCACATATCTCTTCGATTGTCTTCAACAACATTGGTTTTGTTGATATTAACTTATTCTTTTTTCTTCTTGTATCTGTAGTCATTTTGGCAATAGCCTTTATTTTCACAAAAGAAGCATTTTTCGGAAAACTTCTTGTAGTCATTGCTAGACTTCTTGAACTTCTTGTCATTGTTGACTTTGAAGTTCTTTTGAAACTTACTTGCTTTGGTGACATGAACCAGGCGCTCGAGTCCCCCCACCTCACCCCACCCCACCCCCTCGCCGGTGCTCGGGCCCCCCCTACCCACCCCCCAAGGTCACCCCCGACATCAAACCCCCCCAAACTGAGCCCCCCCCCCCGGGGGGGTGGGGGGGGGGGCGCTTCGCCGAAGGTCACACAGAGGGTGCGGTGGCTTCATGACAAATTGAGGAAGAAAAAAATGAAATAAAATAAAAGATTGTGTGTATATGAGACTATATTAACAGTAGATGCATCTTAGATCATAATCGTTCATTTACTCACACAATCAATTCTAGTTGTTGTATGGATCATTATTGGTAGTGCTCTTCATTGGAGCTCTACCACAGTTCAATGACTTCCTTTCCATTATATCTCAACACTTAGCAAAGTTGAATGATTTATTTGATTTATTGCCAAAGTAACTTGATTTATTGCCAAAATAACTGGAGTGAAGTGATTGCGGAATTGAATCATTGTCCTAATTTTTTTTTTCAAACTTTTCCCGGATGAGAGGTTCAATTTTAAAATTTGAAATTTTTTTATAAAATAGTGTTTTCCTTAACTTTTTTCCTAACTTTTTTTACTTTTAAATTTATTTTATATAATATTCTTTTAGAAAAAGAATATTTTTTTTAAAAACATATTTTTACAATACACTATTTTTAATATTATTTTTTCTCATTCTAAATGATTTTTTGTTTTCAAAATTTAAAATAAGAAAAATTTTCTTAAAAAAAATAAACACGAAATTCAATATTCAAATATTCTTAAACTATCTTTGTAACCTGATCATAATCACAACTTAGGATAACTAAATTTGTCAGAGGAAAATCAAATGTCAAAGTGAGGCAGATGCTCAAAGATAACACGCGAAATTCCCAAGGAAGAAAAATATTTCAACTTTACAAATTGAAAATATTTATATATATAATATACACACAATAATAAAACCAAAAAGTACTGTGGCAGCCAAGGCAACGTAGCCCTATAAAACGTCGACGTTTAGAGAGTCGACCGATTGAGACCACAAAAGCCGGTGGAAAAGGAAGAAAAACAAGAGAAAATTTTACAACAGAAAAATTAAAAATAAAATAAAATTAAAAATTAAAAAAAATAAAAGAAAAAGAAAAATAATTCAACGAAAACCTCATCCTAGAGACTTTGTAGACCCAAACAAACATATAAAGGCGTTGGCAGAAAAAAATAAAAATAAAATAAAAATAAAATAAAAAAGAAAGAAAACCACACACCCTTAAAAATCTCTCCCTCTTTCTCAGCTCCCAAACACCAAAATCCGAACCCTAATCCAAGGCTTTCTTCTCCCTTCTTTTTCTTTTTCTTTTTTTTTTTTCCTTTGTAATTTCGCAATCCGATTTTCTAATCACACAAGAATCCTGGCGGATCTGGTTTGTGGAGAGGTGCGTTTTACTTTCTTCTCGAATTTTCGGTCTCTGTCTCTTTGCCTTTCTAGGGTTTCTTTTGTGTGTAAATTTTCATGGAGAATTTCGGCTGATTGATCCGATTAAGGCATTAATTTTATTGCGATGGATCTGATAATATACCTCTTATATTTCTTTATTTTTCCTGTTTTTTGTTCCCAGTGTTTCAAACGGTCAACTCTCTCTCTCTCTCTCTAGAATGTTTGTTTGTTTGTTTTTTTTTTTTTTTTTTATTTGTTAGAAATTTATGGATGAACATTGAGCGTTGCAGATATTTTTTTTTTCTTCATAAAAATTATGAATTTTTTTCCGCTTTTTGGTTGATAATTTCACCCAAAATATTTCGGTGTTTGGTGATTTTTTTTTTTTTTTTTTTTTTGTAATATTTTATTTTACTGATGTCCTGTAATCTGTTGGAACGTTGAAAGGATATATATTTTTTAATTTATAGAAATTTTCTGGGTTTCAGACATTATGATGCTTTCGGATGATTGATCCTGTTTGGAAATTAATGTTTGTCTACATTCTTGTGTAGGAGATTCTTTTCTTAAAATCGAGTGTCGCGAAAATGAAGTGAATGTCTAAATGTTACTTGCTTTGCATGCTTAAAAAGATTATGCTTAGTTATGTTCGGATTATATTTTGGTATGTCAAAGGGATCAATAAGGGGGTTATATTTGGGCACGTGTGTAACGGGTTCTTACGAAAATTAAGTTTGTTTTTTTAGGTTCAGCTGTGAATTTTGAAGTATAGTCGGAGATTTTGTTGATGTGGATCGCTTGCTGTAGGTTTTAATACTTAGGATGGAGGTGAGGTGTGTGTAGTACTGAGATTGTTAGTATGTTAAGTCTTGTGAGGTTGTGCCTGTGAGCTGTTGTGTATGCTTACGTAGAAATGCTGCCGCACGTGTGTGAATTTGTAGTTCTGGAAGTTGTTTTCTACAAAGGGAGGCTATTTATTATTAGATTTTTTTTATGGTTGTCATTTTGAATATTCAGCTTATCTACCTTTGAGCATTAATGATTTTTCTTTATCTCCGTGGGGGACAGTCTTTTCAACAATGTAATCATAATAAGCTGATTACGTGCGGTATTTTTCTCGTGGCACGTGGTTGAGTTTTAATTAAGTTCTGTTGGTTTAGTTTTAAATCAGAAAGAATCTTGATTCTTGTGTTTATGAGATATTGATTCTTAGCTTAGTTGTTTACCGTTTATATTCTCATAAAATGCTTTTATTTTCCCAATTTATGTGTCTTCGCACTTTTTTCTTTTTCTAATTCTTAATGCTATTCACCATCTGGAGCAAAAGGGTAAACGTATCAAAAAGGGACAGATTTTAGTGGATGGTACTGCTACAGTTGGCACGGAACTCGCTTGAGCATAAAATCTATGAGTAGCTTATATTCTGTTGGAAGGTTACAATTCTGAGGATTCAGTACTGTGTGTGTCTGGTATATGAGGATTTTTGTACTAATGACACTCAGACTCATGTGACAGACACGGGCATGAGGAATCACTAATGAAATATCACATCTAGAAGTGCATTTACTCCGAAATTTAGAAAAAAACAGCATTAATTTCATCACTGGATAGTGAATAACTTACATGAGCGTCTTACCCTAATATTCTCTTTTTAAGACTTTAAAGAATGTTTCAATGTATTCATCTTTTTTTAGACTGAATGTTTGCCTGTGTGATCAAGTATTTGAGTGAGAAGCAGTTATACTTGAATGATTTATATTGCTGCTTGCTTCAAACGATTGGTCTGGTATGGACCTTGAAGCATGGAAGTTTTAGTTACTTATATTTCTCTGTGCTCCTTTGTGCTCTTCATTCTACTTATTGGGAGTTGGTTATTTCCTTTTAGCTGATGAGGTTATGAAATTTCTCCAGGCTTAATGTGGTTGAATGTTTTCCAGGGATGTTTGATGGATGATGATAGTACAGATAGATAAAATGTCTGCTCCTTCGAGGGAGCGTGCTCAACAACTGTTTGACAAGGTATTTTTGTTGCTTAAATTTGTTGAGTTTTTAATTTCTTTTATGTAATTCATCTACTCTGGGCTGGTAAAGAGTTATGATTCTGCATAGGATTTATCTTTTCCCCCCTGTTTGTGTTTGCTTCCTTTGAATATTATGAATCTTTTGGGGTTTCACATTTGTCTTTGTACAGATAAATGAGTTGGAAAATAGGCGTCGAAGGTCTGCTCAGGCTCGAGTTCCATCAGATCCTAATGCATGGCAGCAGATCCGTGAAAACTATGAGGCAATAATTCTTGAGGATCATGGTTTTTCTGAGCAACACAACATTGAATATGCTTTGTGGCAGTTGCATTACAGGAGGATTGAGGAACTAAGAGCACATTTCAATGCTGCCCGTTCTTCTGGTTCAAACCAATCTCAGAGTGTGAAGGGCCCTACACGGCCCGATCGACTCACAAAAATAAAACTGCAGTTTAAAACCTTTCTTTCGGAAGCAAGTGGGTTTTACCATGATTTGATAGTGAAAATTAGAGCAAAGTATGGGCTTCCTCTGGGTTATTTCTCTGAGAGTTCAGATAACCAAAATGTCGTGGAGAAAGATGGAAAAAGATCTGGTGAAGTGAAGAAAGGTTTAATATCATGTCATCGTTGTTTGATATACTTGGGTGACCTTGCACGCTACAAAGGATTGTACGGGGAGGGTGACTCCAAGACTCGTGAGTTTGCTGCAGCTTCAAGTTACTACTTGCAAGCTGCATCACTTTGGCCGTCAAGTGGGAATCCACATCATCAGGTTTATTTATTTATTTTCGTATTTTTTATAATTTCTATTAGATATGAGTATATGTTTTATTGCGAATCTAATCTCAAGTGTCACTGTGACTAATCCTCTATTGACTCCAGCTTGCTATATTGGCTTCTTATTCTGGGGATGAGTTGGTGGCTGTTTACCGATATTTTCGTAGCTTGGCTGTGGAAAGTCCCTTCTTTACTGCAAGAGACAACTTGGTCGTTGCATTTGAAAAGGTGTTGCCACTTTTATTGCATTAAATCTTGCCAAATCCTATGTTGCTCCTGTCTTGTCTAAATTTTGGTACTTGGTAGAAATTATCCATCATCTAAATCTTTTATCTTATGTTATTAAGTGCCTTGTTTAGTTGGAGTGTTGTGAATATATTGTTTTACTTTTATTATGGGAAATTCTAAGGACACCTTTTATGCTACTCTAGTGCTTAAAATGCTGTCAAGTATTCTGAATCAATTAAAAGTTAACTTCTTGTTTAGGTTGTTTTCTTTTCCCCCTGTTTGAAGAATCTTTAAATTCTTAAAGTGCATAAAAGGAGAGAGCATTGAGTTTATTTGGCTTTGGATTTTAATTGGCATACCATGTCTTATTTTGCTCGAGTATGTTCTTCTCTCTTAATTGGACCTTTGGGCTGTGAATTATATGTTGAATACAAAATGACGTATGTCATTTAGAGCAGAACCATGGCATTGAGTAATGTTAGCTGATTAAATTTGCTGACAATGTGTATTTGGTTACATACGTTGGGTCTTTTACCCCAAAGTGCCTTGCTGACATGTAATTATATCAATTTTGCAAGTTAATTTCTGAGATGGCCTTAAAAATTCTCTTGTGTTGATCATGATGTCTTGGGAGTTTTATGTCGTAACAAGTGTTTTAAGTCACATGGTAGCCTTTATTGATGAGCACAGTTTGCATATTGTGTTGCTTAATGTCTTGGATGCTGTAGACTTTTTATCTAATTCGTTAATTATTTTACAGAATCGTGTTACTTACTCTAAAATATCTGGGGAAGCCCCTGCGTTGAAGGAGGTCTACTGGGAAATCGACTGGAAACACAAGAGGGAAAGGGGAAGGGAAATCTGTATCCAAAGATGCTAATAGTGAAGCCAGCCCTGTCAAGGAAGGAGTATCTGGCATTCAGGACAGATATAAAGCATTCTGCCTTCCATTTGTTCGGCTAAATGGCATTCTTTTCACGCGCACAAGGTATTTTGTTTTGAACAGTGTGTTCAATTGGTTGTCATTGTCCAAAACTTTTTAACATGTTACTCAATATAAATACATGCTGCTTTCTTTGTCCAGCTTGGAAATATTTGAGGAAGTTCTGTCTTTGGCAAGCAGTGGCTTGCGTAAGTTGCTGTCTTCTGGGCCAGAAGAGGAGCTAATTTTCGGTGCAGATGCTGATGAGAGTGGACTTCTTATTGTTAGGATTGTCACCATTCTTATATTCTCAGTTCATGTTCATAGGGAATCTGAAGGTCAGACATATGCAGATATCCTCCAACGAAACGTTGTACTTAAGAATGCATACACTGCAGTTTTTGAGTTGATGGGCCACATATTGGAAAGATGTGTGCAGCTTCGTGATCCTTCTTCAAGTTTCCTCTTACCTGGCATTCTGATTTTTGCTGAATGGTTGGCATGTTGTGGGGATGTTGCCACTGGCAGTGATGTAGATGAGAAACAGACAGCTGTTAGATCAAGGTTTTGGAACTTCTTTATATCTTTCTCGAACAAGCTCTTTTCAGTTGGGTCAATGTTCATAGATGGCGATGAAGATGAGACTTGCTTTAATAACATGACTATGTATGAAGAGGGGAATACTGAAAACCGGTTGGCTTTGTGGGAGGACTTTGAATTGAGGGGGTTTGTGCCGCTTGTTCCAGCACAAACCTTTTTAGATTTTTCAAGGAAACACTCGTTTGGAAGTGATGGTCAAAAAGGAAAAAAGGCCCGTATTGAAAGGACTCTAGCAGCAGGCAAGGCTCTAGCCGGTGTAGTCAAGGTTGATCAAAAAGCAATATGCTTTGATTCAAGGTTGAGGAAATTTATTATTGGTGTTGATCCTCAAAGATTAGATGACATGGTAACTGCAGATTCAGGCATTTCCAATGAAGATATTATGCATGAAAATAAAGCTACTGAGAAAACAGAGAGTTTAGGAATTGTGCAGACAAACCAGCAGCTTCTTTTAGAAGGGGACGAGGAGGATGAAGTAATTGTCTTTAAGCCAGTTGTGGCTGAGAAGCGGTCGGACATTATTGGTTCAAATTGGGCAACCTATGAGGGCCTGAAGCCTAACCAGAATGCTTCTGCAACTGATATGACATATATCAGTGGTTCAATTTCAGCTCCTCTCAACAATATTCACCATCAAACTGCTTTTGATGGTCGTCTCCTAGAACCTGTAACTGTTCGTAATCTTCCCCCTCAGTATATGCAACCAGTTCAACCTCCCGCTTCAAAGTGGACGACAGAAGAAGCCTTTCTTGCCGACAGCTTGAAAGATTTGAGGTTCATGGGAAACGGGCATGCGGTAAAATCTGATGTGCTAGCTACTCATGTTCCGCTTTCACTTCCAACGCAACATTCTGTTAGTGTTGCTACAAGTGGCATGAGTCACAACCACACAAAAGCTCAAGAGGTTACTGCATCTTCTGGAGCAATCCCTAACAGTGTGCCTGTCACATCATCAGCCTCAGCTGTAGTTATGCGAAGAAATCCTGTGAGTCGACCAGGTAGGCACCTTGGTCCGCCCCCTGGATTTGGGCATGTTCCTACTAAACAAATAAATGAATCCATTTCTGGTCCTGGTGGTACAAGCATCAGTCCTATAATGGACGATTACAGCTGGTTGGATGGATATCAGGTACCATCAGCATCGTTGACGAAAACTTCTGGGCTCAACAGTTCCATCAATTACCCCCATCCTGTTCCTAACAGCTTGTCTGGAACTGTCAACTTTCCCTTCCCAGGGAAACAAGTTCCGATGATGCAACTCCAATCGGAAAAGCAAAAAGGTTGGCAAGATTACTCGATGCTCGACACACTTAAATTACAGCATGAACAGCAGCTGCAGCAACAGCAACAGCAGCAGCAGCAAGCCATGAATGGTAATCAGCACTTCAACCACCTGCCTGAGCAACATCAGGGACAGTCTCGCTGGACGGGTCGTTATCTGGTGTGATGTCAATATGACGGTGTAGATGGTAGGTAACATCTGGTTTTCTTCATATCATGCTAATTTTCTCTTTTAAGTTGACGTCATAAATTATATTTTTAAGTTTTCCTGACCAAGCCCATTGTTGTTGCTAGAGTCCTGAGAATTGTGCTGGTATTTACTTGCATCCATTTGCTACCAAGTTCGAACTCCAACTTTGAAGCCTTATCAATGTTGAATTTTTGAGGAGTGTTGGTGGCCTGGCTTCTTGCAGGAACTTGCTAGTACACAGGTGAACTTTACGTGCTTTGTTTTCGTCTTGTCATTTAGCTAATGCTCCGTAATCCCATTTTGCTATGTTTATTTTCTGTCATTCCCATTTTGCTATGTTTATTTTCTCTCTAGTAATTCTATGAATGTGTTTGTATTGAAGGTTTATCATAAAATTATCTTTTCTGCAACTTGTTTCCGCATGGTACAGGTTTTACTGAGCTTTCCTGCCTGGAGGATGAGAAACGCAGAAATCTGATCCATGATGCAAAAGCTTCTAAGAGGTATATGCCTTGTCTCTGGTTACTTTGGGGGTGGATAGAACGTGTTTGAGAATAAAGATGATCCGTTGGTCGGGCTGTTGTCTCTGGCAATTTGGTGATAGAAAACTGGTGTTACTGTTCTACTGAACTCTTGGAATAATCAGTGTTAGCTGTCGAAATCGCTATTGCCATCATCAGGTGGCAGCAGCTGGTAATATCTATAGTAAGTGCTGCTCAGAGTTTTGTGGCAGAAAGCTTTGGGAAGCTTAGTTGGGCATGTTAATGATGGGAATCGTACTTCTTGGTATTTCGAAATGGAATAATAATAGCAAGCACAGATATGGTAAAGACACCGAAAAACAAGGTAAATTTGGTGAGTATTTGTGTGGTTTATGTTCGTTGTTTCCCAGTCCCAGTTTAGGCTTCAATTTATCTTCTTGGCTTTTTAAGTTTTATGACTAGTGGTATTATGATTATCTAATGCTCCTCTCTTTCAAGTCGAGCTCTACTCGAACTTGCTGTTATGAAATAATGTTTCGAATCTTGCACTTAATTTTAATTTCGGGTTTAAGTTATTGTTTTTGGTCTTGTTGCCTTGATAATTTGCTTTAGTGTTACTGTTTTGGTCATTTTGAGCATCTTTTGGAGCATTTTCATTTTTGCTGTCTGCTTATATTCATATATTTGGTACGGTTAACCAGGCACTGCAGCGACTATGGCATGGTCTTTCTTCCGTTTGATTTTAAATATATTTAGTTGATTTCACTTCGCAAAATAATTCAGTTGCTGCAAGTAGTGTTATCGCACCGCCAATGGATGGGTTGGTGGAGCGGTAAGGACGTCTTTCTTTGTTCTTCCAATATCTCGTATTCTAACTTTGCGACCCGTCCTGTCGACGTGTTTTGTGGCGCTGAGTGTGTGGTGACATGAGCGAAAACTGATCCATCTTAGAATTGGATTAGTTTTTTTCCATTTCAAATATGAGTTCCGGGATTTCCAAAGTGGGGGGGAGGGGATTTTTTTTTCCCCCCTTGGCCGAAAAAAAAAAAAAAAACGGGTTAGTACTGCTGCACATTCCTCAATTATATTTGTTTACTAACTGCGGGTTGGACTTACCCGACAGGGAATTTTGCTCCGTGACCAAAAACATGCACGTTGCTTGTCAATTTTAAAAACGCCAATAAAGGGAGAGAAACCATAAATAAAAAAAGACTGTTCCCTGACCCCTAATAAATATCGAACTTTTAGTCGATTCCCGCAGGTATGAACATGTGGAATTTGGAGCATATAAATACAGCAGCTATTTTGTTTGTTTGTCTTGTTTTTGGTTAAAAAAAAATTAAATTCAAAGGTCGTTGTCATGGTGGTTGGTTCCTTCAACGTCAACTTCATCTTGCCTTACAGACAGAAACGAGGCTGGGGCCTTTATATATTATTGGGTTAATTTCAAATTTGACCTTCAAGAATAAGTATTGTTTTACTTTGGCCCTTAAAATTGTAACAAAATTATTTCCGAGTTTATCATAAATTGCAATTTCATTCTTTTATTAGAACGTCCTTTTTTTATATGGTTTTAAATTATGTGTGCTTGTTGGGTTCCTCTAATTATCAATCAGTCATGTGATTTATATACGATTAAAATCATTAAAAAAAATTTAAGGTTTTAATGAAGAAAGGACCAAGATTGTAACATTTGATAAGCTTGGGGACTAGTTTTGCTTTGTTTTGTTCTGTTTTGTTTTTGTTTGTGTTTTTTTTTTTTTTAAAATTACAATCCTTATTTTTGGAGGATTAAATTTGAAATTAACCTTTTTATTTTTTTTTCATGTTTGAGTTGTGATGGTAATTGTAGCATATGTACTGATCTAGTAGATCAAATTATAATCATATTAAAAATCAACAATATTCAGGTATGATCTTATGACTTAAAACTTGCATTATCTCGTTTTGAATACAGAAGCCGAGTAAGCAGATAGGTCAAAGTTGTGGGGGGAAAAATAATAGAAATAAGTTAAAGGGAAATTGAACTTAATCCTTTGTTTCTGGTTCTTGTTTTATTTTGTAGTTTTGTATTTTTTTTATTTGTAGATTCTATTTCTAGTACAGAGAGCGAGGATATTATGAGACAGTGACATCTTGACACTACGTCCACTGGTAACATGGAAATGAATAAGGAAAAGACCAATGCACAGAGTAAAAAATTGAAATTACCCTTCTAGTAATATGGAAATGAAAGGAGACAATCTCTAATTTAGCTATTAAAAAAGAAGAATGGAGATTACGGTGGGAAATGGGTCTCTCTAGGTGTTATTTTCAAATACATTATTGATGGTTTTGTAGCTACTAAATGGAATATTAATTTCCCATGATTAACTTTAGAAAGGGAACAAAGAATTTAATAAATTTGGAGATTTGAAAGCAATAATCAAACAATAACACGGAGTAGCATGTGTTGCCATCGTACACGGGTTTCCTTCCAAGTCTCAACTTTGCTTATAGATTTCAAACTCTTTACTGTCGAAAAATAATTGCGAGAAACTTTCTTCATCTGCAAGAAAAATAAGACACAGACCTTTTTTACTTGGTAGTAAACACTTAGATCACCTATTATATATTTGATATCTATTTCAAATGTAATATATGTATTTCAATATGCGTTTGGATGTCATATTTTAATATTTGAACTCACGTATTTCAATGTAATATGAGTTTGGATGTCAACATTAGATCATATTCGGGGCGTTTTAGAAATGTGAATATTCAAATGTAAAACACTGACAGTCAAATGAGTGTTGTATTATAATGTATAAATATTCTAATAGAATGGTGATCCAAACGTCCTGTTAAGGGAAGGAAAATGTTAAGCTACATTTTGAGCCAAAAGCGTCTTACCTGATATTTATTGCTCATGTAAGTGTCTTAACACTAACGGACAAGAGCTCAAGATTATAATATGAATTGAGTTGTCTAGCTACTATTGAATTTGGTGTCAATCTCTTTAAAATAAACCCAAAAAAAAAAAAAAAAAAGGTAGGCTATCTCAAACAATTACAATTAGGTGTGAAGTGAATTCATTCATGTTAATGAGATTGTATATACCGACCACTTCTAAAACTAGTAATTAATTTCTATCGTTTTGATATATGAATTAGGCTTATAATTTTGTAATCAAATGATATATTTGAATACAAAAACTTTTAAAATGATACTACTCTAAAATACCAAAACAATCAAAGAGTGGAAGTCGAAGGAATTCATTGAGAGATCCAAAGTTTGCTTCGTCTTTTTTTTTTTTTTTTTCATCAATGAAGTTTAATGGCCCGTTGACAAGCAAAAAACTGTTAATGGGCATATTTGTCCGATTTAGTTATTCCTTTATTTGTCTATTTGTTTTACCCAAAAAAAATTTTACCTCAAAAATATATATATATTTTTTAATATTTTAACAAACACAAACTACTAGTGTTAAATTTCTAGATATGTATATCACCTTAGACATGAAAATATATTATTGAAAAACATAAGAAGAATTATCAATGCCAAATTGGATGAGATTCACACTAACCAGCAGTGTCCAAAAAGTAAAATTATTTGTCACTTCCATCATTCATCATTAATCTTTGGGAACTTGTATGGAAGAATATTTTGCACTATTAATAATAAATTTAATTTTAATTGTCAACTCTTAATAGGATATGGTTTATTATTAAAACAATACTGCATTTCGTGTTCTAAAATTTCAAGATAAACAATCATAAATCATATTATTAAAGAAATTCATCCAACGATTTTTATTTATAATATAAAATAAGAGGTATTATGTAAAAAGCTATCTGAATATTTGTCATTTAAGAGTGTGAAAACGACACCGTCCAACAAGTGTCCCTACCCATTCTGTCCTCGGGAAGATGCTCACGGACTTCAACTTGGAAAACGAAAACATGCCCCCACCATTTTTTTTTTCATTTATAAATTCTATATATATATATATATATGAGTAATGTATGTAAATATATGTCACAACCCCCTCAACATCTCATTTGATCACTCTCTCTCTCCTCTCTCTCTCTCTCTCCTCCAACCATGACCACCACCACCATTCTCACATTCCTCCTCCTCATCACCACCACCACCACCACCACCACCGGCAGCCCCATAAAAACCGTGGTGGTTTTGGTGATGGAGAACCGGTCGTTCGACCACATGCTGGGCTGGATGAAGCGGCTCAACGGGGAGATAAACGGCGTCGATGGCTCGGAGTCGAACCCGCTCTCGACGTCCGACCCGAGCTCGCGGCGGTTCTTCTTCCGGGACGAGTCACACTTCGTGGACCCGGACCCCGGCCACTCGTTCCAGGCCATTCGGGAGCAGATATTCGGCAGCGGCGACGGCCGAGTCTCCACCGACACCCCTCCGATGAACGGCTTCGCTCAGCAGGCCTTCTCTATGGACAACTCCTCCACCGCCATGGCCGACGCCGTCATGAACGGCTTCGTCCCCGACTTGGTCCCCGTCTACAAAGCTCTCGTCTCTGAGTTTGCTGTCTTTGATAGGTAAATTTTTTTTTTTGGGGTTATTTTTTGTCTTTTTTTAAAGGTAATTATTAATTCTCTTTTAATTGTGGACAAACAATTATTCTTTTATTTTTATTTTATTTTATAAAAATGGTAACTATTATGTCGAGCAATGTATGTGTGTATATATTTATTAATAAGATACAATTTTAAACCGTTAGAATTATAAATAAGTGAATAATTGAGAGAAAAAGCAACTTAAAAGAGAGAGAGAGAAAAGCATAATGTAAAACCGAATCCGAGTTAATGACAATAATGAGATAATTTAGAGACATTTGTGGTAATTTAAGTGGGCTGTTATTAGCTAAACGGATAGCAGAGAAGCGATTTTATATAGGAATTTTCATATTAACTTTATATTTTTATTTATTTTTTAAATAAATAAGAGTACATAGATTTCAAACCTAAAAAAACTTAGTTTTTTAGTTTTTTTTTAAGGGATACGAATGCGTGATATTAAATTAATGGAAAGAGGTGATGGAATTGGAATAGAAATGTAATGTGGTCGGTTACTTTTGCATGTCTTTTCACGGTTTGGAAAACTAACCAAATGAATGAGTGAGGTGTTTTCATTAATATCTCTTCGTGACCTTTTTTTATTTTTTTGCTCTGACCTCGTTGTGACCCTTGGTATAAAGCCAAAGCCTTGTGAAAATGACGTGTAAATATGTTGACACGTACTTTTATAAGCTCCTGAAATTTAATTAAACCGCGTTAATACAATATATAATTCTTTAATTTGGCTCGCAAAAACAAAAGGAAAAAAAAAAAAAAAAAAGCGACAATGTAATGAAATTTTACTTGAATTATTAGTTGTCGTACGCTGTAAAACTTCCTTAACTAAATGTTAGTTCGCTATTTTTTTTTTTTTTTAAGAAAGTTTGATAAGTCTTCTACTCTTCATTAGTGTCACTTAAGATGCTCAAACCTTTTCCCTTAATAGTAATTATAACCCACTTAATTAAATTCAAATAATAAAAAGAAAAAGATTACGGGGATATTTTACTATAGGGATTGATTTGACACCTAAAACCTTTTTCTTTTTATTAATTATCAAAATTATTTTTAAATTTTAAGCAATTAAATAGCTCATATATCAACATTCTCACATATTTTCTCATTTTCTCTATATAATGATAAATCTACATTTAACTTCCATGGATCACAAAAGAGACAAAAAATAATAATAATAATAATTTAAATGACAAGGCTAGCTTGGAAGAATTTTACTATATACATTCAATTTGACACCTAGCTAATTAGAAATCATTTTTGTATCTTTATAATTATTTTAAAATAATAGTGTTAGAGATACTAATTACAATCTCAAAATTTTAAACTAATTTACACAACGATAAGTTGTTATCTTTTCACTAATTAATATAGGCGACAGTATTAATTGACGTTGAAATCGTAAAATAATATTATGATAACTCAAATACCAGTATCAAAAAAAAAACAAAAAAAAAAAAAAAAAAAACAAACAAACAAACAAATGGAGGTCCGTAGAACATTTTAATTTATTACAAGGAAAAACTAATTTCTCCACCAATCAAGTCAGGTGGTTTCCGTCAGTGCCATCGTCGACGCAGCCGAACCGCCTCTTCGTCCACTCGGGAACCTCCGCCGGCGCGACGAGCAACATCCCGGCGCTCCTCGTGAAGGGCTACCCGCAGCGGACGATATTCGAGAACCTTGACGACGCCGGGATATCCTTCGGAATATACTACCAGAACATCCCGGCCACACTGTTCTACCGCAACCTAAGGAAGCTCAAGTACTGGGGCAACTTCCACTCGTACGACCTGTCGTTCAAAAGCCATGCACGTCAAGGTAAGCTACCGGGCTACACTGTGGTGGAGCAGCGGTATATGGACACAAAGATAGCGCCGGCGAACGACGATCACCCGTCGCATGATGTGTATCAAGGGCAGATGTTCGTGAAGGAGGTGTACGAGACCCTGAGGTCTAGCCCGCAGTGGAACCAAACCGTGCTTATCATCACCTACGACGAGCATGGCGGGTTCTACGACCACGTTCCCACGCCGGTGCGTGGCGTCCCCAGCCCCGACGGCATCGTCGGGCCCGAGCCGTTCTTGTTTCGGTTCGATCGGTTGGGAGTTAGGGTTCCTACTATCATGGCCTCGCCATGGATAGAGAAGGGTACCGGTGAGTTTCTATTCCCTCTTGAATTCAAAATAAAACAATGTTATCATCATCATCATCATCATCATCATCTAGGATTAAAAAAACTCAAGTTATGCATTGGTTGGTTAGAAATTGGACATCAAGAATATTGGACAAAAGATTTGTAGCCTAGAGAAGTGTTTAAGAGCTTCAATTTAAAAATTAAAACCCTCCGAGAGGGTCAAGTAGTTTATTTTTATTGTGAGAACTTTTGGTAGTAGGAAATAGTTAAATACTTAAGATTTAACCTTGACTTGAAACAATCAACACTAGAGTTCATATGTAACCATTTATTTATTATTTTGTCAATTTTGCAGTGTAAGTATTCAATGTCTAATTTTATAATCAGTAACGGAGCCAGAATTTATTGATAGGGGGCCAAAATTATTTTTCCACCAAGTCATTAGGTCTACTAACATTTTCGTTTTTAATAAAACTATTTTATTTCTTAAAATCCAAATTGTTTGCCCAATAAAATATGAGTGGTTATTTTTGCACCCATAATATTGATAAATATCCCCCATATAATAAACGTTTCCTAATATAAACGTTTTATAATACCACATATAACCCTCTCATATATCCACTTTTATTTTTAATTTAGTTTATTTTGTTAAAAATAAATTAACAAATCTAAATGAGAAAAAAAAAATACATTTTCATTCTCAAAAAGAAAACATAAAGTATCTCTAAAAAAAAAAAAGAGAGGAAATAGTAAAGAAGAAAAAAATCAAGTAATGTCCAAATAAAAAATCAAGAAATGTCATACTGCATTTAAATAAATAAATAAATATAGAATCATATAATTGAACATAGCAAGAAAAAATAAATAAAAAGAATAATCAGATAAAAAACCACAAAGAATCATTTTCAAATACAAAAAGTAAAGAGAAAAAACGCTTAATACTAATGAATTAAAAAATAAAAAATGCATATTTCAATAGTTATATTGGCTCTTCAAGAGGCATCTTTCGTTTATTTTTATTTTACTTGAATCCTCTATTGAAAATTTTCATGTACTTATAAAAATTTCTTAAGAAAAGAAATTGATGAAGAGCAATTTATAGTTTAGAATAATTTAGAACAATTTGTTAGGATTTTTTAAAAATCTAATTTCGATTTATTGTTAATGTGGTGTATTTTTTTTTTAATTATTTTATAAAAAATAATTATATTTATATGTATGCGGGGATATGAGCATTTTTAATGGTTTTAAGGTAATTTTCTTGTAGGATAAAATATATTAAAAATATTTATTGACTTTGTGAGAATATTTATCAATATTGTGGGTGTAAATAAAATCTCCCTAAAATATTTAATGGGTGCCAAGACTAATTTATACACATACACACTATGTTAAATTTAAAAATAAAATAACCTACTATATTAAAATTAAAAAGAAAAAAAGCTAGGGGGCCATGGCCCCAGCCCCCTCCCTCCGCCATTGTTTATAATAGAATTGAATATGAAATTATTTTCACATTTTACATGCAATCGTTTATTAAATATATATTTTTTTAGATACAAGTAGTATAGCTAATTTTTGCTATAATATTAAACAAATTTTTTGGTCACTTTCCAATGGAAACAATTGCATTCCCACGTACTCTTGTTGGGTTATGATATAAACCTTGATTGAAGTAATAGGACTTGTATATATACGAAGGCTCACATATATATAGTACATGATATTTTCATATAGGCTAGGAATCGACAGCCACTTGTCTTTATCACAGCTACTAGGAATCGACAGCTACGAGTTTGATTGAGAACCATACAAGATCAAGAACAAGATCAACCTTATTGACGATATATTGTTATTTTGTTTCATCTTCATATCTACACACAACCAAAGCATAAAAAGTAGAAATATCGGGCAAGTCATGTTGATGGTTTCGCTTTCAGTTGAGCTTCAAGTCACATGCCTACTTCTTGTTGAGTAATTTCACACTACTTTTTTGAAAAAAGTTTGGACAAATTTGGGGTCACTCTCACTTGTCCAATTTTGAGGTCCATCCATTTTAATTGGCTTCTCTCACTCTATTGTCAATGCAAAATTTGTTAGTACTTTTTTAGTTGAGTGTCCAGCTTACCCGCAACATTTATAAATGGAGAGGGCATGAAAAACAAGGCCTATTTTTGTCACTTTTCTTAACCAATTACACCTCATTTGATGTGTTGATGACTAGTGTGTGAAATGAGATAATTATTGGGTAGGTTAGCGTACTGTTGGTTGTGCTTTAATTTGCTTTATTTATTTATTTTTCACATTAAAGGGTGGATTGAAATGACTTTAAAGAAGTTTGTTGAGATATCCTTGTTTAATTCTATGCCAAGTACACTAAAACTTAGGTTTGAAGATATATATTTAAAAAAAGAGAGAGAGAGAGTCGAAAGTGGCACAAAAGCATGTATAGATGTCAAAAAGTTGTTCCCAAAAGTGAAGAAAATCAAATGAAACTAGAAAGAAAGTGGATTTAGGTGCAGGATCCCACCCCCCCCCCCCCCCCCCCCCCCCCCCCCCCTATTTTTCTAATTGGGTTGACATATCTTGTGAAATTGAGATGAAACTTGGATTTGCTGACGGATTTTTTTTCTGTGTCTAAACATGTAATTTGCTGCCCAAAAATTGATTGGTTTGTATAATTTACTTGGTGGATTGAGAAATTGTACTAAATAATTCATTTTTCTACTTTTATTTTAGTAAATAGTTGAAGAAATACTAGTCTTTAGCAATTATTTTAGTAAGCATATAAGTATAGATTAACTAGTTCTCATTGGGGTTAAATCAGGGGATGTGAAGGGAGAGTTTTAGACAGGAGCAACAAAGTTAGAAATCTATGAGTGTTTTTATTTATTTTTAATAAGTTGGAATCATATATCCAATGCCGTTAAAAAAGAAAAAGGAAAAAAATGCAAAACTAACTAAAACGGCCTCATTCTTCTTCTTCATCTTTTTTTTTTTTCCTATAAGAAGTAAATTTCTCATTCAAAATCCATCCTCTCTCTAAACTACTCTACTTGATTACGCAGTTGTTCATGGACCTAACGGATCACCATTTCCAACATCGGAATTCGAACACTCTTCAATCCCGGCAACGGTGAAGAAACTCTTCAACCTCCCCTCTCCTTTCCTAACCAAGAGGGATGAATGGGCGGGAACGTTTGAAGGAATTTTCCAAAAGAGAACACAACCCAGAATTGACTGCCCAGGTTAGTCACATTTTAACCAAAGCTCATGCAGCTGGGGTCATATATTCATGTGTTACTTTATGATAAAATTGTGGTGGTCATCTTGTCATAATTTGTCATTAAAATAAGTGAAAAAAATGCTTGAACATTAGATCTAGATATTCATTTGATCAAATGCCTACTCCATGGTGTTTTAAATTTAAATAAGGAGCATCAACGGTGTCTGATAACACCATTCATAATAAGCAAGTCCCACATGTGGATCCCATACTTGTGAGACTCGTCTATTGTAAGTAGTGGTACCTAGCACCACCTAACATCAAATAACACTAGTCTTGCGTTTTTAACGAGTCTGATACCTGAAATTTTGAGCAGAGAAACTACCGACGCCAGTGAAGATCAGGAAAGGGGAGGCAAAGGAAGAGGCAAAGCTGTCGGAGTTTCAGCAGGAGCTAATGCAGCTTGCGGCAGTTCTGAAAGGGCACAACACACTCACAAGTTATCCAGAGAAGATCGGGAAAGACATGACTGTCAAGGAAGGGAAAGAATACATGGAAGATGCAGTGAAACGTTTCTTTGAGGCAGGACTTTATGCCAAGAGAATGGGCGTTGATGAAGAACACATTGTCCAGATGAGGCCTTCCCTCACCACAAGATCACCTTCTATGACCCCAAATCAACACCCATAAGAGGAAATCTAAATATATACATATATATTTATATATATCAATAGAAAACGGTAATTATTATAGCTATATATATATATGTAGACTAGAAATATATTTACAGAAAAGAAGCAAAGAGATGGAATTGAATCGTGATGATTACAGTCCAGTGTCTTCAGAAATGCTAAATTTAGGCTAATGAACAGCTGGGCAAGTCTAGAATAAGCATATCTTAGACGGTATTATACAAGCAACCCCAGAAGTTTAGCTGGATTACATCTCAACTTCACGGGATCGAACTGGTTTTTGTATTTATCGATTTGTTCATTGTTCATGTAAAGGTTGGTGGGAGCGTAATAAAAGGTTGGTGATCATCTAGTGATGCTTGGGATTTTCCTTCTTGTTAGAACATCCATACAAGGATGATTGAAGTGTTAATCAAAGCACCAACTAAGCAAAAGTAATAATTTCCTTATCTGCAGAATTTTCCGTACACTTTACCTGCTGAAAACTCGATACTGAGACTCATAACTTACTATCAGCAAAATTTACTTAATAAAACTTCCTATAAGCTCCCTTCAGCGAATGTTTACCAAACGAGCAAAAAGGGGAAAAAAAGAATCTAGTGTACAAAAGAATTTTGTGACCTCCATTGTTTGTATTTTGAAGTGTCGACAACAAATACTCCTTGTTCGACTTCTTCCAAGAAATTCACACACTATCTGTACCATTCATTCTCCTCTGTTTCATGCAGTTTCTATTGACCCGTAAACAGTATAACAAAGATATGGGAAAATAACTTTTCACTTCTCTCATTAACTTAAGGTGTCCCACCCGGGAATATGTGCAGTAGCCTCATTCACCATTTTCACAAGCCTCACCTGCAAGTAACAGATATAATTGGACAATTTACATATACCACAGCCATAAAATAAAATTTCATGTTATAAGTGATCCTTGAATATGTAGATTTATCAGAAATAAGATTTTGACCCGATGACGATTGTATTACACCGACTTTATCCAGGCATAGGCTCAACATCATTTGCAACATTCGTGCACTTATCAACACAAAGATATGAATGGGGAAATCTATGATGAAGCGAGCGACGTTTAGAAGTTGTCATCTTTTGGACAATTGGTTGCAATGTGAAAAAGAGTTTGAGCCAATAGAGAGGAAAAACTTTTATGAGAATAACGTGTGGAGAAGAGAAGCCCTACCTATTAATTTCTTGTCATTCTTTCTTCTGTCAGTGCTCCTTTTTTAAGACTTTTGGAGTACGTTTTCACATGATCCGAATCCCCTTAACTTTTGTTTTTTTTTTTTTATATTATTTTTCCAAATTTTAGAATTCTAAATCCAACAGCTAGATTTTTTTAATAACACAGCAATTTAATGGTTCAGAAATAGGCAATTTTTTCCAAGTTTAAAACACAACACAACACAACATTTTATCTTTTGGTATAAATAGGAAATATGAAACCCTATGCCAGAAAAAGAGACCACCAACACATTAGAGCCAATATGATAACTTGCATGTTCTACCAAATCTGTAACAGTCTATTGAGGTAAATACAGGTCTGCCTTTCAATGGGAGGAGATTCCGATAATTAACAGGATTAATTGACTATCCATACAATAGCTCTACCATATATGTTTTTTTTTCTTTGAAAATTAGCAGCTCTACTATTGGATTCAGTCAGATGGAAATTAATAAACTTACCACACTTTCAGGAACTCCTGGAGGGGGTAATGAAAGGTTTTTCGGTGGAGGACCACTAAGATAAGATCTTTTGTCAAAGCGCCATTCTCCCATTTTTCCATAAGTCAGCTCTCCCTAACCACACATGAAATGAACACCTTAAGAAACTGAAGGATAGCTGACGATGCATCTTACTTTGTTAGCATACACGGAAAGAACAAAGTTTAGGAACCGTAGTTTTTTGCCTTTTTTCTTTTTTGCCCAAGGATCTACACCCCTTACTTACAGATAAAGACAAGCAAAAGGAAAGAACTTTTGATAAGATCAAGCCATAAGCTTTCTATGTGTTTGTGCGTGTACACTCACGCTTGCCTGCATATGCATAATTGAGAGATACCTTTAAATTGTAGTCACATCCGTATGTATAGTGAATGATATACTTGTTACCAACTTCCAAATCCCATGGAGGCTGAAAGGCCAAAGCGACTTACATTAATGCGACTTGAAATAATATATAACAAAACAGAAAAGAAAAACAAAAAAGATATCATCAAACCTGAAGCATGAAATCATTCCGAAGAACATGGCGCACGCCATGCAAGGCGGATGCTACAGCATATGCATACCTTGATTCAAGATGAAAACAATATTTCTATCAACATTATATCAGGATATTTCACAGCCCACAAAGAGAGACAAATAAAATGTCGGATCTTGTTAACTGCTACTTACATTTCAAGCACCCATCCAAAAGCCTTATCAGTCTCTGGGTCATCTTTCATTCTCAACGAAACATTCACCCACGTGGGAGCAATGTCCTCTAGCAGGGACTGAAATAGAATTATTTGTCAATACCATATTTTAACACAATATAGGCATGGCAGAAAGAGAAAAAGGTTGGCCGTAATTACGATGACTAAGAAGAAACTGTCTAATGCAGTCCGCTCGATTTTTTTCTTCTACAAATTATTTGGGCTGTCCTAGATTATTTATATGTGATCCTAGGTTATTTGACAAACTGGGACAGCAATAGATAGCATTTACCTTCTTAATAATTACTGGAGAATTGCCAATGGGATCAACGTTATTCACTGGGCCTTTTTCCGCCGGATAAAACTTCCTAATTATCTTTTCATTTTTATCAGGTTTAATATAGAAAAATGGAAATGCCGCTGGTTGATTTCCTTTAGCCAAATTGGGCAAAGGATTTGCAAATACATGGTCCGGTTCTGCCATAAGAATGTATCTGCAGCAACCACAGAAGAGAAAAATATCGGATATCAGATTTGACCAAGGTAGAAAGGGAAAAATTTTATCGTAACATGAGTTATCGAAAACCAACTCTTCCTCTATAGTTGCTTTCTCCAGCCATTGCACAAAAGCCCACGGTCTATTGAGGACAATATAACCCTGTGTACAAACATAAATAAGAATCAACAAACTTGATTGCCAGCAACTTGGTATACCATGAAAATAATAATAATAATAATAATAATAATACTAATAACAAAAAGAACAGCAATAAGAATCCGTGTTAGAATAAACATATCGCAGCTAAACCCAATCAATTCTGTAGAACTAATGGAATACAGAACTAAACATCTCCGACTCAGTTGACTTTCTATCGGTTTCAGTAATCTCAAGAAGATATGCATTAATAAATATGGATTCGGGTTATCCAACGCCGTTCAATTCTATATCATATGCGTATGATGTTATTCCCTAACCTTTATTGCAGTGAGTTAATTACCATTGTAAAATTCTTCAGCTAGAAAAGCAAATGGCATAGAAATAAGACAAGGAAATTTGCAAACTAACGTTATTTATATAGCTTATAACCTCTACTTATCTAGTAAACAAGGTGAGAGAACTGTAACAACAGTGGCAAAAAAAATTCTCACCCTGTCCAAGCCCTGTGGAAGTGGATCAACAACAAAGGTCGGAATCTCCTCCATCAAATTGTCCGGACTTCCTGAATGCAAAACCCGAGTGAATTTTCCCATGTCTGACCCGGGCATGTCCTTCATCTTCTTATACCAGTAATACATGATCCTACATTGCCACTGGCTATAAGGAGCATCAGTCGCCGTAAGGGCGACATGAAACTTCAAGTTCAAACTCGCCGCTCTCCTAGTTTCTTCAGGCATCTGAATCAAGGGATTGGACAACTCCGACCCATCAGCAGCCAAACTGCCAGAGTTGGAAGATCTGCTGTGTATTATGATAGTCAACAGATTATATGTTGCAAAGAAAAACCCGAGCGCCAAAAGAACGAGAAGTATTGGCGACGGACGCCCCATGTTTTTTCTCCCAATCATCTTTATGTCTCAAAAAAGGATCATCAAACCAAAAATCATCAACAAATCAATTCAACCAGTTTTGTTATCCACAAAAACACTTCAATATCAATCCATTAAACCTTTCCACAACAAGCTTTCCAACTCAAAGTTCTGAACAAAAAAACACTGCCCACTTTCTCACACTTTCTTCTGAGCCAATCACAAGCACGTCAAGTGCAAAAACCACTCTGCATCACAAAATTAAGGAATTGAATTGCCAAGTCAATTCATCAATGTATATATACATATATACGTATGAACACATGTATATCCATATTACCCAATAGAATTAGGCATCATTAAACTAAAAAAAAAAAAAAGATTGAAAAACAAAAAAAGGAAAGAAAAATCTGAAATTATCCCAGAAATTGAACAAAATATTCAAGGAAAATGGCCAAATAAACTATAAATTTAGAAGTGTAACGAATTGCCACGTACAGATCTGGAGAAATAATTTAAAAATCCAAATAGGTCACTACTAAGAAGAATCAGCAACAGAAACAGAGAGATCAACAAATCATGTATTGTTTTGTAAATGCAGGCACTTTATTAACTGGCAAAAACATAACGAAAAAAAAAAATCAAAGGAAGGAAAATGGCTGAAAAGAGAGACGAACCAGTAAAAACTGCAGAGACTTTGAGAGAGAGAGAGAGGAACAGAGAGTCCGAGTCTGGAACGAAGACCCGGAGCAATGACAAGAATTTTTTTTTTTTTTTTTTAAAGATAAAAAGTATGGTTACATTATGACCAAAAAAAAAAAAAAAACAATTTGCAGTGTGTGACCCAAATTAAATAAAAAAATTTGGAGTAAATGCTGTTTTTTTTATTATTTCTTTAAATAGCAATAAATGATGTTTTAATTTTTTTTAAAATTTTAATAATGAGAAAATCTTATAATAAAATTACGTGTAATCACGATGTTTATTTTTTAAATATTAATCGGAGAATTTAAATTCTATATCTTATAAAAAATTTATGTATAAAATTATCGATAAATTATATCTGTAATCACAATCACGATAATTTATTAAGGTGTACGTCATATTTTGTTATTATTAAAATATAAAGAAAGGATTTTATTTTAGTGTTAAAGATGATGAGAGAGAAAAAAGAAAAATATATTATGTGCACTCTATTTTTTCTAGCAACGTGGTTCAGTGGATGATTATGTGTAACCAGACAGGATCCAAGTAGTTTTTAGGATTTTAAAATTAAATAAAGAAATAAAAATATGTTTTGGATAAGAAGTATAAATATTCACGACTGATTTATTACTAATAAACATATTAACCAATTATACAACTTCTCAAATTCTTGAGATAAATTGAGAAACTTGGTATTTCCAAATATATATTTGTAAATAACATAAGAATTAAAAGTCTTATAAATGGGAGAAATAAAATATGTTTTGGATAAGAAGTATAAATCACGACTGATTTATTACTAATAAACATATTATTCAAAAAAATAAACATATTAACCAATTATACAACAGCTCAAATTCTTGAGATAAATTGACAAACTTGGCATTGCAAAATATATATATATATATATATATATATATATATTTATTTGTATATATCATGAGAATAAAAAGTCTTATAAATGGGAAGGTATTCAAAATTAGTAAATAGTATTGTTGTCTAAAAATATACTCTTTTCCTTTCTAGTCTCGTCTTTATTTTTGTTTGGTTCAATCTTATTATAATACTTTTTGATTCTTTAAGTTCTTTTATGGATTAGGTTTGCAAGATATTTTTTTTAATAAATTTTTTTGTAAATCTTTCCAAAAAAAAAAAAAAATTAATGTTGGTTGTTTTGTTTGGCATTGCAAAACCTTGTCTTTCATATTTCTTTAAACAGTTTTCTATTGTAATTAAATAATGTTTGGTACTTTAGCCAACAAACTTTACATTACGGATAATAAACAATTTTTGCTGTCTTTTGCCTCTAAACGTATTAAAGAGGTAAAATTAGCAAGAGAAAAAGATACACAAATAATGAAAAAATTAGATAAATGAGTAGTTTTGGGATTTTTTTTTTTTTTTAACGAAAGAACTTGAAAAAAAAAAAAAGAAAGAAAGAAAGAAAGAAAGAAAATGGTCAGTGGTTATGAAAATATTGATTAACTCATCCGATTACTGATCATAATCAATTGATTGATCATAAAAATATATATATTGATATCATCCAATCAATGATTGACCACCTATCAAGTGATCAATCATCGATCGAGCACTAAAAAAAATTATCATTTTCTTAATTTATCAAAAATTGATTTTTTTTAAATACTTGAAAAAGGCCATTTTTTCGTATATCTCAAAAACAATTTATCATAAGTGTGAAAATGAAAAAACCTTATGGGTTAAATGCAATCATAAAACTTATATCATATCAAAATCATATCAAATTAAATAAAAATTTTCAATTTAAGGAAATTTAATAAAAATCAGACGATTTAAAATTGTATCTAATCATGATTTTTTTTCCCCTCTCAACCTACTAGAGAATTCTCAGATCTTATAAGGGAGATTAGTAAAGCCCACAATAATTATTTTTTTTCTAATAAATTTTCTATTCACTTAATAAATTTATTATTTATTTTGAATATTTTAAAATCTTATTACTTACTTAAATTATTTTCATCAAAATATTATTTATTAAAATAACTCTTATTATATTATTCTTATTATTTTTGGAGTGAATTACGCCCACAATTCTTTTCTCTACCGACAGGGTAAACTTCCTTGTCCGACAGGGTAAACTGGCCTGTTCTTTAAAGTTCCGGAAAAGGTGAAAGCAGAGTTGGGGAAGTTCCTTCACTACGGGTGCAAGTATATATGTATATATATATATATATATATATATATGCAACATATAGAGAGAGAGAGAGAGTAAAAAGCGAATATAAACCATTCACTTTGGATAAAAAAATGAACTTGATATATTTTATACGATTGATTCAGTTAAAAACATGAATCATTGTCATATAATATAAAAGCTATAAGCTTCAAAAATTCGCATAAAAGGATCAAAAGCAAAGATCTTTAGAATTTAATTGTAGGTGATGTTTGGCACGTTCACTTCAATAAAATAATTTTAATAGTTTTTTTTGTCTTTTTCTTCAATTCAAAATACAATTTTACTATTAATATATTTAAATCTTTTTAAAAACGTAAATTTTAAAAGTCTATCTTTATTATTATCTTAAGTCAAAATGAGATTATTTTTTAAAATTTATGTAGAATTTCAAGATAAACGAAACAATATCGATGTTGATACATTGTTTTCCAAATATATTTCAAGTTTTAACATATTTTATCTCCAAACAATTCATTTTCCAAACGAACAATTCTAAAACTCAACTCAACTCAACTTAACTCCCTCAAAGAAAAAAAAAAAAAAAAAAAAAAAAAAAAAAAAACTCAACTAACTATAACTCAAACGGATCAATCAAGCAGCCTCGCAGTTATCAATCACATGGATATGATCTCTTTGATTGTCGATCCTCTATTTAAATGAAACGGTAGTGTTTTGGTAAGAGCAGCTTAGCACATTCTTCCATTAAAAAAAATCTTAGTTAAAAGTTTAATTATAGAAATAACGTGAAATTAAAAATATAAAAATATAGTTTAATCGAGTGAATCTATTCATCTCCATACATAAATACGAGGTGATTATTTGAGAATTACTTCTATGAAATTCTATCGTATCTTTTACAAAGCTGACTCTTTAAAAGCTTTATCAAAGCAAAATAAAAAAACTTCTATAAAAATCCAAACGAATAGCTTTCAGCTAAGGGTACTATAACATAATAATAAAATAAGTATTCTTAAGAACACCAATTCTAATATCAACTTTTTAACAACTCACGTGTTATATTTTTGATGATAGATGTAATAAATTGATATATCAATATTTTAAATATTTATCAATAAAAGAATGACAACTAACATGTCAGATAAGTTGGTATTCAATATTTGCCATTAAAGTTGATATCAACAGTATTTTTCTGATAAAATAAATTACATGAATTAGAACGTAGTTTTTGAAGCCCTCCTAGAGAGAATAAACCAACAAAGCACACGATAAAACACGAAGAATCCAAACATGATTCCAACGTTGATCCACCTAGGATCTTTGTCCAATCCTCTACTCTTCAACACATCATTTCCGGTGAGCAAACACTTTGCCTGATGCCAAGAGAAACACTCATTTCTCACACTCCAATACTCATTTGTGAGCAAAGTGTCAAGTGGGTACCTATATAGAGACACATAGTACATGAAGAGCCAGTACTTTGGTATGCTTTCCTTGGGGATGAAGTAACCCGAGAAGAGAAAGAAAGCGCCAAGAACCGTGCAGATGAGGGAGTTCCCCGTTATGAAATCCGGCGACACCGCGCTTAGGAAGAGGACTAGGGAGCTAGCCATCAAGACAATGAGCCAAACTACAAATGTGAAGAAGGAGAAGGCATAGAAGGAGGGGTTTAGTCCCACTATCCAATAAACTGGGACGGCGAAGAGAATGGCCACAGCAAATAAGAAGGGCAAGAAAACAATGGTGTTTGCTATCATGTAGGAGGAGATTTTGTAGGCTCCTCTTGAGGCTTCCTTCATAAGAACTCTTCTCTCTTGGAGATATATCGGAAGCGCCTCAACCGTCGAGGAGAGAAGAAAGCTGAGACTAAACGCGAAAAGGCCTAATCTTTCGGCTATTCCTCCTTCGTCTTTCCTCACTTTTGTGTACACACTTCCTAGCCCAAATCCCCCCACAAGTGCCTGCAATGTTCTGGCAAGGAACAGCTGTTTTGTCCTGTAAATGATCTTCCAAAATCTCGAGCATAGAAACATGATCTCGAACAAGTTTGCGAAACAACAAGCGCCTAGTTCTTGAACATCACCAAGTCTTTCTTGGTCCGGCCACAAGGAGTGTGAGAATGGCTCACCAAGCAATTCAACATCAGAATGGTAAGTTTTGGAATATGAATGATCTTCTAGTGTTTGGATAATTTCCATGGCGAACTCGAGCGCGTTTAGCTGAATCGGGATCTGCATACCGAGTTTGGTTATGGTGTCCTCAAGAGATTCAAGGCTACCGTTATGAGCGACCGAGCCTCTAGAGAGGATCAAGAAGTTTGAGACGTATTGAAGGATTCTATAGCTTGGTTGGTGGATCGAAAGAATGACGGTTCTTTGCTTCGTTCTCGCCACCATCGACAGAAGCTCGATAACTTGTAAAGCTGAAGTGCTATCTAGGCCTGAAGTCGGTTCATCAAGGAGCAAAATCGGAGGATCCTGAATCATTTCCACTCCGATCGAGACCCTCTTTCGCTCTCCACCCGATATTCCTCTATTCTCTTCGTCGCCAACGAAAGTGTCAGCCACATTGAGAAGGCCAAGCTCCTCCATCAGCCTCTCAACTCTTGCTTCTTTCTCTTTCGAGCTCATTCGTCGAAGCCTAAACTTGGCGCTGAACATAAACGTTTCTTTTACCGTCAACAACGGGAGCAAATTATCGTCTTGTGCGACGAATCCGCATATCTTTCTCAATTGGGAAGGATCACTTATGAAATGATCATTGATGGAGATAGTCTTGGGATCAAAGTGCTTATTATCTTTAAGTACCCTGCCCGAGATTACGCCGAGGAGAGTGGATTTCCCCGTGCCGCTAGGGCCTACAGCGGCGAGAATTTCCGAGCTTTTCGCGGTGAAAGAGACGGATTTGAGGATGCAAATGGACCTAGGCTTGTGGAGGAAGGGAATGAAAGAGAAGGGAAAAGAGATGTTTGGGTGACTAGTGTAGGAGAGATTTGTGACCGTGAGTTTGTAAGTGGTTTTGGTGTGGTGTGAGTGTGGAGAGTAGTAGAAAGAGGAAGGGCTAGTTGTGGACTCTTCATGGGAATCTGAGGTTGAGAAGAATATGGCGGAGTCATCTTCATTGTTGCCCGGTTGCTGCGGAAAACAAACCGCCATGTCTGTCGAGTTTTTCGGTGTCGGGTTTAGTGATTTTCGCCACAAGGTTTGGGAGAAGAAGGTGATTATGGAGATGGGGTTGAACCAGCTTGGAATAAGGCACATTTTTTTTTTTTTTTTGGGAAATTGGCTGTTGGACCAAACCAAAGAAAATATGTCAAAGGAGGTTTTGTGTTTTTTCTAGTGCTTGCTTGTTAATTAGGGTGGTGATTTTGGTTGGCAGTGTTTGGTCATCTGAGAATTTGGACTCAGAAATCCATTGGGGATTTATTTATTTTTGAAAAATTTTACACTTCAATTTGTATATTCACTACTAATCAAATCATTAATATATGGCAAATGCTACATATTCAACTAGTACTTTTTTGAGAAAAAAAAATCTGAGCAAAAACAAAAACAATTTATAATAAAGAAAAAAAAAACACATACAAATATACTTGCATCTATTGATTGAAGAATATGGTAGAGGAAGAAGATTGGTCTTGAAAATGCTGATCTTATCGTAGATACGTGTCTAAAGCTAGTCTCAAGAAATAATTAATCAATAATTAGTTTAATTTATATAATTGGTATTATTACATTTAATTAGTGGGAAGAGTTGGTCAATAAATGGTTATAATTTAATCTATTATTGTTTTGTTCTTTTGGAGATGTGGAAGAGTAACGTCTAAAAAGGAAGGAATAATTGAGATGGAAATTCTCAAGTTAGGGTAGAAAAGGGGGTTGAACCAACCACGTAGAATGACAAAGAAGCTTCTTTCAGTGACGCTAAAGGTCATAATATTGTTGTAATTTGTTTGGTAGCGTTTTGGTGATACGAGAGGGTTAAATAATTGAATTATATTATACATAGTATTCAATTCCTTAGTCATATATATATATATATATATATTTAAATTTTTGTAAATAGGTGTATATATATGTGTACATACATGAGAGTAAAGCTTATGCACATTGCCTATCTGGGTGTAATACTTATGGGGCGCAGTTTGAATCCCCCATTTAATTGAAATACTTTTCCAATATATTACAGTATTCAGTTAGTGTTTTGCATATGAATATATAACTTTTTTTTTAACAAATATCAATATAATACTATTTATCATTTGAACACACATTTTAAAACACTGTCTTTATTTTTACATGCATTTACATGTATTTCAATATTGATATCTAAAGACACGTTCCATTGCAATAGAAGTATTCAGATGTAAAATATATACACATATATTATATCTAAATCAAATACCAAAGAAATGTGAACCAAATAAATCATCAGTCATATTATCATCAGAAGTATAACTTTTTACATGTGTAATCAAAGAAAAAGATTAGTACTGTCTTGCTCTCGCACCAATACTCAGTGATTTTATGTCTTTTCTTTGTATATATATTGTTCGTGTTAGAATGTGAAATTTTTTATTTTAAGGCTTGAAATTGTTTATGTTCTTCCTTTATACTAGTTGAGCGTATGAATAATATGTTGTGTAAAAAATATAAGAATTTAAAGAGAAAAATTAAAAAAGAAAAGAAAAAGTACGAAATGATAAAATAAGAAAAAGAAACAAAAAATCAAAACTTCAAACAAAACTTACCCAAAAATTAAAAACCAAAACTTCTTAAAATTTCAAACAAATTTAGACAAAAAACCCTTTTCAATCGGATATAAATTATTGAATAGATATACAGAGGATTATGTATATGTATATGTATATATATGTATGCATATTTAATGAGAAACGAAAAAGATAAAGAACTAAAAAAAGTATAAAAGAAAATAAATGAGAGAAAAAAAAGGATAATAAGGATAAAAGAAAGAAAAATTATAAAAGTTATAAAAAAAATAAAAAATAAAAAAAAAAACAACAACAAACAAAAAACAATGGGTACACATGGCAAAAGGAGAAACAGTAATATCGATTCTTTTATATATGTTAAGATCAAGATATATATATATATATATATATATATATTATTTATGCTTTTGAAATGCAAGGCTTGGCTCCTCCTTGATCAATTGTCCGATTCTTCGAATTTTCTTCACTTCTTCATGTAATAATGTTCGATGTCATGATTAGAAATAGCAACGAGACAGAATAAATGATAGGTATTATTTTCTTATCCTCATCTTCAATTATAAAAGTTAAAACTTAAAATTAGGGGCGTTAACCGAATCCACCAATCCGTTTAATTCGCTCAATCCAATTCAATCCGTTGGATTGAGAGATTAATGGATTGGTTACGAATTGGGATTTTCCCAAACCGAATAATACGGATTGGATTACGGATTAAGGATTGCTCGATCCATGTAATCTGTCAATTCGAACTATATATATTTATTTTTTATAAATATGATTTTGTTGTCTCTAAAAAAATTTAACAAGTATTGATTAAATTGATGAGTATGAACATTTTATTTTGAGTTTAATTCTTGTTTGGTTGTTGTTATGTACAGTAAGATTACAATTTAGCTAATGATTGAATACTTGAAATTAATTGTGTTGTAGTTTTATTGAACTATTTCATGTTTAAGCATTATATTTTAATATTTTAGTTCTTAGATTTTTTGGATTAAATCCGTGAATCCAATCCGTGTAATCCAAGGTTTACGGTTTGGATTGGATTGTATTATATTGTATTGTATTAGAAGTTTCACAGATTGGTTACGGATTGAGAAAATCCCAATCCGAATGTCACGGATTAGATTATGGATTGAGACCTAATCCATATAAGCCAATCCATAAACACCCCTACTTAAAACCATCCCAATCTCCATTCCCATCCCCATATCGTTGCCTAAAAAGGAGTAGAATCAAAGGCGGGGATTCTCTATTGAGGGATCTTTTACCATACCCCATCTCATTCCTCATTTAATTTAATTCTACATTTTGAAAATTACACAGATTGAAAATAAAAAATAAATAAAGTACAAATTTATTATAAATTGGACCAATATTAAAAGTTTTAAAAAACAAATCAAATTCTAAACATATACAAATTATATCTTGGTAATAAAACCACACAAATGTCTTCAAAAAATTACAAAGAGTCCAAAACTGAGACAATAATAAATAACAAGTACTAACTAATATTAGCTAATTAAGATTACTAGTAAATAATTAACCTTTTCATTTCTTTTCTTTTTTTTTTTTATTGAAAAATGTAGTTAGTTTATTTATTTATTTATTTTTAGCCAAAACAATCTAATTAAGTTTACGATGTAGTAACAGTTATTAACTTGTACATATATAAATATGATATACATATTTATCAGAACAAAAGTGGAGCAAGACTCATCCTGGATCCGCTTCTAATTCGAGGAAAAGACTTCTTTTCCTTCTACGTTCCGGTTCCCCAATGCAATTCCCCATCCCCATCCCATTCAGATGGAATCTTTGCGGGCTCGTCTATCCCTGCAGGGAGTATTGTCATCCATGGTTGGGATAATAAAAAGCCAAATTGTATCGTACAGAAGCATTTTTCTGATACAAGGTCATAAAAATAGTAAGACATTGGTGATGGCATGGCACCAAGAAGCCTCAAAAGGCAAGCTTTTTATTAGAATATAGAATGAAAAATTAAAAATAAAAAAATAAAAAAAAAAGGCAAGAAAAAGACTGTTTGATTTATTGTCGGCAAAACGTACTTGAACAAAGTGCAGAGTAAGAATTTATCATTTTATGTAATCTGTAAAATCAAATTGAAGAATGCCAAAAATCAATTAAAGATGCTATTAGCATGGTTTGGTGCACGAGAATTGAAAATTTCGGGTTTAATTTGAATTGAGTTGAGAATTTAAGTTGAATGGTACATTTGGATGGAAGATGTAAGTTAAAAATTTTGATTTAAATGGTGCATTTGATTGAATGATTTAAATTATTGCTTTATTGGAATATATGCTGAAATAAATTATTTTATGTAAAGAAATTGATTCATTTTTTATTGTTAATAATAAAAAATTGATTTCTTTTTTAGAAATTGAAAATTACATGGGGGGAAGAGAATATGAAATAGTGAAAAGTGATTTAGAAAACTGTAGACCATTGAAATGGATGATTTGAATCGAATAACAACGTTAAAATACGCATTCAACCATTGAGATTGAATTTTTTAGGTTGAAAGCCGCACCCCAAACACCCCATTAAAGCACAGACTCACATGAGAGAAATTAGCGTTGAAGAGCCAATAATTCATGGCCACATGTTCAGATTAAGACCATAATTTTTCCCACTTTATAAACGCCTAAAAGTAGGGAGAGACTGACAGAATAAAAGTATTTTATTTTTTCCACCCTTTTCTTTTGAACTCACTTGGTTTTCCATGTTGATTGATCTCTTAACTTAAACACCAAACAATTTTTTATTTTTTATTTTTTTAACAAAGAACTCATTTTTCGGAAGGTGTTTAGGAGGGAGTCGAGAAAATATCAGTTGTTGATCATTTTCTTTTCTCTTTTTTTTTTTTTAATTATTTAATTAGTTTTTGTTTTTTGAATTTTGATATGGAGAGATTATGTGAATACCAATGCAATATAGATCAAAAAATGGTAATACTATCCCTTGACATCAAATTCTTTTTATTGTTGTTTAATGTGGTAATTATCAGGCTAGCCATGGTTTTGGAAATTGACGTGCTAACTCCATTAAACTACAAATCACGTCTTATTTGTTAAACTACTATTTATCTAAACTTGTGGACTTGATTTTCATTTTCCTAATTTAAGATAAAAATAAGGGGGGGAAAAAAACTTTTGATCGTTGTACTCCATCTCTGATATGAAGTTGATTTTGTTTTGACCCTAGTTATTTGACCTATTTTTGTTGATTGTTGTAATTGAAATGACAATTTGAACTTAATCTAAAGTTGCTTAAGAAAACATATTATAAATTGGTGAATTTCCAGTGTATATCTACAGTCTAATTTAACTGTTCTATGTTGCTATTTTACAGAACGTTACAGGTGTAAAATTTCCAGTCCGTCATGGAAGCTTACTTTCCATTTCTTCATTCTTGTTTGGCTACATGCCAAGTTTGACTTGAAATCTTATTTATCAAAAACAAAAATAAATAAAACGAAACAAAATTTTATTTAAAAAAGAAAATTGACTAAATAATTAATTTTTTAATCTATTGATTAACATGATACAAATTTCGTATTATTGACCAACATGACATAAATTTTAATTAATTTTAGTTTAATTTTGTATCATGTTAGTGTAGTGTCAATTTTACTTTGACAAGAAGTTCTTCTAGAACTAGAAGCTTTTCTTATATTATTCAAACACATAGTCTATGTATCTCTCCTCTATCCATGTAGTATTTGATAAGCCATATTTTGCATTGATGCCATTCATTTTCTTGTTTGTATTGTTTTTCTGTGTAAGCGAGCATCTTTGTTGATTCTGGTTTCTATCATTTTGTTTTCTTTTGTTTTCTTTTCTTTTTTTTTTTCTTTTTTTTATTTTTTTTTTTTTTTTGCATGTTGTTTTTCATATTCTACATCATAAAAATTTTGATTACAACTCAATCTATGCATTGCACATACTGTAATTAATATCTTTATCATTTGACTTAAAATCTCATTTCTCTCATTCGAATTCTTCGTCAATTTCCCTTTCTTAATTAGATATTTTATGAGTTATACGCAAGAATTTTATAAATTTGACACATTTTTATATTTATGTATACCATAACATTAAAGTTGACAATTTTGTCATTTCATAACACTTAAATTATCAATTTTAATGAGTAAAATTATAAGAAAGTACTTAAAATATGACCTTTCACCTAATTTTCACATTCTTTGATTTGTTTGTTTTTTTCTTAATGTTGGATGTCATGATCGGGGTAAGAAAAACCAAATTGTGTCCTCAATGTACACATTTCTGCTACGGAGCTCATTTAAATAATGACATAATTTTGGTGATGGCATGGCATCAAGACTCCTCGTAATGCAGGTATTTTATCAAGACCCTTACTTAAAAAGACGAAAGGTATTTTTTAGTTTCTTTAGTCCTAACCTCTCATCCCGTCACATGGTGGTTCTAAGTGCCATGTGACATTTTAAAATAAAAAATTAATTTTTAAAAATAAAAAAAAAATTAATTTTAATTTGTTCTTTAATTTTTGTTTTGCTTGGCTTTACTTTGTTTGTCTATTTTGTGTGGTCCTAAACCTATCACGTAATTATTATAAATAAATATTAATTTTTAAAAATTTAATAGTTGTTTTTTTTTTTTTTTTTTGCTTTACATTGTTTGTTTATTCTGCACACGACGTGCATTTCAACTAGTTAAAATAAAAGACAAGACAAAATATATATATATATATATATATAAGAAAAAGACCATGTTTGATTTGGAGTTAGCGTAATGGGCTTGAACAGAGTGCATAATAAGAATTAATCATTTCACAAAATACTTAAAATCAAACTTAAAAATGCCTAAAATCAATCAAGATCAGATACTATTAGATCGGGGATTAAACGAAAACCTCTGCAAATCTAGAGATTTGAAGCGCAGGCCCACATAAGAGAACACACCATTGAATAGTCATAAATTTATGACCACATGATCAAGTTAGGAGCATAATTCCCCACTTAGGGAGAGGTGCAATTATGGACAGAAGGAAAGTTTTTTTTTTTCCCTCTTTTCTTTTCAACTTACTTGGTTTCTACATTGATTTCTTTTTTACTTTCTTTTTTTTTTTTAATAAGAAAAATGCATCATCTTAATTGATCAAATCAACCAAAACAGCACAGATCACAAAAAAGAGATGGTCTCAATAACCCACAACGAATCAACATAACAAAAAACAGAATTAGCCAAGAGACGGGCAACCCTATTCTCATTTCAAGAAATATGGCGACATCATAAACTTCTCAATATCTGTGATAACAAAACAATCCAGAGATAAAGCATTGTAATTCTTATCATTCACATGTTTTAATGCGTCGGTTTCAGCCACGAACAATATACACACCGACCTGAGTAGCAAGCTTCAATCCAGCACAAACAGCCAGACCTTCAACCCACATGTGGAGTGAAATCTCTTACCAACTTAAACACCAAACAATTTATATTTACAAGAACCTCATTTTCTGGAAGGAGGCATGGGAGAGTTGAGCAAAAATCAGTTGTCAGTCATTTTCTTCGTTTTTCAGAGGATTCAAAATCTACACTTAGAATAAATTTAAATGTAAAATTATCGCTAGATTATTATATCTGTGATCACATTGCTCATTTTATGTACCAAGAACACTCTGTTTTAGTGTTTCTTTAACAAAAAAAATGCCTTGAACTTTAACTTGTAACATCTGTTTCCCGTATACTTTGAAACGTTTGTAAATTCTGTAAGTTTTTTAATAGAAATAGAGGATAATTTTCACATTTTTCCCTGAATTTTGGATCTTGTCACAAATTACCCCCAAATTTTGAAACGTTAGCACCCCAATAACAAAGAACTATAAACAAATTAAAGCATTGAAAATTAATTAATCTTATTTTATCAGTAAATACAAAATCTTATTTTTTTAGTTTATTTTACAAAAAGTGAAGGTGAGTGACTTTTTGCATGGGACGAGTGAGGTGGGAGACAGGAGAAGAAGAGACTATGTCGTGGGGAAGGAAGAAGAGATGGCGTTGCGAGCTGGGGGTTGGGGAGTGGGGGCAACGATGGGCTAAGATTGGGAGGTGGTGATGCAGATTGAGGGCGAGGAAAGGGAGCAATGGTAAGTAAGGATGGCAACTGGGTACGGCTGGGAGGTTGGGAGGTGGCGATGCAGATTTTGGGTGAGGAGAGGGAGCAACGGCAAGAAGGGATGGCAACTGGGCGGGGCGGGGTTGGGGAATGCTTTCCTGTCCCCATCCTCGCCACCAAAATCATCCCCATCCCCATCGGAGGGACTTCTCTCATACTCGTCCCATTTCTTATCTATTATAAATATAAATTTGAAAATATAACAAAATAAAAGTAAATAATAAAGTAGAAATGCACACTACTACAAAAGTTGACTTAGACGACAGAGATTACACGACAATTATACAAAAAACCGTCGTCTAAAACCTAATTACACAACGGTTTTAATAAACCGTTGTGTAAACCTGAGATTACACGACGGTTTTGATTACACGACAGTTTTGGTAAACCGTAGCGTAATCTCAAGATTACATAACGGTTTCAATAAACCGTCATATAATCCTCCTCTTAGTGAGGATACGACGACGATTTTTTGCAAAAACCGTCATCGTATATATGGATTACACAATGGTTTCTAGCCGAAACCGTCGTGTAATCATGAGATACGACGACGGTGATTACACGATGGTTTCGGTCTGAAACCGTCATGTAAAAACCACCATGTAATCTTTCAAAACTTAATTTAAAATTTTAAAATTTTGTACTTTGAAATTCGCGCGTGAACCCTTAACTTAAATCCACTTTCCTCGTCCTTTCTTATCATTTTCATCTTTCTCCATCTCGGCTACTCAAAGATTTCTCCTACCCATTATCTCCTTCGCCCGCCCGCCGACAGCACCACCGCCCTCCCCGCCACCGCCTTCCATCTCTCTCATTCTCCTGGTGACGCTGCTGCCGCCCTCCCCTCTTCCTCATTCGATCGTTGCCCGCAACGCTGCCATCCCCTCTCCCTCATTCTCTCGTCGCCCTCAACACCGCCCTCCCCTTCTCTCTCCTTTTTTCGCCGCCGCCACCACTGCCACCATGTCTTCCCATCAAGGCCGTGATTATTTTGCATCAAAGAAAGGTAAAATGACTTCTATATTGCTCGATTTCTTGTTTTCCAACAAAAATACGAACACAAAATTCCTTAGTAACTTACTTGGAGTATAATTTGTGTATTTATTGTTGTTCAATTTTTTTTGTTGTTGCTCTTTGTAAATGAATCTTTTGTGTAATTTTTTGGCATTTTAAGATCTTTGTAGACAATATTATATGTTTTTTTTTCCGTCCACTACATGCTCGATGAAATGTTAAAATGGAATTTTGTTTGGTTAATCATATCGAATTAGTTTCTAGTGTAGTGTGCTTGGTTTTTTTAACGTTCTTGGTGAATGTAAATGTGATTTGATTAAATTGGACCGATTTTTTTTTTTTTTTTTGTGTATTTATTTGGTTAATCAAATGGAATTAGTTTATAGTATAGTATGCTCGGATTTTTTATTGTTGCTCTTTGTAGATGAATCTTTTGTGCAATTTTTTGACAGTTTAAGATCTTTATAGACTATATTCTGTGTATTTTTTTTTCCGCCCATCACATACTCGATGAAATGTCAAAATGGAATTTCGTTTGGTTAATCATATGGAATTAGTTTCTAGTGTAGTATGCTAGGATTTTTTAACGTTATTGGTGAATATAAATTTGATTTGATTAAATTGGCCCGCTATACTTGTTTTGTGTATTTGTGTTGTAATAAATATAAGTGAGTGTTGGAATAAAAAATGACACAAAATAGAGCTAGAGAATGCAAAAATGGAAGACCACGAAGAAGAAACCCATTTAATCCTAATGCCGATGGCAAACGAATGACAGCTTTAATTAAACAAGTCCATATGGTAAGGAAAAGAGGTGAACAAATTGAAGTCACCTTTGACGAGAAAGGACAACCGGTAAGGCCTTTGGCTTATTATGCACTTAGTTCCATGCGTGAAGGTAATCAGATAGAGGCCCCAATACCATACACGATCAGTGGTACTAACGTGTTTGCATTTCTGAACTTTGATGATATTTATGAGTTCATTATTTTTCAAGAAATCAATGCAAATTGTATATTAGTATACCTCATGTATTTCATTATATCTCTAAATTTTTATTTTATTTTTATCTGGAAAATCTTCTATTTGTCGTTAAGTGTAACAATTTTGATATTCTTTTGCAGATATTTGGCGGAACTATGTGCCATTAATGGGCAAGCTGAGAAGTTTGTGTTTGTGTCTCCAACGTTGATCTCACCGGTTAGAACAGATACTCTAGATGCTGGTCTAAGAGAGCGAGCCGATGCTCTTATCGCCTTTTTGCGTGACGCATCAAAAGGGCGACTTTATCTTATGCTATATAATAGAGGGAGACATTGGGTTTTGGGACTTATTGACCCATGGGAAGACCTAGTCTTTTATTTTGATCATTTTCAAGAGAAAAAACGAGACGATTTTACTAGTCTAATGAATATGTAAGTCAATTTTCATAACTGAAATTTTGATTTAATCTTAATGGTATGCATCTTAATTATATTGAATTTTGCAAACTTACTAGAGCCCTAATGGATTGGAAGCATATAGCCAGAGAAAGGATTAAAAAAAGACGAGATTATAAAACAAAAATCTTGGATCGTCTTTGTCCTCACCAAGAGGGAAGTGCTGAATGTGGTTATTTTTTTTTTAGGTTTTATGAGGGACATAGTGTTGAATAGATTTGACGTACTTGAAAGAAAAAAAAAATTATACTTATGAAGATATGAATTTGATTAGGGGATAATTGACTAAATTTGTAATGCAATTCACTAAATATGATATGTAAACTTGTAATGTAATGGATGTTTTTTTTTACTTTGATACAATGTAGCTAATATTTTGTCAATCATATCTGGGCTATGTATTGGATAACACACGGGCTAAGCCACCCATGGGAAATCACCAAAAAATGTCAAATTATTTTTTAATTAAAGTGAACTTTACATAACGGTTTAGAACAAAAATCGTCGTGTAAAGTTCTCACTTTAGCAAAATATGCTCCATTTTTTCTTTATTCGACGACGTTGTGAACCATCGTGGAATATTGATATACCACGATGGTTAATAAACCATCGTGGTATTTCAAAACATTCCACGACGGTAGATTACACGACGATTGTCTAACCGTCATCAAATCCACAATTTTTACTAGTGGCACCATAAATTTAGTTGAAAACCAAAGATTGCATAAACAAACCAACTTCTAAATATATACAAATAAAATCTTAAAAAATAAAGCTATTAAAAGTCTCATCAAAACATTACAAACTCTTAAAACTAAACCTTTATAAAACACTTAAGCTAAAAAAAAACTTGAAACCATAAAAAAAAATATAAATTATCATTTTTTTTTGGTCTATTTCTCATAGTTTTAATATTCATTTCATGGATGCACACAATTTCAAAAATATTTTTTATAGTATATTGCATACTTATAAATATATATAAAATCACATACATATATATATATATATATATATGAGGATGGGGGGCGAGGTGGGGTTGGGGTGGGGTGCAGAGTGCTTTCCATGTGCCCGTCCCAATAAGATTCAAAGAAAATATTTCATCTTCGTCCCCGTCCCATCCCCGAACTTTGTCCCACATCCCTATTCCGTTCAGGGTAGATTCCCACGGGCCTCATCCCTACGGGGAATATTGCCATCCCTAACGGCAAGCTAGGATTGTGATGCGAATATGAGGCGCGAAGGGAGGACATGACGACAAGTTTTGGCAAAGGGGAGGGGATGTCATCGTTGTCATTGGTGTGATGCCATCAAATGAGGAGATGGGTTTACATGTATCTTTTTTGGTTTTTTTCCCCTTTTGACGGTTGAAATTAAATAAAAAAAAATTTATAGGGCTTTTTTTTTCATTTTGCAAGAGAAATTTTATAAATTTAATTTGTATTTTAACAAAACTAACCTTTAAATTTTGACTATTTGTGTTGCACGTGATAATTCTGTAAACAAAATTAACATAAGAGAAAAAATTGTTAATATTTCAAAATTCATGAACATGTTCTGGCAAAGTTCAAAATTCGGGAGGGAAATATGAGATTTATTCCCAATTTCCATTAACTAAACTAATAAAAATGTTTCAAAATTTGGATTGATCGGGTATTACAAGTTGAATTTCAGTGGATATTTTGTGATAAAATCCAAAATTAAGGGAAAAACTTGAAATTTGTCTAATAATTATGTTTTTATTTTTTCCCCCCACTCATTTCACGGGTTGTACATGCTCGAACTCCAAAACCATGGGCGGAAGGGAGTGGGATTTCCTTACTAAAAATCCAAAATTGTGGCCCCTAGCAGTTCATGGCCCACAAAAATCTATTAACAAGCAACTATTTTGGAAAAGAGAAAAATAAGGCAAATAATAATTTACCAAAATAATGCCATATTGTGATAAGGACAAAGACAAAACAGAAAGATGAGTCCTTTGTGTCACTACATGTGCACCACGTGTCGCCTAATTTGTCGTTTCGAAATTTGTGCCCCGAGAAATATCTGTCTGCGTTCTGGCCGTACATTGTCCCTCTTAATCAAAGCTATGCTCCAAAACGTGAGGGGCTGCTCCTACACGTGGCAATTTTGTCATTTTGTGATTAATTTTGGACCAAGCTCACTATAGTTCCACGCCCCCAAACAAAAGAGATCATGCAACTAAAATAATTACATCGCAATTGATGGTGTAACGGTTGTGGACGTTATTTTTAGATCTTATCTAGTCTCGATATTAGAGTTTAAATTTTTACTTTTTTATTTTTAAGTAGAATAAATTATTGGATTGCTCTTTAAATTTTTAAATTTGTTCAATTTTAATATATGTTCTTTTTTTATAATTTAAATGATTCTAAATTATTAAAAACGTTATTACGATAGTCCTTTATGATAATTTATATAGAAGCTGTTAGTGAGAATGATCTTTTGATCAAAATTATTGACGAAATATGTTTAAAAATTAATTAAAAATACTATTATAACAATATTTTAAATAGTTTAGATATTCAAATTTAAAAAAAAAAAAAAAAACTGCACAAACTTAAACATTTAGTTAGTAAATGAGTAATTCACCCTTTTTGAAAAATTCCTTTAAAGTAATATTTCTTGTAAGCAAATTTATAAGGAGTCGCGTAATGTTAAATTGAATCAACCTTTTATTCATTAGATTCTCAAATGAACGGTGAGGAGAATGCGAGAACACTCCTAACATTAATTGATAAAATAAAAATAATAACGAGAAAAATATAATTGTTACTAACGGTAAACATATGATTATTAGTTCTTGAACGTTAATGAAATAATTTTAGCAAAAGAACGCTTCTATTCTTTCTAATTTTGTGATTGCATGTTTAGTTTAATGGAAAAAATATAATTTCTTTTTTTTTTTCCTTACTAGGAAAAAAGAACCTATGTTGTTCCAATTCGTCTAATCTATTAATTTTTTTTAGTTCTTATAACTTTTTTACAAGAAAAAATTGAGATGCTTTGCTCTTTGAGGTGGAAAAGCCCATAGATTTATTTATTTATTTATTTGAGGTAAGATGCATCAATAAACCTTTAGAAGACAAAAGGGCAAAAAAAAAAAAAAAAAGGGTCCATTAGAAACAGATAGTGTCTACTTAATAGAGATAGGAGGAGACGACGTTTTATTTATTGGCAGAGAATCCCAATGTTCATTCCATATTTTTGTTGGTTTGGTTGGTGGCCAATATATATATATATATATAGTTACACAGATTTTTTCCTCCATATATACATATATATATATATGAATATATATATATATATATATATATATGGTCCTAAACTCACCACGTTTCTGAATTGGAACTCGTCAACTGTCCTGTTAGCAAAGCGCTGACAGCCACAAGCGTTTCACGCTCTCTCTCCTTCTCTAAAGAAAAAGAGGAATATTGGTACTATTGCAATCTTATTCTCTTCTATCATTTGATACACTTTTATATAATTAAAGAACGGAAAAGACATTAATTCAATTTTTTACTCGAAAAACAGATTCATTTTTATTTTCCTCAAATAGGTCCAGTTTTATTACTTGTTGTCTTGAATTCAACACTACACAGTTATCACCCAAAATACTGATCCTAAATCTTACGACATTTAAGAGGAGCAGAAAATGCATCCTAATATGCTACACTAATCCATTGGTGGCCAACCTCCCTTTTTTTTTTTTTTTTTTTTTTTTCTCACATAGAACTTCGGTGCTTTGGTACATCCTATATAAGGAAGAGTTAATGTTATAAACGCCAAATTTTTGACTTTGCACGTTTATTGTCTCCTCTACACATGAATAAATATTTATATATTTACACTCGATATATATGTATATATATATAATTTGTGGTAGTGGATTGTTGCTATTATTGCCATTGTTCCATGTGAATTACATGGGCATTCAAATTATAGCAATTAATTAACTTTGACTAGTAATGTAATTGTTCCATTATAGTTTTTTCTAACTGAAGAAAGAATTGAAATGTATTTAAAACTACGTTGTCTTTATGTATAATCATAAAGTTGAGGTCTTGACTTGAAATTTTCCGCCTAACCTAATCTTCTCAAGTTGTTACAAAACGGAGTCACATGTTCATCATTGTTTACTTCTTAGAACTCGAAATTTCTCTATCTTCCAAAAAAAATGCAAAGGTGTTGGTATGCTAATTTTTGTCTCTTAAAAAATATTAAGGCTTTGTTTAGCACATTAATTTAACTTCAACTAAACTATAACTTTTTGACTGGATTTTTATCTTTTTCTGAAAAATCAACAAATATTATAATTAGTTTTTTAAAGATCAACGAACTCCAACTTAAAAATTTTAACTTTAACTAACAATTCAAACGAACGCTAATTATTAAACATTTATAGACAAAAGGAACAACTGTGGAGCAAATGAACTTGTATCTTACATTAAGTTGGTCCAACCTCCTTGATACAGCGGGCGAAGCTTATTTTGTGAGGCATTCGAGTTGGCGAATTTGACAATGCTTTGCAAAAATTCTCTTTAATGTATGAGAATAATGCTTTAATGGCCATGATTAATATTTCTGAACAGTTACATTTTTGTTATAGCATATTACATATAAGGTTATTAATTTGTGTGTCAACTAGTAGTTACATGGTCTGAAAAAATATATATATTTCCATCAGATTTCTTAATTTGTTTTTCCAGGTTATTGTAACTGCTAGTTGACACACAAATAACTTTGTATGTAACATATTGTGTTTTAAAGTTTTTATATAAGTAACAAATATTAACAGAAAAAATAACACATAAACAAGATAATATTACAAGATGTTAATCTTGATATTATATATGTCAAAATCGTAACGGTTACAGTTGTATTGTAAAATTGATGTTAAAAAACGCAAAATTCACCATGGTACTTGACAAGTCTATCATTTAAAAAAAAAATTAAAATGTAAAAAAGAAGAAAGAAAAGAAAATTTAAAAAAAAAAAAAAAAAAAAGGTGGAAAACATTCTTTGCATGCGTTACAAATTAAAAAAAAAAAAAAAAATTTTAAAAAAATTCTAAAATACTACCGGTAAGCAAAAGTATTGACCGGTAGAAAAAGTGCTCAAACTTATCCCTATGCGTTTCGGCATTTGACCCACGAGCTTGACTACGCGCGTGAGGAAGTCCACAACCCTACAGACACATCCCCAAACCCCTCCTTTAAATTCATCCCATCACAACACAAACGTTTGTGTCTTTGTTTTTGTTTTCACTGCCTCTCTCTATCTCTCTGTCCTCTCTCTCTCTCTCTCTTCGCTTTCTCTCTCTAGAATATTTCACAGATACCCATGTCCCGCCACCGCCGGCAGGCGTCCCAGGTCCTCCCACCCGAGATCTTGTCCGGCAATGAGCCGCCGAGGGCCTTCGACTTGAGCGACGTCGTCGTTTCCAGTGACGGCACTGTTTCTACTGCTGCTGCTACTACTACTGGCGTCGCAGCTGATAAGAGCTCGACGGCGAACCCACAGAAAGCTGATGCCTCCGGCGCCAACTCGCCGGCGCAGGCGAAGAAACCGCCGCTGGCGAAATCTGCCTGAGGTTCAAAGTTGATGGAGATTATTGAAGATTCATGTCCCAATTCCCTATAATGTTTTGCCCTATATATATATATATTTTTTTTGGTCTTTTTTGTTGTGTTTTTGTTTTCGGTTTCTTTGAAGCTTAGTTTTGATTTAGGTTTTGTACAAGTTGGCCATTTGGTCTCTCTGTGTACTTATCTGAATAATCGAGGAAATGGGAATATTAGGGGCTTCTTGTTGTTGTTGTTGAGGGTATAATTGCAAAACTTTTTTTATGCCATTTTGTTTACTGAGATCTTGAGAACAGTCGGTTATGCATTTAACTTCGTTTTGCTTCTAATCCATTAGCGTAAGAAGAAAAGGCTGTAGTTCCAAAAAAATAATTGTTTGGTAAATTCTTTAAAAAAAAAAAAAAAAAAGAATCTTATTGAATGTCGTTTTAATGAAGGATAAGAGAGATTCCACATAATAGCACTAATCACAAACCGATCTATAATTCGGAGATTTCTACACAGAATTTGAAAAAATGCACCATTAGTAAGGTTATATTTTTTGATCCGTCAGATTTATATCAGAAGCGTGTATCATTGGTATGAGGTTTTTACTTGAAAAGATTCTTTATGAGTAAAGACACAATGTATATGATAATGGATTATTAAAATGAAATTTTGGTGGACAATCTAGTATTTGTCTTTTTGGACCTTAAGTTACCTAGCGGCTGATATGCCATGCCTAATTGCTCAAATGCTAATCTGACTACTTCTCAAGCACATCATGTTTTCCTTTTGCCCCCCCTTCTAATTGTTATATATATTGAATTATATCCCCTAAGATTGACTGATAAATCCCTTTCGCAAAAATGTCAAAAGATTGAATTTGGGTTCGATAAACAAAAATTTACTAGGCTAATAGTGAAGAGTCCAGCAACAACTACCAACAGATTGGTTAAGTAAAAAGGATGTCCCTCTTTCTTTTCATTCCAAAATGTGTCAAGGATTCGATTCTTTATAACCCGATTCTAATGCTCATGCTTGGCGGCCGATGTGTTGTGCGGTATTTGGTATGTGATGAAATGAGTAGAAATCGCACTTATCTATCAAGTAGAGAACTGGATCAGGTTCTTATGTTCCATTTGTGGTCTCGAAACACGGATAAAGAACAGGATGACACAACTATTTTTCTATCATTAGTATTTTTATTATTATTATTTTTAAGTCAAGAGCTACATAAATATAATAGCTTTTTTGTTGGCTAATATATAGTAGTAGCGCAGGGGTCCTTTTAGAGGATGCCACCTTATAATCCTACATGACACATATATTAATACATTGTATGTAGCACGATTTTGCACTTTTATATAATCTATTCATGAACAACTCAAATAGAAAATGGCTTAGCAAATAAAAAGAGAAATAGAAAAAGAAACTCAATTAAAAATGGGGTAGATTTTTCGAGTCCGGTGTCTTTGACATGTTGAGAGTTTTAAGATCAAATTATAAGTAAATAGAGGAAATGTTTTCGGGAGATGCAATTAGATTATTAATTGCCGACATGTTCAAAACTATTGGCCAAAAAGGAATTGACTACTATATACAAACATAAATATTTTGTGTAATAAGTTGATAAAGCTTTTTTAAAACTGATTTTAATTGACGTGTATGGTTTTAATGTAAAGAGATAAAAAATAAAAAAAAAATAAAAAATAAAAGAAGATATGAATAAGAAGACAACGGATTCGGTAAAGATATAAAATAGAGTAATTAATACGTACCTGCTACATGGTATACTGAAACATAGAAGAAGGGACCCATTTAATTATTGACGGATCCAAATTATTAGTTTTGTGAAATTTTTGCATACAGAGAATGCGTGGAATATACCATTCATACATATCTGGTTTGTACTACATCTTTGGAGTTTTTTTTAATTTTTTTAATTTTTATTTTTGAAAGGTAATGTAGGGACTTTTAAAACCTTGTATTCTCATGCAATTCACACCACATTCACAAGAAAAATAAATTAATTTTTCCTAACTTTTTGTTTTTATTTTATCGTACACATTTATATCTTATATAGCTGAAAAAACACAGTGAAATAGCCTCTTTTGTCCTTGGCTCTCAGCCACAATTTCGTAGCGTTTTTCGTCTCTCAGCCAGTAGGACCGCAAAACATATTGAATAAGTTACGGAGGAGTACTTTGGATCGTCATTGATAGGTGGAGGTGCTGGAAATGGATATCACTTAGCTAGTTAGTTACATGACATTTTTAGGTGTCAAAATAAATTAAACTATCTTGGAGTTGACCGAAAAAATGTCCAAATTTGGAACATATATGTTTCATGAGATATAGCGAGCTATTTGTTATTGTTATTGTTATTATTATTATTATTATTATTATTATACAAAGAAATGTGTGAAAGTTGCTATTCAAATTATTTCAACATGGTATTTCACGAATAATTACGTTTACACATAGGTTTCTTAATTTCATGAATTATACGTATTATTGCTCAAAAAGTTTTGGAAATTATTGTTTTGTGCTCTTGGGAAAAATTAATTGAATTGGATACTTTAAAGAAGAGCAAGGAATCATAGAAAGACAACTAGTTGTCATCTTATAACTCATGGTAACAAGAGTTTTTAAGAGAGAGAGAGTCTTTTCTTTAAAAATAAAATAATTTCATTGTATCCCACAAAAAAAAAAAAAAAAAAAAGTTGCCTCTCTAGCCTCTACTATTATATATATATATATGAAGTAAAAATGTATATTTTTCTAAGACATAGCATTCATGTAGTTTCATTACATATTCACAAAACATGATCATATATAGAAGTAATTTGCCAAGACAATTGAGATGGAAGCAAAAATTATTGACGCACGTTCACACAACTTAATTAGGTGTCGTTTGCCAAAATTCAGACACTAACGCTAAAACCCCTCAAAACAAGTAAACGACATGTTCATTTCAATACTTAAGCTTTCTTGTAGTGGTCCCATTATCTTGACATTCTGCATACGTATACATATCAATGGTACATGCGATGATGTATTTGGGTGACAATAATATATTATTACACGTCAGTAGTACTACTCCTTTATCTTTATATATATATATATATATATATATATATATGTTGATCAAAAGTTAGAAGCATGAGTTTTGCAGGTGTTGATCATTGAGGAGTATGCACGTGGATTAGCCAACACCACGCCACTAGTACAATAGTCTTCATGACTTCCTCCAACATTGCATGCATGCTTGCTTTACTCAACTAATTAATAGGGTAAAAGAAAAGAATCAAGAGAAATACGTACAGACATATCTATGTAAGGACGAATTTTCAATTTTTATATTTTTTGTCAATTACCATTAATGTTATAAAGATAAGTGCATATATTTAACGATTAATTTTTATTAGTATTATTTTTTTTACCAATTATTCAATTGGTTACTACTAAAACCGCATATATATATATATATATATATGAAAAATTTCAAGCTGTGTTTGAGTGAATGAAAATCGATTATTTAAAACTTATATTGTGGTGCTTGAGTTTGAGAGTTTTATAAGTATCCATCTTTTGCCGATTATTTGATATCAAAGCACCTGCTACATAATTGTGGACATGATAATATTACAGATAAATGTTATTGTTTGAGTACTGAAATATCAGATGATCGGGCTTCTTATTATTAATGATGTCTATATAAACGCAAGATAAATTAACTACTAAATTAGACATATAAATGTAGAAGTACTAGCGCCAGTATTAACATATTATAATTATCTGACTAATGTTATGCTAGCTCTTCAAACTTGAAGAAATATAATTGTCGCTAATCATTCTACGTACTTATGTGCTGTGTGTTTAGTACTTCATTAATGGCGCTGTCTAACTGGTTTAGTTTTAATTATTCAGAAACCAAAGATAAGTAATTACTAGACACGCTAGTTTCTCTCTATCTAGATATATATATATATATATATATACGGGAGCTTTTTTGTGCGACACTCTCACACAAGGCACTTGTAACTTTTTTTTTTTTTTTTTTTTGTGCATTACATGTAACAATCATCGTTGATTCTAATATAATATTTTTCAATAATATTTGTCATTTACACTAATAATTTAAATAGTTCATATAATATTCAAAATAGAAATTGAATAATGTAAATCAACTAATAATTACAAAATACAAAATAGAATATTACAACTGTCACTTTTGTTCTGCTGCCGAATAAAAGAACTTTATTTTATATACATTTAATGAGATAAATTGTATAAAGAGATTGCAGTTTGATTTGAATTTAGTTTGTATTATATTGAGGGAAAATATTTGATATGTCTGATCACATTTTTCGGGACCTTATACTTGTGATGTCCTAACATTACCAGCTCAAGTTATCCTAAATATATTTATTAAAAAAAAACATTAAATCACATATGGAGTAAAAGATAGCATATGCATGATTGTAATTTCTAAACTCATAACCCGTACTAATCACAACCGCAATAAGCAATTATTGTAGTATTGACCCATAATATTTGGGTTGATTTTATATCCGGTATCGGATGATATCTGAGAATATAAACCTCAATTACTGAGAATGTGAACTTCAATCATTAGTAACGTGAATTCCTACAAATGAATTGTAAAATAAGGATAATTCACATTAACTTTAACCACATTCCCTTTTACATAAATTCACATTTTTAGTAACTGAAATTCATATTCACAGTAACTAAAATTTACATTGTCGGATATAAGATACACGATATGTGATCTAATTAAGATAATTGATAACCATGTTCCATCTAGATAAGAACCTCCATAGAACATATGATTGCTATTTATATTATTTTATTTTGAAAACAAGGAGAGAGAGAAAAAAAAAAAAAAAAGTCCACTCAACATTGAAAAGATTAAAATTAAACAAGCTACACTATCACCTCATCACATATACCAATATTTTATCCCTCCCCCACTTCATTCTTTTTGTCTTTTAACAGAGCATTATAAGTTAATATCCAAAAGATAACTTCAAACTCAGTCGAAAAGTACAAAAGAATTAACCAAGGCCCAGTTACAATATACCACTGTGCAACTTCATCAATTGGTCTTTTGGGCAATTTGAAGTTGGAGAAGGAGATCGAGAGAAAGAAGACAGAAAAAAAGTTTATTCTTGCAAATTTAAGAGAGAATGAGGAAGAAGAAAAAGGGCGAGAGAAGAAGGGCTGAGAAAAAAACAGTAGGAAAATTTTATTAACGCAAAAATTAACAACGATTAACTATTGTTTAAAAATAAATAATAAAAAACAACTATTAACAGTTCAAATTTGTTGACAACCTCAACATTCGAAGCGAAAAATATAAAATAAAAATAAAAAGTCCCTCTACATTGGCCCCAAAATATTAGAGGATTTATAATCGAGCTCACAACTTCGAATGCATTTCACATCGGTCAACCGAAAACCAACGTGAAAAGTGCAAAATAAATAGAAAAAAAAAATACTTTTAACATCGGTTGATTTCCGATCAACGTTAAAAGGTTTTTTTTTTTTTTTTTTTCTACTTTTAAAATTGAAATTTTCAAATTTTTAGACCTTGAATTCCATGTTTATTATAAGTGACGACATTAAAACAAAATTATTTTTTTTTCCATGTTATCAAGTATATTGGTTAGACTCTTTTTGTTTTATTGTGGGTATCAGGATTTAGGGACTAATTGGGGAACTTATCCAAACATATCTTCAATTATTTTTTTTTAATATTTTTCTTTAACTCAAAATTGTTTTTCATTATTTACATCCCCGAATTTTCATGGTAAATTTAAACTTTAAAAATTTATAACTTTGTTACTTCACGTTTAAATGAGTTTTTTTTTCTTTCCAAATTACATAGAATTTGGGATAAATAAAATAAGATCCATGTTGATATTTTTTCTAAATACATTTCAAGTTTTAATACTTTTTTATCCCAAAATGTTTTTTTTTTTTTAACTAAACACATATTTTCAAAGCTTATCTCAACTCCAACCTAAAAGTCCATCACCAAAACCTCGCTCAAACGGGCCCTTATCCTATAATAACGAGTACCATGATCAAAATAATTACATAAAAAATCATTTTTAGAGTCTCATTTTATGTCTATTTTTTAACAATATTACGTATATGTCTATTTTTTAAAAAATAAGAGGGTGTTTGGTGAATGAATTGAGTTGAAATTTTTAAATTTGAATAGTAATTTTTGTTGACTTTTTCAGAAAAGATAAAAAACTTTTTTAGAAAAAGACAAAAAAGTACAGTTTAACTTAAGTTAAACTAGAAAACCAAACACCCCCTAAATGTCTGTAGTACATATTTTACCATTTTACTATAATTTACATCGTTTCATTTTTATATAAATTTTTTTTATTTTCCTTTTTTGTTTTTAGACTTTAAAGATGAATATTTTGGTAAATTACCTTTAATTAACCCAATTTAGTTTTCCCCTCATTGTTTTTGAATTTTGAATTGATTTTATATTATTTTTTTGTGATATTCATTTCTTCATCTTTCACCTTTTGTGTTCTGCATTCCAAGTATGTCAAGAACTCTCATTCTTTTTATTGAATGTGATTGTTTTATTCTTCTTCTCACTTTTGCAGTGTATTAATATTTGTTTGTTTAACATATGTTACCATGTCAAAAATGAGCTTCATCATTTGATTATGAATAAAATGGTTTTTTGTTTCAAAATATTAGAAGAATATTGTTTGCAGAGCAGTCCACGTTTTCCTTTTCTATAAGAAATCATACTTCTCTATCAGAATGAATTGTGGGTATGGTTTAGTTTATTTCTATGCTTAATTCTTAATATGTATATATTCACAATCTTTACCTAGTTTTTTTTTCTGTTTCTTTATATTTACTATATATTGTCTGTAGCTTTATCTTAAGGATAAATTCTTTACTATAATGATTGTTTTATACATAACATACAGCTTATATATATATACTATAGAATCTTATAATGGTGTCATTTTTTTAATCATTGTTGTATCTTTATCTTAATGACCAATTCTTTATTATAATGATTGCTTGTTAGTATGTTTTATGTTTTTTTTATCAACGTATTTCTTAAGTACAATTTTTGTTTCTTAAAAACTTTTTTTTTAAATATGATTTAAGTTCTTTATGATAATTATAATGTTATTATGATTTTTTTTTCTATTTTTATTGGTATTGTTTAATAGTTAGTTTCTAAGGTTTAAAATATGGTTTGGAATTTGTTATTTCTTTACGATGATTACTATATCATTATAATTTTTTTAAATGTAATATGTTTTTTTCTTTATGATAAATATTTTAGTATTATGATGTCTTTTTATATTTTAAATATTTTTTCTATTTCTTTATTATATTAATCTTTTTATATATTTGTTGTAAATTCTATCTTAATGATCAATTATTTATTATATATTTTTTAAAAACTCTATCATATAACTTATATCTGATGTGGTTATTTTTTTTCTTTTTATTAAATCAAGTAAAATGGGCTTTTTTTTGCTTTTTATAAAGATATGCTTAGTATTATACTTTTTGTTTAATAGAGATTTTTCTTTTCCTTCTTTATAATTCTTTATTTGTTCAGTTTCAATTATTAATTAAAGGGGTAATATAATGTTCACAAGTATCAACTTAGACATTTATGTAAATGAAAAAAAATGAAAATTTTCAAATCAACACCTCCAATTGGGCATTTATGTAGATAAACCTATCATGATCTAGTTGACGCCAGAAACATAGAAAGACATACGGATAAATGTACTCTAAACATTTTTGAAGAGACTCCACTGATTTATAACGCTAGCTATGAGCTGGGGTTTCTTCTTTTTTCCTTCTTTTTAACACACATTAAAAAATAAATAAATAAAATGCATAACCCACCAACCAAACAGCCTTAAGAAATCCATGTTTTTCGTTTTCACATCCCCATATATAGGAATCATTACTCATTTGGCGTGTCATCTTTTTTGCTATATGATTCTTACCTCTTTTTTTTTTTTTTTTTTTTTTTTCTTCTGGTAGCAATACCTGCGAACGAAAATATGGACCTGAAAAAGTTACAGCAAAAGATTGGTATGATAATGATTCAATCTTATTTATGTTGAAAAAGAAAAGGAGCTTGTGCATCCATAGCGAAGACATTGTAGATGCAAATTCCATAAAATAACGTTTAAATTAAGAAAACACAATATTTTATTTCGTAGGGAACGACTACCGTTTGTCCGTTGGCATTCTAATATTTTATTAAAACAAAAGAAGTCACAAAGATTAAAAAAACAAAAAAACAAAAAAACAAAAACATGAAAAAACAAAAACAAGAAAAAAAAAAAGCAAGAAACTCATGCACCACCTTAAATTTTGTGGGGCCCCCTGATTGGTATCATGACTCTCCTTTCTGGCCAATCCAGATGGCTTTTTTCTCTCGAGAAAGGACAAAATAAAAACTATCCGTTTATACAGAAAAAAAATATATATATTTATATATATTATAATAAGATAAATTTTATAGGGGGAGTTTGGTTCTCCATCTCCACTTAAATTAAATTATACTTTTTTTTATCATATTTTTTATTTTTTCTGTAAAAATTTTTTGTTTTTTTTGAAAAAATTAACAAAAATTACTATTTAAATTTAAAAATTTTAACTCAATTCAAACTCAATTTATGCACAAAACAGGCCCATAAATTTCACCTTTATCACTGTGTTAATATATCCCTTTACTATATAATATATGTATTGTGCTTTTTAAATTTTAATATTTGTATCAATTTTTTTCCTTAGTTAGTACAGTTAGTTTTTTCATTATTATTAATATTAAAATACTCAATGAATTTTATTTTTATATAAAAATAACTCATGATCTTTACATTTGTGTTAAAATACTTTATGATCTTTAATATTTGTGTTAAAATATCTTCTGATCTTTAATATTTGTGTCAGACTATCACATATAACTTATTTTATTTATTTAACGTTGTGTAATTACCTAAATTTTTTAGAATAGGTCAAAAAATTATTTTTTCTACTAAAAGAAAATTTACCCTTTTTTTTAAACCCACTTTTTTTTTTTGGCTTGTTTTAATTAAAATTTACATACATTTTGATTTTCTTAAAAAAACTTCACAACTTATGTTCATTATTTTATTATCCTAATATTACAATTTTTAGTTAATTATGATTGATAATCTTGTACCAAAATATACAAACTAATCATTTTTTAAATTTAAAAATATAACTAAGAATGAGTATCATTGTAAGTTTACAATAGTTATTTTCATTGTGAGTTTAAGCAACACATTAATGAAATCGTTATGATTATGATTTCAAATTATTTAGGCCAAGTAAACATCATATTTAAAATCCAAATCATGCTTCTGAGTCCTAACAACTATGGTTATGCATAAGTAAACATATAATCCAAATAAACTTGAATTAAAATAAGTAAAATAATAAGAAAAAAAAAGTATGTTAAAAAAAGATCCATATCACTTTATTATAATAAAAATATATATTTTTATATGTTCTAAAAAATTAATAGTTATTAGGTAATTATACAATATTATAAAATTAAAATACGATAAATTGAGCAGTTTGATACAAATATTAAAGATCAGGGGGAAGTTCGACATAAATATTAAATATCATTGGGTATTTTAACACAAATGCAAAGTTCATGGGGCATTTTGACATTAAAGATAATGAAAAAACTAATGACAACTAAATGAGGGGATAACTTGACACACATGTTAAAGTTCAGCGGGCACGATAAGTATATTTTATAGTTTTTGAGGCATATTAGCACTAGCAATAAAGTTCAGGGGGGATTTATGACATTTTTCTATTATAATATAAACACTAATCTTAACTTTCGTTTGGATCTTTGATCAAAGTTGAAATTTTTAAGTTAAAGTTAGTTGATTTTTTAAAAACTAATTATAATTTTTATAAAATTTTCAGAAAAAAAAAATCTAATTAAAAAAATTACAATTTAATTAAAGTTAAATTTATATATCAAACAAAATCTTATTTTTAAATATCAAATTATATACTAACTGAATTATTATTTTTTATTAATAAATATTTAAACAATTATGATATCAGTTAATTATATATTTATCAATAAAACATAGAAAACGTTGTTTAAATTAGTATTTAAAAATTAAATATTAGAATTCGTGTTGTTAACAATATTCTTTTTCCCTTAAAAAAAAAAAAAAATTATAGACGTACATCATTCCCAATCATCTCCCTAGAAGACTTATTTGAACGCACCATCATGGGTCCCACTCTTGTGGGGTCCACCACAAATGTCCGGTTCCAAAGCAAGCCCATCCACTCTCGTCCTCCTCCTCCACTATAAAGGGAGGTTCAGTAAGCTTACACGCACTCTTCCTTCTACTTTCTCTCTCTACAATTACTCTCTCTCACTAGCTTATTCCCCCAACAGAAAAATGGCGGACTACGGCGTCACAGCAATGTCCCTCTCCCAAGGCGGCAGCGGCAGCGGCGGCGGCAGGGGGAGGGACCTCTCCCCGGCCTCCGACGACCAACACAACGACTCCTCGGACCAGAGCCCCCGCAGCCTCCCCGCCGCGACGACGTCGTCCAAGCACCGGAGGGCTTCCCTCTCCTCCTCCTCTCCTGCGGCGACGGCGTCGGATCCGCCGCGGAAGCCGAGGGGCCGTCCCCCGGGGTCTAAGAACAAGCCCAAGCCCCCCATCGTCATCACCAAGGACAGCGACTCCGCCATGAAGCCCGTCGTCCTCGAGATCTCCGCCGGCTCCGACGTCGTCGAGTCCGTCATCCAGTTCGCCCGTCGCCGGCGCGTGGGCGTCACTCTCCTCAGCGGCTCCGGCTCCGTCTCCAACGTCACGCTCCGCCACCCCATGTCCCACGCGCCCGCCCTCTCCCTCCACGGCCCCTTCACCCTACTCTCCCTCTCCGGCTCCGTCGTGGCCCCCACCTCCTCCACCTCCACCTCCGCCACAACCTCCTCCGCCACCGAAACGACGTCGTCATCCCCGTCGTCGTCTTCCTCGACGACGCCTCCGAAGCCGTCGTTTGGCATATGCCTGGCGGGGGCGCAGGGGCAGGTTTTCGGCGGGATCGTTGGCGGGAAGGTGATAGCCGCGAGCGTCGTTTTGGTCGTCGCAACGACGTTTGTGAACCCGTCGTTTCACATGCTCTCCGGAGACAACATTGAGGCCGAACATCATCATCATCAGCATCACCATAGCACTGAAGGTGGCCACCACCATCATGATCATCATCACGAGACCAAGCCTAGTGTCGTTGGTGGGAATCACGAGGCTGCGGCGGCGGGTTACCCTAGTACCGGAACTAGCAGTCATGTGGTGAGTCCGACTCCGATCAGTTGCCAGGTCTCTTCCTCTGATCATCATGTCATGCCTGGTTGGGGCCACTCCTCTCGTTCTCCTTACTAACGCAAACGACAATATCGTGACAAAAAAGACGACGTTCCGAGGTTGTTATTAGAGAGAACAATATTGTTATTTTTTTTTTTATTTGTGTCGTATTTAGTTGCCGTTATTCTTAATGTTACAAATTAAGCTAGCGAAAAAAGAATATTCATATTAAATTGGTCAATCCCCCGTCTTTTTGGTTCGTACTAGTGGAAGTACTAATCTGGTTGGTGAGGATAGTTAATTTAGCTAGCTAGCTAAGCTAGGTTTATTATTATTATTATCATCGAGGATTTTTAACAAACACCTTTGTGAGTAATTGTTACTGTAGCTCTTCATTGCTCTTCTACTGGTGGTTTTTGTTCATTTTATATCGTGTGAATATGACTTTTCTCGGTTCTTAACGTACTACATATTATTCCATAGTTGATAAAATAATACCTGTATTTTGTTTGACAAGTTTTGAGATAGAGTCCGTTTTTTTTTTTTTTTTTTTTTTTTCCTTTTTGATAGAAAGCGACAAGGTTTGGTTGTGTGGTGGTGGTGAATAGTTGTGTGGCTTCAACTGTTGGTGGGTTGGTTGGGTTGGTCTGTCTGTGGTGGTGGTGGTGGGGATGTCAGGAGCTATATAGCCTCGGGAAGGGCTCATTTGCCATCCCCAAAGCAAGCAAGAATACAACACAATTTGCAGAGGCAAGGAACAAGATAGAGAAACGTTAGAGAGAGAGAGAGAGAGAGAGAGAAACGCTAGAGAGAGAAAGAGAGTTACAATCATGAAAATCAGAAAGACTAGACTAGTAGACTAGACTAAACCATAAGCTTTTAAAACTTTTACGTCTACGACTAGACAAGACCATCAGTATTCCATACAGGCCTTTTTCTTCGGGAGGCATGAATTTGAACTTAACTTGAACCCCCAAGGCTTATGTTGAGAGGATAATAGGCGGTTGGTTCTTCTTATTAAATAATTGAGTTTTAAATCATCATTGTTATATTAATTAGGATGTATGGATAATTTATTTTACGAGTGATTCATATATTACGTGACAAATATCTATCTTTATGGTTATATGAGTATTTTAATCTCTATTCTTAAAACACGTACTATTATATAAAAAAAAAAAAATGGAACTCCTATATATATATCTCTGTCCAACCACTTTATTTTTCTTTTTATCATGTATGTGTGTGTGTGTATGAATGTATGTATGTATATATGAGTATGTCATCTGAGAGATTGGGACTCCAACAGAAAGATGGTATAGCATGAGAAGTTGTATCATAGTATATATATATTTTTTTTTTCATCAGCATCATTTATTTTTTCATTCAATAATCTCAAAGAAAACAGTCATTTTACTTGAAATTTGGGATTCAAAAATAATTTTCATTCACAATTTGTATTGAGTTTGTACATGAATATATAGAGACGAATTACGATATGAAACTTAAAATTATGCCCTATAATCATGCTAATTGATATGTATAATTTTGCATAATCTTTAAACATGAAAAGAATCACAAAATGCTAACTACAAGAATATTCAATCAATTAATCAATTTCACAAAATCTCAACATTTCCCTTTAAGTTGGTGCATACCAACTTGATCAAAAACTTTGAAATTTTTTTGATCTAACACTTGGAGAGAATATCAACTAACTTTAGATTGATCAATAATAGGAATATATTTTATCCCGGATAATTCAATATTTTTTCACTCATTTTATTTTGGTTTTTTTTTTTTAATTCAATCAAACTATCAACTTTTTTTTTTTTGAACAAAATTTTTTTCTTGCTCTTTTTTTTTTTTTCCTTCAATTCCCCCCCCCCCTTTTTTTAATTTACCTTTTTTGCTTTTTGTTTTTCCATTTGTTATATTTGAATAATATGCGAACAAAAAAAGAAAAATAAATGAACAAATAAACCGGAGATAAAGAAGGCTTCAACTATGGAAAAGAGATGCTAGCAGGCCGAAGACTTGACAAAGGAGATTTGCAGTGGTTCAACACTTGTCTGGGAACGAAAGATTTGTGTAGATCAGTGTTTCGTTGTCTATGCTCTTCATCGATAATTAAGGATTTGAGACTAATTAGGTGTATCAACGTTGATTTCTGGGGCACTATTTGATGGCTCCTTTTTTTTTTTTTTTTTCCTTTCTTTTTTTCCTTTCTTTGGGTTCTGATTTGAATGCTTTGGAAGGGTTTGATGTTATAATTTACTATTTGATATGACGATTTGTGATTTGTTGATTTACCGATTTGTGGATTTTGATTTGCAATTTGTAGGTTTTTGATGTATGATTTGCGATTTGCGTGTTGCTAGGTGTGGGTTTTTGATGAAATTAAAGAATGGGTGATGATTTGATGGGTATTTTGCTATTTGATTACCTTTGCTTGTGTTGTTTTGCTATTTGTGGTCAATGAAAGGATTTTTTCAGGATTTTGAGTAGGCTCTGATACCAACTTAAAATTTAGAGTTTAAATAATTTTCATTTACAATTTGTATTGAGTTTGTATATTAATATATAAAGACGAATTATAATTAAGAAATTTAAAATCAAATCCTACAATCATATTAATTGATATGTATAATTTCACATGATCTTTAAATATAAAAATTATCACAAAAAGTTAACAACAAGACTATTCAGTCAATTAATTTCATAAATCATAACAGTTGCCGACAAAAGAGTAGGATTATATATACATACACATGTTTTCTAACTCGGTGAGTTGGAGGAATATTGTTGAATAAAAGGAGATGATGTATATGCTGATCCCTCCCTGCTATCTTAGCTAGCCGCACTAGTACGAATCTGATAGGTCGAGCTCTCAAGAATGTTCTTTAGATTCTCAAACTTTTGAATATTCATACAAAAATATTATATATTATATATCTAGATAATGTTTCGTCACTTTTGATATATGGCTAGCTTTTTTCAGCTGATATTTCAACGTGACGTCAATACCGCATTGATCTGATGAATAATTATATTCTGGAAGATATGGAATATATCTATACATAAATAGAGATATAAAGATAAGTTACATCACCTTCACAAAGAGTGATACGATCTTATTCTCCTCTGTCACACACAATATATTATTTGTATCTTCTAAAGTGGATTCTGTATATATAAATATAAGTACATCTCATGTAGGAGATCAGTATAACTCAAAAAAGAATATAATACAATCTATTATAAAAAAAAAAATAAGAAAAATAAAGAGAACTCTCTCGTCTAGTGATCTAAGGATATCATATAAATAAATTCTCGTATGTGTGTATATATAAATTCAATCACCATTGAAGCAGGTGAAGGTGAAGGTGAAGGTTAGGTTGCTCTTATAATCAAAGGGAAAAAGCGACGTCGGATTTTTGAATTTACAGCAATCCAAAATCCGGTCAAAATGCTGAGAGAGAGAAGCCATCTTAGCCTTCAGTAGTAGTAGTGCTGCAGTCACTTCCCACAGCTCTTTCTTCCATTTACTATTTATTACTTTCTCAAAGTCTTTGAATACTATTTAATAAGAGAGAGAGGGAGACAGAGGCACGAGAAAACGAAACAAGCCAAAGTAGTTCACTTTGTCAGAGGAATATAATGAACATTTTCTTTTTCCGTTTATTTTTTCGTCAAAAAAAAAAAAAAAAAAAAAAAAACTCACTTAGACATACATTAGGATTTTAAGCGTATGTTTGGATAGCTGGTTTCAATCCAAAATTTTCTTTTACAATTGTTAATCGTGTATTTGATTGAATCACTTAGTTCAGTTGAAACCTTAAATAGTTAGATAAAATTTTAAAATTCTAACTTGAACATCAAATACTCAACTAAAATCATCTTAAATTATGCTAAGGAGGTGTTTGGGGTAACATCTAAAGATGACATTTACCATCATCTAGATTTTAAATTTTCAACTCTACATCTAACTTTTACTTTATTCTATTTTAAAAAAACTCAAATTTTAAAAGTTCATAACATTTTCATTTTAAATTAGAATGAGATGATTTTTATGTTAAAATACTCGTAACGACGAGACGAATAATACAATATCTATTTTGCACATTTTTTTCGAACACATTTCAAATTTTTATACTATTTTCTTTATTACAGGACTTTGTCGAAAGTTTTCCTTCCAAACACACAATTCCAACTCAACCACCATAAAACTATCTCTAAATGTTACACCAAACGGATCCTAAAAAATTTCAACTCAAATCGATGAAGCAAACATATGCTAAGATACTTTGGATAATAAAGAGAGTGGCACCCTTCGCTTCAACGTATTTACAAACTCACATGCAAGAAAGATTAGGAAGCTCGAATCTTAGGGTCTAGAGGACTTCTCCAAACATATCTCTAAATATATATATATATATATATATATATCTTTTTCTTCAACTCAAAATTGCTTTTCATTATTCACATTTTCAAATGTCTACTATAAATTTAAATTTTAAAAGTTCATAACTTTGTTATTTGAAGTCCAAATGATATATATATATTTTAAATTGTATTAAATTTCAATATGAAAAAAATAAGGTCCATATTGATATTTTTTTTCCGTACATATTTCAAGTTTTTATACTTTTTTACTTTAAACAATTTTTTTTAACCAAACATACATTCTAAAACTTATTTAAACTCAAATCTAAAAATCCGTCGTCTCAAAAAATTCCTTCAAACGGACCCTTAAGTCTCTTTATCAATAATAAGAGTTAAGAAATTAGTCTACTACAACTGCGTCCACCCTTTTGCGGGTAATTTTGAAATATATTAAGATCAATAATGGAGCCATTTTGTTTTTCGAAGGCGCGAATTGAATTAAAACTATAAACTGAAATTCCTGAAATTCCAATATACTAATCTTTTACCTTTATTTATCTATTTAAATCCTTTTAATTTTTTAAATGAACTAAATTTATAGGAAGAAGTTGCAGAAGAGCCTCATTTATATATCCTATCGGTATAACTCATTTTTAAAACCGTTAAGATGTAATCGAATGGTTGAAATATTATTTCTGTATAATAATTATAATGCACTTTACCTCGTATTAGTATATACTACTAAATTAACAAATACTATAAAAAAAACCAACATTTTGCCAGTGATAGGCGCCACCCTCCCTGATGTTGGCGACGAGCCCACCCCAGCGATGCCGGCGACATACCCCCCTCCCCCAACCAAATCTGTGCCCCCCACCCTCGACATCGACGAAGAGGCCCCTCTCAGATGCCGGAGACGAGCCCACCCCTCCACCCCCCCCCCCCCCCCCTCCTCCCCGATGCTGGCAATGGACACTCCCCCGCCCCCCCTGTGTCAACCCACTCTCCCCTCCAAACACCAGATCTGCGTGCCCTCCCCCCCTGACGTCGATGAAGACACCCTCCCCTGACTAGATCTGTGCCGCACCACCCTCCTCCCCCCCCCCCCCCCCCCCCCCAAAAAAAATTTGCCCACCCCCCTTACCCAAGCTAGATCCGCGCCCCTCCCCCCCGCCTGCCACCAGCCTAAAAACGGGCGACAAGCCCCCGCCCCTCCCCCCGACGCCGTTAACTGTAAATCATTTTAGTTTTTTTTAATATAATTTTTTTTATTATTATTTAATTTATTAGTCTATACTAATACGAGGTAAGGTGCATTATAATTATTATACATAAACAACATTTCGGCGATTCGATTACATATTAATGGTTTAATTTATAATAGAGTTTAATTTAATTTTTAAAGTTTTGAGTGCAAAAAATGGTGAGTTTATATTGTAGTATAATTTTTTTTTAATTATTTAACATTTTAATTCTGAAAAAATGAGTACTTGGAGTCAAGATTTAGAGTCCTATGTGTTGGAGAACGAGAGAGTAGAACAAGAACAATGGTGGCAAATCCTAAAAAAAAAAAAAAAAAAAGGGGTTTGAGGCGTATTGAAAAAATTTTCCTTTAAGATTTTATTTGCCTTTATTATTTAGTTTGCTAAAGAGTTTAACGGCAAATTACTCCAAAGATACAATAAACCCTCGAATACAATATCTAATAATAATATTGTATTACAGAACAAGATATGAAATCTGTAAATTTCTAGAGTTTTTAAAAGCACAGATGTGTCTTTTCATGAACTGTTATAACCATAGTAATCCATGTAACATTTTCCAAGAGGTGCCTCTTTATTGTAAATACATTTCTTTTAGTATCTATTCAATTATCAGAATAGATATATCAGTTATTGATAATCATTCAGTTTTGTATGAAAATATACAATGAACAGACATAACGGTTTGAAACAACTCAAAAGACACATTTAAACATTTCATATCAGCACGAATTACCCAGCCGTGCCCCTGACTTGCACGGCCTTCTGGGCCCACTGGGAAGGCTGCAGGGAGCGTGCTTGCGCGCCCTGCTGGGACTGCAGAGAGTGCAGCTACGTAGCCCTTTCAGCCATGTTGTGTCTTTTGATCTTATGTCAAATGAGAGATATATTACAATCTTTCTTACACTATGATTGAAATTGTTTAACAAAATTAAGTAAATTTTGTATTTAAAAACTTGAAATAAATTTTTATGGGATCCCAATCAATCAAACTTTTAGCTTTTGGTTTTTAACAAACGAATAATCATCTAGTCCTACTCTTTTCGGACAACACAAATTGAGACAAAGAGACCCACCAATATTTAAGAAAAATTTAGTGGGCAAATGACGGACCAAATTGTAAACAAATTTAGGTTAAAAAAAAAAAGCCCCCCATTGAGGAGCCCTTGGGCTCATTGGGGATGAGCTCCATCCAATATACTTTTAAGGAAAGCATGTAAATGACATAAATTTGAAGACAATACACTAATATAAAACAAAAAATAACTCTACATCAAAATGATACAAATTTAAATAAGAATTTGTGTCATATTGGTTAAGAAAAGAGAATTTGTGTCATATTAACCAACGGATAAAACAAAAAAGGTGATTATTTGAGTAATTTTCTATACACTTTATTTCGTCAATACATCTTCAGATATTAGTATTTATATGAATCATACAATTATTTTACTGTTTTGGATAATTAAGTTAAAACACAAGGAATTGAACCTTTAATTTTAACATATATAAAAGAGTCAAAAACTCATCTTTCCTTTTGACACATGCCATTTCCTCATTTTTTCTTTGTTTTTTTTCCCTCTTTCATTCTTTCCCCCATTCATTCTTTTTTTTTTTTTAATTGCTAAACTTTTTTCCCCTTTACTGTTTTCAAAAATTCTTTCAGTATACTTATTATTTTTCTCATGAACATCTTAGATTTTCAACTATTATTTTTTAATAATATTATATATATATATATATATTATTCTTTGTATTTTTCAAAATTATTTTTCACTTTCGTTCACATTCTCTGTATGCTTTCTTCAATGTCTTAATTTTTTTTTTCATTCTTTTTTTCCATATCGAAATAATTTTTTTTTAAATACATCCTTACTCAAGTATTTTTTTTTTTACCATCTCAATTATTCTTTTCTTATAATACCACCCAATTAACTTTTTATGTAATTCGCTAACTTTTTTTTTAAATTTCTTATTATTTAAATATTTTCGTCTCAATATTTTGTGAATAACTAATTTTTTATAATATCTCATAATTAATAATTTATTTAATAAATTGATTAAGCACATACATCACATGTGTTTACAACTGGTAGATTAAAAAGAGTCAAAGCAATCTTTACTTTTTCAGAACAATAATTAATGACCACGGTAAGAACATTGAACCTACAACATGGTTCTCATTAAATCGAACCTCTAACGTATAAGAATAATGAAATAATGAAATGGTCATCTCTTAGATCATCTTCAAATGCTGATATTATGTTAGTTATAAAAAGGTATAAAAATAATGTATTCGTGATTTTATACTCTAATATGTAATGCCACTTTTAATGTTACATTTATTCTTTTATGTCATCATCATTAAACTTCAATATTTATAAAAATAAATTTTTAGAACTTAAATTTCAAAATGATAATAATGCGATGATAGACACGAACCAAATAATCAAATGGTTTAACATTTGCTATACTTGATAACAAATTTATCCACTAAAATTAAAACTAACACCTCCATAAAAAAATTACATGTCATGTTTGGGTTAGACATGTTCAATATGAAATTGACCATTTCTTTTATATCAATTTCAGGTCAATCCATAACTGACACCTATATCTCTTTTCGTGACACTAACCTGTAAAAATTCATGTCGTTTTCGAGTCTAACCCGTAAAAATTCATGTCATTTTCGAGTCGTGTTGTCGTCTCATAATCTATTATTGACACATCCAAATGGAATGCAGTAGGTCACCCACCAGCGGTGATATGAGGAAAATTTATAAATCAACAGGGTTAGAAGGCTGAACCCGCGGTTTCTTCTCCTCTCCTTTCCAATTACTTTGCGGTCTTTGCGTTTGAGAGATGACTATCTGCAAAGACTGCGACTGCTTAAGCGCCTTAGCCCCCCAACAGCCCAAGTGGGCGCACGCGAGCTCTGATAATCTGCAGCAAACCCACTGACCAGGGCGGCCTTTCGACACGTGGCGGAACCCCATTGGCTAGAAGACTATCACGGGGCTGGTATCTTTCTTATATAAACGAAGAGAAATGATAAAAGCTGCTTTTTGACTTTACCTTTTTTACCCCTCTGTTCCTTCCCGTTACTGTATAATATAACTTTTGCTGGGATTGGCCGTTTCCAAAGCCCTTTTCTTTTTTTGCCATTAAACGCAGTGGTTAATGGTGTCCAGTGTGCAGAGAGACCAGTTGAAGGGTAAAAAAGGGTAAATTGGGAAGGAGTAGGGGGGTAAAAAAACGAAGAAAGAAGAAAGAATCAGCAGAGAAGTGACTTGGTGTATGCGTTGGGAATTGAAGTTGGACTTTGTTTTGTAGCATCAAAGTAGTACTGTGGGTGATCATGTCGATGTGGAAGTGTCTGCCAAAGAGCTTCTGTGCTTTGTTTAACATTCTCCCATAACAAAAAAGTTGTTAAAGGCGAAAGGTTGGAGTTCGAATCATTTGGTTTTACTTTATCTGACTTGTCAATACCACTTAAGATAATCGGATCAATATGATGAGGTTAACTCGAACCTAAGACTTCTTATGAGAAAGACAAGCACCCAACTAATCGACCTAAGGTACATTGGCGTGAAATGCTAAATTTGGCGATTAGTACTTCTCAACATTGTGTTTGCATATTCTAACATGAAAATATCAGTGATTACAAACTGCGATTCGATGTAATGATAAAGTTACTCATTCTTTTTTTAGGATCTCATAAAGTCTTAAGCGAAGGACAAGCATCCAACCAATCTACCTATGGTGCATTGGCATGAAATGCTAACTTTGAATATCAGTACTTTTCAGCATTATGGTTGTGCATTAGGCTATGTTTGGTCGTAGGGATGGAGAGAGTTGGAGTGATGGAGATGATTATATGAATATCTCATGTTGTTTGGTGAGAAGGAATGTGAGTTAAAATGATGAATAATAGTTTTTTAGCTAATAACTATAATGTCCATTCATAATTTTTTTTCCCTTTAAAAAAAATTGAGGACAAAAATTGTCTTTTCAATTGAAAATAAGGAGGAGAGCGATGCATTATGGTGGACCAAGAGAGAGAGAGAGTCTCCCTCTACCTCTCTTCTCTTTCCTCATTTCCTTTTAACCAAATAATGGAAAAGGACTCTCCCACCACCCCTCTTCCTCCCTCCATCTCTCCCTCCACTACTACAAAATGTGGATTTCACGACGGAGTTTTCACGATCGTTTTTTAAAAAACCGTCGTGACAAATGCGGTAAAAACACGGAGCGGAACAGAATTTCCGAAAAACCGTCGTGGAAGCCGCAGCTTCCACGATGGTTTTCTATAACCGTCGTGGAAGGCCATGCTTCCATGACGGTTATAGAAAACCGTCGTGGAAGCTAGAGATACACGACGGTTAAAAAAACCGTCGTGGTATCTCAACTAAAATTTTGAAAAAAAAAATTAAATTTCAAAAACAAAAAAAACTGTCTTGGAATTTTTTTTAAAAAAATTAAAAAATTAGCTACCACGACGGTTTTCAGAAACCATCGTGGAAGCATAAATCTTCCACGATGGTTTTTTAGAAACCGTCGTGGTAGATACGAAGGAGGGAACTAAATTTTTTTTTTTTTTAATTTTTCACCCTATCACAACGGTTTTTAATAGGATTATATCAATCTTCTATTTTGTTTAATAAAAAAAAGATGGAGTTAGAAAGACGGATAAATATTTATTTATTACGTAAATATATTACTCTTTTTATTATTTTTTAAAGGACAAAATTGGCAAAAATTGATGGATTTTGTGGGCTAAAGAGGAGCCTATCCCTCAATCTCCCTCCCTATCCTCTTCTCCCTCCAACCAAACGAGACATTTGCTCTCAAATTTAACAACTGTTTTTATTTGTCTTCGTCGTCTCACATCGTTTAACAAAAGGGGGTTTTAGATTACTATTTTCGTACACCTTGTGTACATTAGAAAAGACCATCAATGGGTTAACTCTATAAATAGTCCCTAAATTACACATCTTTTCTTATACCACTGATATTTGATTTTATACAAGGTTATATGCAAGAATGTCATAAATTTGACACATACTTGTATGTATGCCCACCATAATATTAAAGTCGATAATTTTGTCATTTCCTAATACTAAAATTATCAACTTTAATGTTAGAGTTGACAAAATTACAAGAAGGTACTTAAAACAAGACTTTCAACCTAATTTTCTTTGTCCCTTGTCGTTACTTGAACGGACAATCTATAAATAATATATAAAAGATTATGTAGAATTTGAACACGTTCTATCAAATGAACTTTATATACGAGTAAAGTCATAATCAAATATATTTTAGAAGGAAATTATATCTAAATCAAAGACATTGTAAAAGCAACTAAACTTTAATAAAGAAATTTAATGCAAATTTTGTGTCATAGAACTATTTTAGTGGTAATATTTTCCCTACAAAAAGTAGTTAATTACGATTTCAGACTTCAATTAAAGTTCACATGATCCGAAAATGTTTAAATTTCATTTAGTTTTTTTTTTTTTTTTTTTTTTTTTTTTTTTTTTTTTTCTTCGAAATACCGATATAGGAACAATTTTCATAACAATACAAAAATTTGAAATAGTATGACATCTAAAATTAAAAATCAAAACCAATTTTAAAGTGAGAATACATTTCATAAATCATTTGTGAAGATAACCCTACATCTATACACTTTTAGAATCTGTTACTAAACATGAAGAATCATTATTCGCTCTTTTTTTTTTTTTTTTTTAAATCGATTAAATATTTCAATTTAAATTCCTTTGAATGTCCTCCTCAGCCCTTGCAAATGGAAATTAAGAACATTTCAAACGGCATTCCAATCATTTCACAACAATATGTTGCGTTTTTTTTTATGTATGTTCACTCACTCTAAAACACACCACAAGTTTAGGTGATCCGGATAAATTTGGCCCGCCAAGAAACCAAGAGAACCTAACAAGCGACTGAAGATTACCCCATCCACTTCAATTTTAAGGCAGTGGTGAATCCCCAGTTTGCGAAGAGGACTTTTTTTTCTTTCTAATGAAACGTGTAGTATCAAGAAAAATGCTCGAGTACATCAATGAATGCTAAACACCACAACTAATAAAGAATGAGTCGTGCTATTAGTCTGTAGTGCTAAACACCACCGATGTCTTTTAACATCACTCTAATATCAAGCTTTAAGGAAATAACTACATGAGTCTAGAACTAAAAAAAATCATCACCACCAAAAAGGCGAAAAAAGGAGCAACGTCGATAGCTATGAAAATATTTTCATGACCAAATAAAAAACAGACCACACAGAAGCAACACCTTTCTCAACCTGACTCATCATCTTTATACGCAATATAACATCGAAATAGGAAACCGGAAATCTTGTTAAACAAACAGAATTCAATTTTATTTTAGTAACAACAAAAGAGGAAAAAAAAAAAAAGAGCTTAATTAATAGGACTTCCCACAATGTATTAAGCTCCCCGCACCCAGGAAGAGGCCGAAAATAGCTGCACTACCAAGTGTTGTTTGTCCAATATATCGGATCTTCAGTAGTCCCGGGACCTGCATTTCCCGCAAAAAAAAAAAAAAAAAAAAAAAAAGAAGAAGAAGAAGAAGAGGAGAGAGAGAGAGAAACAAAATGCGCATAAATATTCCTTTCTTGTCCCCTTAAAGTATGTAAATCTCAAGCTAAAAGTACGTAAAATCAGTATGCGAAGAGCAGTATTCAACATTTCTGTTCAAACATAGCCACAAGCAAACAGAAAACAGCATGTAGTGCAACTAAAAGATTAATGCCAGTAACATAAATCCAGTAGGAAAAAGAACCAAGTCATGACACCGACCTAGTTCCCGCTCTTTATGCCAAAGCTACAATCGAGTGCTCCAGAACAATAGCGCTTTTTTGTTTCCCCTCTCTTCATTTTTTCACCAATTCCTCCTTCGACTCTTAGACTCGCACCATTTTAAGACTATTAAACCCTAACAGTATAGAATATAGATCCGAAAATTTCTCCCTAGACTATCCTACAACCTGACATTAAGAAGCTCATTCATTCCGTGTTCCAATTGTACCACAACCCATGAAAACCTCCTTTACCTTTCGTTCGAAAATTTTGTTTCAGCTTTCTATAGTTTACAAAATCGAATATCCCTTTATCTACAAAATTCCACCGTAAGCCCCTGTTATAGTTCAGAATCTTCCTGCCTGTTTTCATATAAAGGCTCTAGAATATAATGTTCAAATGGCTATAGATTTTCCCCGTGCCTTAATCTGTTCCTGAAGACAACTGGACCCAGGATAGATAACGGACCCGAAGTTTAAAGACAATAACTGAAAAGGCTCAACTTAAGTGACCGCACGAGAAATTCAGCGTATCATGTAACATTCTATGTAATAGACAATAAAGGATAACAATGAAGAAAAGGAGCTGACTTAGAAGCCAGTAGTTCAGGAGGCGGATCAGATTGTATACCTTATACCTAATAGCCTCGTATGTTCCATATACAGCACCTGAATAAAAAGTCAATATCAGATAAGAAATCATAAAAAGGAATTAGATATTCAATCAGGCTAACTCCAAGCTACAAAAAGAATTAAGCAAGTAGCAAAAATACACATAGAAATCCAACGTAGAGGTAAGATCGCGGACAGGATAAATTAATGAAAAGTTGAAGTTTTCACATTTGGAACTAGGCAAGAGCCAACTTATTAATAATAAAATCGTTTCCCAAATGCAAAGGATTGGACGGCCTTGAAACGAAATGTATTATTTTCTGCTCAAATCTAAAGATGGAACAACATGATTCTACTTCCTGCCCATCTTACATTGCAACTCTCACACATAATGTAAACCTAACATGATAGAGATCATAATATTAATTACATTTAATATTTATTTTTCCCATTCTCTAGTTTCCTTATTTTGATTTGGTATAGTTTCGTATTATAAAATTTGGTTTGCCTATAAGTAAGGTATTTTGTAATTTCAATTAAACAATGGTTTATAAATGAATATTAATATTAGTGGTTACTTCCTCTTGAGTTCTTTTCTCTCTAGAATCCTATATGTTCTCTCCTTAATTCTATTTATCTCTCTATTGGTTCTTCTTCTATATCTTAATTCTATTCTTCTCCCTAAAATCCTCTCTTTTCTATCTTGATCCAACATCATTTGGTATCAAAACCATAGGTTCAAGCTTATCAGAAGAGGGGGGGGGGGGGGGAAGAAGTAAAAAAAAAACCTTTTTTCAATCCAAAAAACTATCCTATTTTTACTTGTCCCTAATCACAAAACAGCAACTTTTTTCCCTTAGGAAAACACTGCTCCGACCACCACCATGCACCACTGCCACTGCACCACGTGTTACCACCTTCGACGACACCACACATACATCTAAGGTCAGAAGCTCACGGCATGAAAACTCTGTTGGTCACATGCTGAACAGCAGCCATGTTTTCTCTACCAAGTGCTGCCCAAAGAGCCGTGACCTCCCTTCTTCAGGCCTCTTATTCCGTCGCACGTCTACGTTCACTGCCAGTACCAATACACTTGGTGTTCGCCAATCTACAAGTATCCGGAGTTTCACAGTTCACCATTCTCAAAAAAAGGCTGCACGTGTTGAGCCAATTGATTTTGTGCTGCCGATCCTAGTTTTCAACGATCCAGGCCTCCATTTGGTTGATGACCACACCAACCGACTGTGCATCTCTGATCCGTCTTCCCAATAAAGCCCAACCTCTGCCGGTGACCGAGCAGTGCCCATTCCCTGCAAGTAACATCTCTAAGGCCGAATTTTCTCATATCTCAGCCACGCCCATAAGCCTCAAAGACCATTTTTGCAATGATGAAAAAAGAATGGGAACAACCATTTCAAGCATTGATCACTAAAGTTACCGTACCTAAAACCACTGTGAACCAAATGAATGAACGAATGACTTATCTCTTTGACCTTGTGAGCAAATTATCTGATGAATTTCATGTATCCCACAGAAACCTTGAACAAGTAAGAAGTTGATGAAGAATCTACTTGGGTCAAAGGTATGAACTACCATAATTGCCACCCTCCTAGTGCTCAACCACGTTTGCTGCCTACTCCACATTTCAATAATATCCATATTAGCCTAAGATCCATCAAATAAATTTAATACCCAAACCAGTGCGCATCCACCCACACTATCCGTAATCAAGAAATGTCTCGTTGGACTATTTTTTATGACTGAAAACCCTGATGATGACTTTGATTTAAACTTACTATCTGATAAGGTATACATGTTGAACAATTTCGTTGTCCTCAAACCAGGCTCTAACTTGATGAATGAGATATTTGAAATTTCTAGAAGGGTGAAAATCGATCTCCTTGAGCATAATGGTGGATTAGACCCCCAATGTGTTTCTTGATTGGTTAGCAAGTATTGAAGATATTTTCTTAGTGGTATGAGATGACTGATGCACATCGCGTTCATTTTGCAAAACTGAAGCTAGTTGGTCTTGCTAAGACAAATTGGCAAGCAGTTCAAGTCCACCTTGAGCGGTTGAACCAAGCTCCTATTACTTTGTGGGCTGAGATGAAGAGCAAATTGAATCAGTTCTTTAAGGGTTTGCATGTTCACATTAACGGGAAGTTAGCATACAGTGTCCTGAACTTTCGGTTCACTAATGATTTGCAAGGTCACATTAAACGGGAAGTTAGCATACAGTGTCCTAAACTTTCGGTTCATTTAGGATAAAGAGGCTGCTCAATCCAATGCCCGGATCAAATGCTTCAATTCTCATGTCAAAGATCAGATAGCTTCTCAATCCCAAATCTCTCTTGCTCTCGAACACGCCGCTACTGATATCCCCCAAGATACAAACACTGTCATTTGTATTGAACCTATAGATCTAGGCAATTGTGAGGACATCAAGTGTGAAAATGCCAACATTGTCTCATTCTCTGGAGTTGAGTTTTTCAACTCGGGGAGAATAATAGAGTAGTCTCCCAGTCTCTAATTTCCTTATTCTATTTTGGCTTACATTCCTATCTTTATTATTTGGTTTTCCTTTTCGATAAATATGGTAATTTGTAATTTCAATTTAAGACAATAGTTTATGAATGAATATTGATATTACTAGTTTCTTCCTCTTGAGTTCGTCTCTCACTAGAATCCTTTATGTTCTCTTCTTGATTCTGTAATTCTCTCTCTAGCAGTTCTTCTTCTGAATCTTAGATCTATTCTTCCATATAATGTTTACTTGCGCACTAAAATAGTCTTATAAATAGTAGTCTTCAGCAATTACAAAATAGAATACAACAATAAGAAAATTAGACACTTCCCATTACCCGAATGTGATCGTAAACCTACTTTCTACGTGCAACTAGAAACAAGTCACCAGCTTCTTTCATACGAATTTCTTTACCTTTTGTTATGAATCAATCATGTAAAACTAGTCACCCAAAAGCTTCACCAATTATGTCAAAAAAAAAAATAAAAAAAATAAAAACCTTCACCAAAATCACCAAACAATTTTACCTCTGCGCTAACATCAGGATCAATCAAATAATAAGATAAAATAAAAAATAAAAAATAAATAAAAAACCACAATGAGACTCAAAGCAAATATTTCCGGATAACATAATCGGGATGAAATTAGCCAAGAAAAACCTAAACCCGCAAAAGGTAATACCTTTATTGAAACATATATACGCATATATACACATACAGACTATATTTTTACATATAAAAAAGGTATTTTGCTCAGAAAAAAAGAGGAGTGAGAATTACCAACAGCGCCACCAACAGCGCCGCCAACGGCGACACCGGCGGCAACACGAGTCATGCAGCTGTCCCTCGCCATTTTTAATATCTCAGTGTATCTATAGGAGTGTATATATAGCTACGTCGCTGAACTAGTGTACCGCCGCAGAGAGAGAACCCTCAGTTTGAGTGTTTTGAGTGCTTTGGAGGGGGGAGACTGGTGTTTATCGCATACGCGGCCGCTGAGGTTGGTTTTTTTTTTTTTTTTTTTTTTTTTTTTCCTTTTCTTTTCTTTTTCTAATGAATTTTTCCCCCTTTTATATCCTATATCCCGAGTCCTTTAAAAATAATCTTTTTCAGTTTGTCTATTTTACAAAATAATCTTTAAAATATTTTAATTAACAAAATGACTTTTTTTTTAAAAATAATGTAAAAAGAAAAGATATTAATATAAGGTTAAAAAAAATTAAAAAAGAAAAAAGAAAAACTGCTAGCAGCTCTTCTTCTTCTTCGCACGCTTCTTCTTCTTCGTCGTTCTCCCGAATACTTTTTTGACGCGACACCAAAGAATGAAGTATCCTATATTTTTGTTTCCTTTTCCCTTTTTTATTTTTTTTATTTTTTTTAAATAGAGCATTAGTGAATATTAGCCATAAAAGATATATTCCGTTAAAAAATCTTGGACTAATTTCAATTTTAGCCACCAAGAAATATATATCGTCTTTTAAAACCCAAAAGGACACATTATTTGCATTCAAGCTTATCAAATGTCTCGTTATTAGGATCTGTTTGGAGATGTTTTAAAGGTGTGTTTTGATTAGGAAATCAGATATAGTTTTAGAAATATCCGTTTGGAAAAAAAAAAAAAAAAAACTATTTTACATGAAAAAATGTAAATTCTTAAAAAATATTCTAAAAAGATATATTATCGTAGAGCTTGTTTCGTTCCTCTTAATGTTCTAAACAATTTAAGAAAAAAAAAATCATCTTATTTGAATTTGAAATAACAAAGCTATAAACGTTTAAAGTTTAAGTTTACAGTAGACATTTAAATATGTCAATAGTGAAAATAATTTTGCATTTAAGAAAAAGATAATATATATATATATATATATATGAAAACCAGATGTCAGTAGTCCCCCAAATGGGCCCTTTAATACCTATGTGCAGAAGCATTAAAAATGGGGAAAACACCTAATGATACAAATTTAAAAATCATTATACCAACATAACACAAAAAGTAAACATTAGACTAAAATGACCCAAAATTAAACTAAAGTTAACTAAAATTTGTGTCATGTTGATCAAGAATAGAGAATTGGTTTAATGTAAAAGTGATTAATTAGGTATTTTTTTTTCATTAAAATATAAAAAAATTTATTGGAAAAAAGAGTAAAAAACAAAGCATGTGAGGCTGGTATGATGGGTGAGATGGAGGATAGTTTAGTAAAATAAAAATTGAGTGTTTTGATTTTCGATGAATTAAACCAAATACACTTTACCCAACTAATCTAACTTATAAAATTTAAAATTCTCGATTGGTTTGACAATCGAAATGACCATTCTCACAAAGACGACAACAGATCGTCGAGAAGAGTCAATACCATCGTTTTTTGCTTATGGTTATCGTTCTCAGATTATCTTGGAACTCATCGCCACCAATGTTAGTCGCTCCGTCACTCATTTCCATTTTTGGCTTGATTTTCACAATCAGTCAACGCAATGATCACTGGGGGAGGAGGTGGCGATGGAATTGGTAATGGGGAGGGAGGAGGACGACTACTACTATTGGGTTAGGGTTTTGATATTTGGGGTTTTATTAATTGCAAGTGGAAGGAAACAACTAGCATTATAATGAAATAGGACATCTAAATTAGATTTACAACCTTTTTGTATCCCTCATGCTAAGCACCCACATCAGATTTTATTACATGAGAGAGAGAAAAAAAAAAAAAAAAAGGTCATACAAATGGGTAAAACTGCGGTAAAATACCCTATTGATAAAACTCAATTTTAAATCATTCAGATGTAATCGAACGGCTGAGATGTTGTTTGTATACAGTAATTATCATACACTTTAATTTTACAGTAGTATTTGATTAAGAAATTAAAAAATAAAAAAAAATTTAAAAATTTCTCTCATCGAGGTTGGGACAGGGGGGCTCGAGTTCTCAGGGGGAGGGGGGGAGTCTGGTTGGCGTCAAGAGTGGGGGGCTCGAGCGCGGGGGAGGGGCAGTCTTGTAGGCATTGGGGATAGAGGGGGCCGCCGGCGTAGGGGGCACTCTTGGCCTCGTCGGTGTCGCGGGGGGGGGGGGGGGGGGGTGTAGATCTGGTCGGGGGGTCCGTAGCCAGGGTTGACGGGGAAGTTGCTGGCGTCGGGAAAGGGAAGGGATGGTTTTTTTTTTTTTTAATTTTTATTTATTAACCTATACTAATTTGAGGTAAGGTGTATGATAATTATGATACACAAGCAATATCTTAACCGTTCGATTACATCTTAATGGTTTAAAAATGAGCTCTATTGATAGGATATATAAAAGGAGTTTTATTGCAGCTTTACCCCATACAAATATCTTAACCGTTCGATTACATCTTAATGGTTTAAAAATGAGCTCTATTGATAGGATATATAAAAGGAGTTTTATTGCAGCTTTACCCCATACAAATAATAGGTAAAAAAAAAAAGTGTACGCAGGTGTGTAAAGAGAAAACAAGGACAACTTGCACGCAGGCATGACAAAAAAAAAGAGGACGAATTTCATTTTTCTTCCATGAACTTTAGAGCTCTTTTAATTTTGCTCCTTAAACTTCGAAAATTGGTAAAAGTACTGCATGAACAACAAAATATTATCATGTTTGCTTATTCTGTCAATTAAATGGATGTAATTACCCTTAAAATTTATTATTCTCGTAACTTTGCCCCCCTTTCCCTCACAAAATATTATCATGTTTGCTTGTTCCGTCAATTAAATGGATGTAATCGACCTATAAATTTATTATTCTTGTAACTCCCTCCCCCCCCCCCCCCCCCTCCCTCCTCCAAAACTTTGAAAACTGATGTTTATATCCCTCAAACTTTAAGTAGTTAGTAATAGTGTTCTTCAAACTTTAAAACCGTTAGCAAAAATATCATTTATTTCATACTTTGGCACTACTATGATAAAAGGTTAATTTAAATTAAAAATCTTTATAATTACAAAAATAACCTTATAATTGAATAACCTAAACTTCCAAGGAAGAAAAGGGTTTCAACAACCCCACAATTTACGTTAAGTCAGGATCTCACATACTGATTGCATAAATAATTAATTAGAATAATTAATTACTTGTCAAAAAATCAATTGCTTACTAGAAGCCAGCCCTACAACTAAATTGCCAAAACTTCATAATACATTTTAGACATGGAGTTTGTTGCAATCACAGCTATCACTTTCTCTCTCCTTTTGTGCCTAGTTAAATATGAATCCCACTGGGTTGTGCCTTTGTCTTCCGAGCTTCCCCGTAGACTTTGTCATTGTCGATCCACCAACTGCTCCTGAATGCCGCACGGCCAATGACGTAAAAGATTTCTAGGATGTTGAGCACCACAATCTTGATCACAGAGATCTTCCTCCAACTCTTCCTGAGGCTGGCAAGAACACTACTCTGCAAGAGTTGCAGTTATAGCAAAGTTGCTCTTGATCGTTCTCCGTTTTGTGGAGTCCGGATTGGTTCCCACCACTCCTCCTACGGGTTTCCACATAGTTTTCATCCACATAAGTGTAGCCACACTCTGCAGGGGGTTTGCAGCAACTAGACTGCAAAAATATATATATATATATATATATATATTAATAAATAAATAAATAAAAATAAGAATAAAAACAAGAAAAGAACAAAGTTGTTTTAGTCATTATGCAAATAGAAATCAACCCAAAAGGGCCATACATCTCACCACTCTGGAGATGGTCCATCTATACGGTAATGACCTTTTAAGATAGACATATATATATATATATATATATATATTTTTTCTCTTAACCAGTAGCCCTTTCCATAAGTTAGCTAGAAACTGTTTGTGATGTAATAATCAGAAATTAATAATGGATTCAATCTAGTATAAGATAAGGCATGTGAAATAAGCATGGAATGTGCTAAGGAAGTAGATGCACATGTGTGCTTATCGCTACACAGAAATAGCTCCATTGTGGTGCTCATCATCCTTGCAAATCTTTTAGGTCATTGACTGTGTGGCATTCAGGAACAATCAGCGGATCAACAACGATGAAGCCTACAGGGAAGCTCGGATGACAAAGGCACAACCTAGTAGGATTCATAATTTAACTAGGCACAAAAGGAGAGGGAAAGTGATAGCTGTGATTTCAACTACTTATAGGTTTTGTCTAAAATGTATTATGAGGTTTTGGCAATATACTTAATTGGGCTGGTTTCTAGTAACGAACTAGTGAAATGAATTTGGAATTCTTAATTTCTGGTAGTTTATTTTCTTCTTTAACATTGTAATACTTCTTTGTATCAAAATAACAAGAACCGAGTTTCATTTTTCTTTATAGTATTAACGTAAATTACATAAGCAAATTTTAAACAAGTAGAACAATACTTCAACTCCCTGGGACAGAAAGAGAATAATGGCCTATTTGAGTAAGCTATTTGAATAACTATTATTGTACTCAAATGCATTACACATTTAGTTGGGTTGCTATTGAATGTTACACTACTTCACAACAATTCAACTCAAATCCAAATTTGAATTTTCATTTTTTAGAAATCGGTACCACTCATTTTTTTATCCTTTCACTATTCAAATGTTATCTTTAACAAAAACTATCCAAACAAACATTTCATTTGAATACACAATTCAAATTGTGCAGTTGAATACAAACATTCAAATGCAGTATATGATCCAAACAGGCCATGAGTACTTACTTGGTTCCATGACCATACCATCCTCAACAATTTGTAGAATTAGTGCTTTCACTTTGAACCACATTTTGATCTTCACGGCATCTCTCTGGAAGCCATCTTGAGATTGTGTACTCACCGACACTGTACTCTTCTAAACATGAAGGAGAACCAACACCATGACCATTCTTACCGATCTCAAGCACCAACAAAGTCTTCACAACACCGCTACAAAGCCTAGCGGTACAATGAACATCAAACCACACCCTCAATCTTTCATTTTCATTTGCATCACCATCTCCTCCTGACAAAACCAGCACAGCAAACTCGGAGTGGACCAGAGCTGGGTGATGGCGGTAGGCAACAAAGTCGACACCATATCGAACTCCCGACATCACAACCCAATTTTTAACTCGGAGATGAGAATAGGCCTTGTAGAAATCCGGGAAATTTGGTTTCCGGGATTTCATGTACTGCCATAGCTGCTGATGGGTCATCAAGCGCTTGTCTTTGTCGAGTATGTTGAGGCATTCGAGAGAATGGGAGAGGTAAAAGGCCTCTTCCATGCCCAGTTGAAACCATTGCTTGTCCTTCTCGAATGTGGAAATGGGTATGCCGAAACAAGCGCGGTTGAGGAGATCAGCTTGTTGTGGCTCCGCAACGAGGAGCGCATTGGACCCGGAAAGGAGTGCCTGAGCCTCTGACTCAAGTAGGGAAGATTGAAGCTGAAACACTATTTTAGACATGGGATCGCCAAGAGCTTTGCCTGCTGAGCCCTTCCCTTTCCATCTGGGCCCCATTGATCCTATAATAACACTATCAAACGGCTCGAACTGGTTAGATCACCTTGCTAAGCTCGGACCTGAGATAGTAAAGTTGACAGTCAGAGGCTTTCCGACCGGTTAGGTTCTGTTGTGATCGGTTTTAACTGTCGTTACCTGGTCATCATCAGGTAGTCTACAGGGGGTAACCTGATGGTTTTTTTAAGTTTTTCAACGAGTTTTGGCTTTTTTTTTTTTTTTTTTTTTGGGCAAATTAGAGTAACCGCTTGACAAAAACGAAAACCAAGCAAAAAAGGAAGAGTATAGAGTCCCATGAATCTAACAGGAGAAGCCAATTCAGTTCGTATGTTTTGTTCATCCAATTAATCTAATCACCAAATTGATATCAGGAAACAAAACCCAGAATCAACTGAAAAAACCAAAAAAAAAAAAAAAAAAAAAAAGGGAATAGGAATTGAAACCTCCTCTAGAGTCTAGGCCACGGCCATGGCCAAGGTCGGCGGCTATGCTGAGACGGTCCACGTGCGAAAGGCGGCGATGGCAGCAGCTATACTGAGCCGTGAGAGCTGGGACTGCCGGGTTGCACAGGCTACGACTAATTAAGAATTGAGAGAGGCAGAGAGACACACACTGAGACCCAAATAGCATTCGAGATGGATTTACTTTCCATTTACTAATATATTACTAATGGTGTTATAATGGTGCTGTGGGTGAAATTACTATTAAGTTGTACATGCTATTACCATTTACATGCATTTTTTTCAAAGCAGCTATTTTTTTTTTCTTTTCTTTTCTTAATAACATTTAGGGTGAGAGATTTGAACTTTACAGAAAGATTGATTATAAATTAATAATAATAGATTGAATTTGTTTATTAAAAGGTGACAACTGAAAGTTAATAGATATAGATGGTGAAATATGTTATTGAATTTATATGAAAAATGGGGGCCAACGACCCATTCTTGACATCATAAAAGTGTAATCTAATCATTTGATTGGTTATAGTTTGATTCATATCATCAAATCGATCTAGCAGATAAAAGAATAAATAATAAACATAAATAAATAGAGATATTTCTATATAGTTTCACTCTCGATTTGAGTTTTACGTCTTCTTTGGTGCTTGAATTTTCACTATGTATACCAGAAAATAGTACGAGAGAGCTTCAAAATACTTTAGAGGAAGAATAATAGTGGAGAAAAACGAAATTACATGGGTGTGTTTGGGATAGCTCTTGGTTTGTATAACTCCTTCTTAGAGTAGGAGAAAAGCCTCATAGTCCTAGTTTTCCGAGATAGCGTCTACTTGTAGAATTTGTATCCTTGGAGATCATAATAGCTTATTTTTCTAGCTAGATTCTTCTTAAATCTCGAAATGGAAGGTTTTCAACTAATTATTGTTGAAATGTTGCTAGAAGCAGTCAACTCATATGTTGGTGGAGTCACAATCAACTGTAGGAAGCTGTAATCACTTTTAGTTACTTTTTTGTCGGAGTTGATTCTAGCTTATGGTTTGGTCTTGACTATCTCCTAGTCTTGGTTCCATTGTTTTGGAACAATGCTAGAGAGCATCATGATGTTTAACATCACTTACTAATAGAGGGTGAGTCCCACAACATGAGATTTATCGGTGGGGTCTACTTCTCTATTAGTGTGATATTAAATATCACTAATATTCTAAAGCATTTTTCTTTACTTTTTTAGCCTTGGTTGACTTCATGTGACATGTAGATGGTTGGGATTGAGATACAAAATCTACCCACAATACAAAAATTTTGAGATTAAATTTAGTGTAGCTAACTCACTACTCATTTATATTATCCATATATGTTCTCAACTCTCTGCTTAATTTTTACCAATTGAAATATCATTTTACATCGTACAAATTCTTTTATTTGTCAATATAAAATTTATGTCCATCTTGTTTTTTTTTTTTTTTCCCCTCCCTCAAAGTCCTCTTTTATGGTTTACATTTCTCCGTTTATAAAATGTCTATTACTTAAAATGTCAATCGATTAAACTTAAAACAGAATAATATGCATATATATAAATATATATTGAATTTAAGGTAGGAGATTCAAACTTATACCTACTACCAGATAAAAAGTAATAAATTTGTTAGAGCAATACTTGATGTGTTACTTTTGACTTTTATGTAAGTCTAAATTCTTTCTGAAATTTGATTATCTTCCATGACAACTAATAGTTGCTTAAATAAGAGACCGAAAATTTTTGCTAGAATAAAAACTTTGAAAGATGCTGAGAGTGAAAAAGTTTTAAGGGCATTTGATTAAGCATTATCAAATTAATCGGTCAACAAAGTCATTCCTATCAAGTTTAACAATGGTGTGTCATTCTTTTTCAGTTTTCAGCAGTTGAAGCAAATAGTTTCAACCAAGCGAATACATGTATAATGTTGTCCAAACATAAGATTTCTAGATGTATTTTTTTACAACAGGAAAAAAAATATATATATATATATATATATATGTATGTTTATGTATTTATTCTCTCTGAAAAAAAAGGTTCTTCAATATAGTATATCCTTGGGGCCGGATGACTCATTTGAATACAAGTCATTTTTCTCCATGTGAGTAGAAAGCGTTTTCAAACATTCATAGATAATTTCTGCAAGTGGGTGAGACTTGTCTTCAAGAAAAAAGGTGTGGATCTTTTTGCTAATCTCAATCCAGCTACATCCGGGGTTCTTTCTCAATCCTAGCTCCTTCATCTTTAATCTCACCTTCCGCAACTCATGCCATTTTTTATCAGAACCATAAATATTCATTAGGCTGACAAAAGTTGAAGCATCATTAGGACTCTTCTCGATAAGCAAATTCGCAACTTCGACAGCCAATTCAAAATCCTCATGCAAACGGCACGAGGAAAGTAGCGTGCTCAACAAGTCAACTTCCTCCCTCATTTCTGTATTTTCTTGGAGAATCTGATATGCTTCGCGCAATCTTCCGGCGCGTCCAAGAAGATCAAGCAAACATGAGTAATGCTCTATAGTTGGTTTAATTCCATACTTGTTAATCATTTGATTAAAATAGTTGCAACCTTCATCAATAAGTCCAGCATGGCTACAAGCAGATAAGACGGCTAGGAAAGCAACTCCATCTGGTTTTTCATTAGACTGTTGCATTTCGCTAAAGAGTTTTAATGCTTCAATAGCCCGACCATGAGACCCATACGCGGTGATCATTGAGGTCCACGAGACAAGATCTCTCTCCGGCAATCTATGGAAAACCTCAACCGCTGCATCCACAGCACCGCATTTAGCATACATGTCAAGGAGAGCCCCCATGACCACTTCATCATTTTCAAACTTATTCTGTATGATACTTTTATGGATTTCCTTGCCCTTTTCTAAAGCAGCTAGTTGTGAACAAGCAGGCAACGCAGAAGTGAATGTGATGGAATCGGGTCTCACACCAACTTCCTTCATAGTGTCATAGACACCGAGAGCTTCAAAATAATTTCCCACCATAGCGTATCCAGAAATCATTACATTCCAAGAAACTCTATCTGGCTTGGGAATCTTTTCGAAAACGTTCTTAGCAGACAAGACTATTCCACATTTGAAGTATAGATCAATAAGTAAATTGTTAATGTAGATATCAGTCTCTACACTATTTCTTACTATGTATCCATGTATGCATTTTCCATGTTGAAGTTGCACTGACCTTGTACACGCCAACAATATGCTGCTAAAAGTAGTTAAAGTTGGTCTAGTTCCTTCACCGTTCATCCTTTCGAAAAGTTTGATGCACGATTTGCTGTCACCCTTTAAAACATAGCCTGCAATAATGGAATTCCAAGCAACCACATTCTTTCTGGGGATCTGCTCGAAAACCTCTTTAGCCATTTCTATGAATCCACATTTTCCATACATGTCCACCAGGGAAGAACGGACAAAACCCTCTGACAAGAGTCCAGTTTTCATCGCTTCCTTGTGAATCTCCTTTCCTCTTTCCAAATCCAAAAGCCTTGCACATGAAGAGATCGCAACTGTGAGAGTCACAGAATTCGGCTCAACGCCCGCACTCTTCATCTTCTCAAAAACTTCCAACACCTTCTTGGGCCGCCCATGTTGATAATAACAAGAAATCACAGAATTCCAACACGCGACGTCTCTTTCAGGAATTTCATCAAACAGCTGGTTTGCACACTTCAACTCATTGCACTTGGCATACATAGTCACCAAAGAGCTCGAAACGAAAACATCCGATAAAACCCCGGTTTTCACTAACCGGGTATGAACCATTTTCCCATATCCAACTCTACTTATTTGACCACAGGCCTTGAGAACACTGGGAAACGTATAACTATCAGGATTAACACAAGGGTAATGCAACAATCTTTGAAAGAGCTCAAGTGCTTCAAAGAACATGGAGTTCTTGGTATAAGCAGCCAAAAGGCCATTCCACAAGGAGATATCCAAAGGGTCTCCCATTGTTTGGAAAACAAGGCTTGCATAGACGTGCAAATTGCAGGAGAAGTAGAAGTTGACGAGGTACTTGCACAAAGAAACATCATCGGTTAAGCCCAGAGTTATAATCTTCTGGTGGACGAGTTTGCCTTGCAATATTGACTTGGAACAAGTACATATTCTCAGAAGAGAAATGAGATTTGGGGTGTTGTTGATTTGACACCTTGCACGCATAACTTCTTAGACAAGAGTTGGTGTATTCTCTAAGGAAATATATGTAGACAAGAACATTTCCTAACTACTGCTGAAGCTTTCACTTTTGCCTTTCTGATGGCAAGTTATTACTACCAATGAAGCCCAATAACTACCAAACTTCGCAGACATAAGAAACACGCATAAAACATAACCAACTATATATATATATATATATATATATATTAATGTGTTTGAAAACCAAGTTTAAATTTGTAATGAAATTAGTCCTTGAAACCTTAAAGAGTGTACCAAAGTGTTCTTTAACTTGCTTTTTGAACTTTCTGTGCCTTTATTTTTTCTGCTCTCTAGTTTCTTTATGGATGCCGAGGACAAAGAAAGAAAACTACCTTCTTCGAGACTTTCATCATCATTAAAGTCAATACTTATGGAGATTATTTGACTTTTCATTCCGGACCTAAAATTTTCTTTCAATTTTTTTATTTTATTTTTTTTCAAATCAATAAAAATTATAATTAGTTTTTGAAAAGTTAATCAATTTCAACATATAAATTTCATTTCAAACTAGTACAACACCAAAGATTAAGAAAACCTCTTTGAGGGCTTGTTTCACAGGAAATTCGAGACAAACAAAGAAAGAGCATCGCCTTAAGAGTACATATTAGTAGTTGATTGCAGGATGGCCTGAGCAAAATGCATAAACCCGTGGAAAGCTTGAAAAAAGAAAAAGAAAAAGAAAAAAAAAAATCTGCAGATGCATTCACTTATGGAATTTACATGGCAGCTGCTTTCAAAAGAGCCAGCAACCTACTAGGAATTTACATTTCTGACCCTCAAATCCCCCCACACAAAGGAAAATAGGGAAAAAAAAAATTGGAATACAAATCAGAAAAGGGGTAGAAAAAAAAATATACCGGAAGACCAAATTGGATAAAAAGATAGAGAACACAATCAAACCCCTCTATTTCTCCTTTCCTACTTCCAAGCCTTTTTGCTTCCCTCGGCCCCTTTAAGAAAGGATGGAAGCCAACTCTCTAACTAATCAGTATGACTTCACTGTTACTCGAGCTCGAATCTAGTAAAAATACCATTCCATTTACATATGATGTTCGTTTCAAAGAGATGAGTGAGCCAAATCCTCACTTCCAACACCAACGGTAGACTTGTCTATCATACGGACGTTATATTGCTTGTAAACTCTTGCTCGGTTCTCTGCCCACCACTGCTCTGCTTGCTTTTCACTAAATCGTTTTCGACTACATTTGAAAATTGAACAAAGTTTAGTATGCATCTATATATAAGAGATTGCAGCTCGCAGCCAAAGAAAAAAAAAAACAAAAACAAAAAGTCCATTAAAGGTTACAATCTGTGTTGCGGCATTAAAATACAAAGATGAAAAGGAAGATGTGGTAAACAAAAATGAAAATTAGGGGACTGGCATCAAGGGGTGTAATGTAATGTTCGAAAAGCAAAAACACACAACGCTGCTATCTTGCATCTGGTCCTAGGTGTCTTGTACTCGATACCATAGAAAGGAAAACAAGTTTAGAAGTGAAACGAAAACGATTGGAAATGTAATTGGTTTCTTTTCCTCTTACAATAGTCACCTCCCTGTTTCCATACTGTAGACGGTGGTTTCCGATCAAGATGAACACTACACTAAACTGGCTATTGATTCTTGAAAATATATCTACATGTGGTTCAATTTATAACATTTTAATGCCAAATATTTGTTAAACAAACAATGCTCGGTACTTGCTTACAACTAGCAAGGCCTGTGATGGAGCACATGCACTAATAATTTTGTCCCTTAAAGAGTCCAGTGCCTTAATCTATTAACAAATTATTAGAAGCATCACCATTAGATGTCTTTCCACTCTAAGAATAATCAGTTCGCATGAATAGAATCATGTTTTTTTGTATGTCTACTTACGTGCGTCCAGAACAAAAATTGATTGGGCTTCAGGCCCAAAACTAATATGTTCAAAATTGGGATTAAATAAACAAGCTCTAAATCTTTACTCATACTTTAGCCAATGAATGACATCTGTGCAAGTGAAATTCACTTGTTAATGTTTTGAAATGAGATTAATAGACAGTTTTACTTCGTTAGCAGTAAGCATTTCGCAGTCATTGATATATTTCATTATCAAATTATTAATCATCAGCAACGTGCACCAAAGAGTGTAAAAGTGTCGAACTCAGACAGTGTTCATGGAACAGTCTCCAACATGCAGAACTGCATCAAAGAAACATAAGAGTAGCATACCTGAAGCGAACACGCTTGAGATCCTTGGCACCTCCTGGTAGGGAGGTAAGTGTGATATAAACACCCGGTTCGTCCTGCTCAACCCATTCAGTGTCATTACGAGTTTCACTATCTTTTGTCCGGGTCCCATTTCTAGCTGTTACATCTGAATGGCCTTGTTTATTGTGACCTGTACTACGGTTGTTGGTGGTAGTGGACCCATTAGTATGCAATTGGATGTTTGACCCATTCGATTCTGGTTCTTGGCAAAATACTTGACTACTCAACCGATCTATCGAAGAATTGGAAACATCGCTGCCAACAAGATCAGATCCCAAGGACACGAGAGAAGGTGATTTAACATTCCGACCAGCCCCAACAGGAAGCCTTTCAGCCATGTCTTTTAACTGCCAACATTAGAAACACATAATACATCATAAGCAAAAGACGCCGATGAAAGATCAAAGAAGAAACTTATTTAGATTGAAATAATCAGTCTTTGAGTTAAAAATAAAAAATTAATTAATTAATTAATTAAAAAAAATAAAAAGGGATTGAAATAATCAGTCTAAACACCTAAGTAGTAGAATCAGGAACAGCGACTTAGTTTTATCGGCACATCACAAACGCAATAGAAATGAGATTGCCCTCCCATTGCCACACCCAAGCACCCAAAAGAAACAGAAAATGTTTCTTGTCTTTAATAAAAAGAGAATCTTTAACTGAAAAGAGGCATTTAAAATCAGATATTTCATAACAACTTTATCCAAACTTTTCAGAAGCACCATATATGTTTGTTGACAAAGCACTCAATGCATATGCAAAAGAAAGAAGAGCTCTTACGTCTGTATTCAGAAAAGATTGGGAAAACTCATGTTCACGTTAAAAGCAATAACCTCCAATTTATTAAGGTATAAATACACATGAACATCCAACTTACTTGGGCAGTAAGTGACTTGATCACTTCCTTTGCTGCCTTGCATTTTGAAGTCTCTTCCCCGGCGATTGCTAATGCTTCCTTCAGTTGTTTAGTTGTTCTTTCCAGCTCAACTTCTTGAAGTTGTGCCTTACGTGTAAGATTTTCAACCTAGAGAAAGAATAGTTAGGTCAACTTGACATCTTCCATTATCAGATGACATCTCCAATTAACCAAACAGGAAATCAGCTTGTTGAAATTTGAAATATTAAAGTGATCTTAAATCAAATGAAAAATTGTTGACAGTTTGTACCACAATTCAGGTTGGTATTAGAGAGTGATCTTAAATTAAAGTAAAAAATTGCTGACTATTAGTCCAATCGTGGGTAATGTTCAGGGTAAATTAATTTTGTTCTCCTATAAATATGCCATACCAAACATAAGCAGACTTTAACCTTCCAAAACTGATGTTACTAAAATCTAATAATTATACGAGAAGTTTAAAATACTTTACCATTTCATATTAGAAGGCTTGCCATCATAAATATGGAAAGGCAAAGGTTGCCCCAAGTAACCAGACATATTTTTCAGAATATGGATAATTTGTTATAGCTGTTCAAAACTTCTAAACATTCTATAACTATTAAATCTAATCCAAAAATATTGTTTGGGGTGGGGGGGGGGGGGGGTGTGGACAAAACTTTCAAAAGCATCTATTGGTACAGAAAGTGCTACCTGTGCTCTTAGCTTGATAACTTCCTGGCTCAGGCTATCATTTGTCCTCTTGGCATTATCTAAACCAATTTTTGGTGACGTAAGTCCTTCAAGCGTAGGAGTTGGTGTCGTTGCACGGGGTGGGCTAGGGCGCCTTGAAATTGGAGATGTTGCTCGAGAAACAATTCTAGATCCAGGAACAGAAGCTGAAAAGAACTTCTTGGAAGACCCAAAACCTGGATTGAAAGATTTAATAGCTCCCCACTGTGAACCTCCATTTGGAACGGGAGAGACTCGACTACTATTAAATTCAAGTTTCTTGTTTTTCTTAGAAAATCGGGTTTCGACTTGCTTCAAGGATTCCATTGAAGAAAACCTTGCAAGCTGTGCTCGAGATCTTGAATCCAATTTTTCGTCTTTATCAATAAACTCATTTGACCCCGGATTGATACTTCCTCTTCTGCTCACAGAAGAATGGGATGAAGCATCAGTTTCAATAGCTTTTCTCAGTTTGTTAAAACAATTATCACAAACACGATAGGGTTTGTTGGGATTTGGTGCCATAGAAGCCTTAAGAGACTTCTTACTGCTGCATGAATGACAGAAAACAAATCCACAATTGTAACAGTTGTGGCGTTTTCTCTTGAAATTAAATGGTAGGCGGCAACCAGAACACATAGATTGATCAATTCCTGATACCCACTTATGAAGGCATATAGCTGCAGTAAAATTTGTACCACAAGCAATGCTTTTAACTTGTTTGTCTTTCAATGCTTCAACTAGGGTTGGAGAATTTCGATCGTCTATGTCCCCATGACCTAAACGACCATTTGCTCCCTTTCCCCAAGTGTAAACTTCAGTTCTTGAAGTTAAAACTGCAACATGATAGGCACCACAAGCTATTTCCTCCACGAAACTCTTGGAGAGTTTTCCTTCAACACGAGTTGGAAGTTTTCCATCAGCTTGAGGATTTCCCAGCTGACCATAAACCGGACTGCCCATTGTATAGACATGGCCCGAGGTTGTAAGTGCAACTGTTAGACTATGTCCACAGGAAACTTGACAGAAGTTTGGCTCAACAAGAGCAGCAACACAGGTAGGCACAAGCCTTGCTTCCTTGTCACCATGACCAAGTCGGCCTTTATCACCATCTCCCCAAGTAAACAGCTTTCCTGAAGAACAGTTGCTCGAACTTGAGTTTCCAACCATGACTTCTACAACAGCAGCAGTATGCCAAACACCACAAGCTGCTCGTACGGTACGGAGCCCCTTTAGGGATTCCACTTCCCTGGGTATCGAAACACTTGTCCGATCTCCATGGCCCAAAACACCAAACGTACCATCACCAAATGTAAATAACTGTCCAGCAGATGTTACGACAGCAGTATGCCAGGGTCCACAAGAGATGTACGAGACATGTATGCCTTCCAGGGGACCATTAACTCTTTTAGGCATCCAGTGGCTCACTTCATTTCCATGTCCAAGAAGACCAAAATTATAAGTACCATCACCCCATGTGTACAGCTCACCAGAAAGGGTTACTGCACATGTATGGTATTCACCACAAGCTACAAACTCAATGTTCGTAGTACTCAATGCATCAATAAGTTTGGGATGCAAAACGTCAGAATCTACACCATGGCCAAGCCTACCTCCGGATTCCTCCCCCCAGGAAAAAATCTCCCCTTGCTTTGTCACTAAAGCTGCATGTCGTCCACCACAAGCGACGTTTTGTACATCAAGCACTACAGCAGATTCTAAGCGCTTAGGCAACAAAGAATCTATTTTTCCACCAAAACAACCCCCAACTCTGTGTGGTCCACTACCCAGAACACCATCTCCCATGCCCTCCCCCCAAATGAAAACGTCTCCCAAGGCATCACCATCATCATGGCCAGAACCTTGGCTCGATGAGCTAACAGCACTAGATAAACTCACTCTAAAAGCATCCATTGGCATCGTCTTCATGTGGCCATGCATACTATCTGAGCCTCCTGATGACACAGAATGGACAGAAGCACTGGCAGAATCTGAGGGAAAGAAACCCTTGGGAGGAACAGAATATAGTATCACATCCGATAGTGCCTTATCCAGGCCATTCTTTGGAGGACTTTCATATGGACTATGAAGACGAAGGTGATCTGAACCATCCTGGATTAGAGAGAAGATGATTGATAGTTACAATCGTTTCATTTTTCTTTGTGCTAAAAGATATTGCATTAAAAGGGTCAGACTAAACACAGTCAAACGAGGCCACTAAAAAGCAGGATGGAAAGATGCCCTGTCTACTTCTGAAGAAACTCAAGCAGATCAAAGTTAGAAAACACGGAAAACAGTTCACACCTTCTGCAAGCTATCATTACTACCAAAGGGAGAATGCAATGGGGAACTCCTCCTTGTGTATGTTCGAGGACTATTTGCCTCTGAGGGAATTCCATCACTCCTTGACTCTGTTCTCCATTTCCTATGGTGACTGCGGGATATCAAAGCTTTTAAACCACTAAACCATACCTCAGCTTCATCTTTATCTTTGCAAATCTGGACGTGGGGCAATAGCAAAAGAATAAAGTAAACTCTTAGATTAAAAGAATAATAATAATAATACTAATAAAGTCTATAAATTATAACCAGGTGAGAAACATATAGGAGGGAAGAAAAACAATGAAAGGCACCAGAGCACTTCCTACCAAGTCCAGTGATCTATCATTATAGATTAGAGAGAATGATTGATATTCCTTCTCTGGCCGTGGATACCTTTGAAAGATTGGCTGGAAAATAATAAACTCATATTTAGTTAGTACACAACTTATAGTTTCTGAAGCAATGTGAAGTTATCACACATGAGAGAAGATATGGAATTGTGACAGCATAACAACCTAAAAACACAACCAATATAAATATATAAACACAACAAAAACAAGTAACCATCATAATATCATCATTCAAGGGAAGCAAGTGTTCCCAAACATGACCCAAATCAAAGTGACACCCCATTTGACTAGTTGTTAACTTTTTGACTGAAATGATGAAAATACCCAAATAATCCAGACCCTTGAAATGTTAGCGAGATTTGATTTTAACCGTTGATGCATGTAGGGATATTGATCATGATTCATAATCAGACTAAGATAACGTTAGATTATGGCTGTGAGCTACACATCGACAACACTATCCTCCCATTTTGACCCAATTTCCCAAACTAAACTCAGGTCAATGCTACTATTACAGTAAATATGGCCTGCAAATATTGAAGCCAGAATAAAAACATTCTATAAAACAGCACAGTGCATAGTACGTTACAGGAATTCAACCATAAAACCTGCCTTCATGATTCGTCAATGCACTGGAAATGAAAAACAGAACTAGAAACCTTTCCACACACACACACAAAAAAAAAAAAAAAAAAAAAAAAAGTAAAAGAGTAGAAAAGAAAGAGTCCAGCCGTGTCATGAAAAAATATCAGATCACGAAGAACTTAAAACATATCATTCATATGACAAAAACAGCAATTTTTGCAGTAGTTTTGAAGGTCTGAAAACTATTAATCATAACTAACATTTAATGCAACCTCTTCAACGACAAAAAGTAACTGTTATTGATCCAAACACAAATAATATAAATGCCATGGAACAAATAATTATATATCTAGTGCCACATGAAAAATCAAACAGAAAAAGTAAGCAAATTATGTTAATCATGTGTTCTAGAGCAGACTCCTCATCCCCTGTGGCTGTTATACACTTTTCAACACATTTTTAATAAAGTTCGGTCTTTTCCTAATAAAGAAGAAGATCGTGTCCCCTAGAGCACTTTAGCCAACAATGTAAAGATAATCAAAGGACACTATAGACGATGTTATCTCCCAAGCAAGATACTTACAGTCCGCTGCCCGGAAATAATTCTAGAAACGTGGCTCAGTTTAAGGTGTTTCTCCTCTTTCCCCGAGATCCAAATTAAAACCGACTCATCCTGAAAGCAACAAGACAATCAACAATTATAAATTATAGTTGTAAAACGCTAAGAATGCTCTTCTACAACCAGCTACAACTAATGAGAAGATGTACTGAATTAAAGATGAGACACATGCATAAAATTTATTAGTTTTTCACCACAATTATTACATGACAGCAGCCCAATGTAAGGAAAATCAATACCAAACTTACATTGGAAAGTCGGAATGGACAAAACTTGGGCTTCCCCCTTCTTCCATACTTGAGCAAGCATCCCCCTTTCTTCAGAGCTGTAATGGCCTGTAGTAAGAACATTCATGATCACAATATATGAAAATTTAGCATTTTCAGGTAGATAATAAACTAGAAGCAAACATATCAGCACTGACGTAACAAATGAATACTGAAACTTATTCGCACTTATTTGAACAAAAGACTCAAAAACATTATACGTAACAAATGAATACTAAAACTTATTTGCACTTTATTTGAACAGAAGACTCAAAAACGTTGCAAATACATTTGGAAGAGTACGGGAGAAGAACAACGGATAAGAGCACTTGGGCGTATTTCTAGGGCCAAGAATCCAAAATGAGAAATAGTAAGACCACCCATGGGTGAGTGTACACCAAGCTTTCATCATTTCCTGTCCCATTACATTTTCTGGAATCAAAGTAGGTATCTTGCCTCATACAACGAATTCCTTGCTTGATGAGCGCTTTACACTTTCATTTCCACTCGAGTGAAGATGTGCATTAACCCATAACTGGAAATCCTTAATTAAGATTTAAAACCGACGTAAGGTGCTATACAATCATATCAATATCAAGTTCCCCAACAGCGTCCTTCTTGGGAACGATAATTTGCCAAAAGACAAGGGCAAAGGACAAGTCAACTATCTTTCAGAGCTTGTAGAAACAACTTCAGTCTTACTGGCAACAAGTAATTTCAGTCTGTTTAAATAGCTTAATCTCCATTAGCCCCTAATTGAACCTTTGAGCTATATGTACTAATTCTTCAAATATTGCACCGACAACAGCAGCAGAAATGAGCATTGATGGCAGCTAAAGGAGACCGAATCGCTACCGTCGGAATCGACAAAACTTACATCTACTACAGGAAAATGACAATTTCAATCCCAGTTTTACAACATCTATTTTACTGATTCAATCAATTTTCTCACTCTAGAATGCCAAACTTTACCGACATTCACAAGTAAACAATTGAAGAACATAAAGAACAAGTAAAAACCACGAGAATCAGAATGAATACAACAAGTACCTGTTCGATGTCCCTCTCGACATGGCCAGTCCTACTGAGATCCGAAGCCATCCTATCAGTCCGCGACATTACGCGAAAAGGCGCGTTTTCTGCGAAATAAACCCTAAATCTAAACTCCAAACTGGTAAAGCGACATGCTCAAGACCAAACCCCGCCATTCACCAATCGCATGCTCTGACTCCACCTCAAACCCCGAATCGACGCATCCAAACAGTTCCCAATCGCCGCCAACGCCCAAATCAACCACCACAGCCACTCGGTCGGACTCCAATTCACCGAGCTCGAGCTCCAAAGCTTCGCCAACAGTAAGAACCAACCGACACCGAGTCCGAATCGAATCGAATCGAATCGCCGAGTGAAGCTAGTACGGCTGACGCGAATTCAAGACTCGGAAGTCGAAACTCAGAGAATAGGCGAGGCTTGGAGGTAGCGGAGCAGAAAAATCACGAGTGGGAAACTGAGCAAGAGAGAGAGAGAGAGAGAGACCAAGTGAGTCCGATAATCCCGGAGCTGACGAGTGGCTGAGTCGTGGTCGTCGAGTAGCTGAGTCACTGAGTTGCTGAACTCGAAGCGAGAATCTGGGCGAGAAAGTACGGGAAAAGGTGGGAAAATCTAGGAAACTATGATCTGATTATCAGTTGCAGAAGAGAGAGAGAGAGGTATTTTTCAGCGGAGGAGAGTGGTGGAATTATTTTATTCTGTTTTCCCTTTTGTTTTTCCGGTATTTATGTAGAGAAAGAAAGAAAAGAAAGAAATGCAAAACGCAAAAAAAAAAAAAAAAAAAAAAAAAAAAAAAACGTTCTCTCTTACATGGCTGAGAGCTGAAAATAGAAAAAGAAAAAAGAAAAAAGAAAAAGAAAAAAGAAAAAAGAAAAAAGAAAAAGAAAAGATGCAAAAGAGGAAAGGATAATGCCCGCCGTTTTACGTTTATTTTCCTTTTTGACACTTCTCTCTATCTCTCACTATTTTCATCCAAGTGTCTTGTCATCTTTTTTTTTTTTCCCCCTTTTTCTTCGGTTCTTTCTTTTTCTTTTTTCCTTTTTTTTTTTTTTTTCCTTTTGCGATGCGGCAGTTTCTCAAGAAAATCAGGGAAAAGAAAAGGAGAGAAGAAATACGGAATTGGCATGACAAAAAAAAATATTTATCTCTATTTTATTTTTTGATTAACAGTTAATTTTGAGTTTAAAATACTCGAATTATCCTTAAAAAATATTACAATTATGTATTATCTATAGTTTTATACTATGCATTTTTTATTTTAAAAGTATATAATGTATTTTAAAATTTTTTATTTTTATATTACTTGATTACATTTAGTACGTAAATATATACATTTTATCAATTAACACTTAATTTTTACATTTAAAATATCCAAAATTTCCTTGACTTTAAATTAAAATAATCAAAAAAATTATAATTTAAATTATAAAGTTAAATTTATGTTGTCCCACTTGGCAATAAGAATTTCTCTGATTATTTTTATTTTAAATACAAGGTATTTTTAGTATTTTAAATGTAAAAAAGTATGCGCTGATTGAGAAAATGTATAGATTTATATACTAAATATAATCTAATAATATAAAACTGTAAAATTTTAAATACATTGTTTACTTTTTAAATAAAAACAAAATGCATGGTATAAAAAATAATATATATTTTTGCAAGCCTCATTTGATTTGCCGGTTGGAGTTGAAATTTTTATGTTAGAGTTGGTTGATTTTTCAAAAACTAATTAAAATTTTGTTCACATTTCGAAAAAAAAGACAAAAACTGAGTTGGAAATTTTGAATTGGAGATGGAGAACTAAACATACACATTATCTTTCTTTTTATGGGTAGTTTCGACATTTTAACCCATAAAAAGTAACCCAAATTTTAATAGGAATTGTATTTTTGTTGTATTGGTGTATGATTAATTTTTTAAGCATGCGTTTAATTGGTTCGTTTGAGTTGAAAGTTTTGAATTAGAATAGAGTTGGAGTTGAGTTATGTGTTTGGTGTATATTAGGCTGATTGGAGTTTAAAAGTATAACAACTTGACATAGTTTTTAGAAAAATTGTATCAATATGTATCTTGTTTCCTTCATCTCAATATTCTATGAATTTTTTTGAAAAAAAATTCATCTCATTTGGACTTGTGTACATAAAGTTATGAACTGTTAAAGCTTGAGATTTTAAGTTAGAGCTAGAATGTGAATAGTAAAACTAAGTTGACTTTTTAGAAGATGACAAATACTAAGTTGAGTTTTTTTAACTTGAACAAATTTGACAAATACAGGCAAGAGTTTCCTATGTTATAGTTCACATTATTATTCATCATAATGTAGAACTACTTTCAATTATAAATCGGACTGTAATTAAAATAATAATATCTATTTATAAGACAAAATTATAGATTTTTTTCAATAAATGGTGATGATATATATCAACAAATGCATCAAGATATTCCAATTAGGTTAACACATCATCATCTACACATCCAATATGAAATTAATTATACAAAAAATATATATCATAAAGTTCAATGAGGAAACCAAAACCACTCTAACTAGGAGATTAAACAAAGATATAACTATTAAACTATCATCCTATTAATGGTGTGTTTGGTGTTCGGGTTGAGTTTGAAATGAAATAAAATTTTTATGTTGAAGTTAATTGACTTTTAAAAACTAATTATAATTTTTGTTGACTATTTTAAAAAAAGATAAAAAAAATTAATTGTAAAGTACAGTTAAATTCAAACGAACATGTATTCCAAATGTAGGATCCTATTATAACACGAATTGTAAGAATTACTTTTGACAATTAAAGCAGATGTAGCGGCTATGTAACAGGGGCCAAATGAAAATGAGCAAGAGATGGGGCAATATGTACGGGCAATACGATTTATCCTTCTCTAAGGAGTTTTTTGCAATTAAAGAAAATAATTAATTTTTTTTGCATATTGAATTATTATATTAAAATTTTTATTACTAGTATTATTAGATCATCTCTAACTTAAACTCTATTTTAACTTAGCTTTTGCACTAAAATGGTGTAACTTTTACACTAAATTTAAAGTTCATCTCCAACCAATCTACTTTAAATTTTACTCTAAAAAGAATATCCCCATATATTCCTTTTTATTTCATTTACAACAATTATTTTATTTATCAACTATCTACTTATATATTTATTAACATATTAGTCTAATGATATTACATGTAAATTTTATTTCATTTTGTAAATGTTAACATAATGATACAATTAAAATAACTAAATTAAATAAAACCATTTATGTAATAAAAAGGATATAAAAGAAAGTAATTTTATTGAAAATATACCATTGGAGTAAAATATGAATTTTTAAACTTGTTTGGGTACTTTTTATTTTTAGAAAAATTTTGCAAAAAAAAAGGAGGGGGGGGGGGGGGGGGGTGGGGGGGGGGGGGGGGGGGGGGGGGGGGGGGGGGGGGGGGGTGGGGGTGTGGATGCCATTAATGGCGAAACACTATTACACCACTCTATTTCCTGGTTCCGGTGGCAAATTGGCATTTTGCTTCAAGTTGGCTCTCGGTTGGAGAGGCTCTTAGTGAAGTTAATATTTGGGAATGATAAAAAGAAAAAGATGTTATCCTAATTCTAAAATTTATTACAAAAATAAGAAAATTTTGAGTTAATTAATTTTTTTGAACTTAGGAAGGAAATTTAAACTCTATACTTTCTTATGTAATTAGAGAAAACTCAAATTATGTACTTTCTATTGTAATCAGGTGTGAAATTATCATGCAATTATTAGTTAAATAATATTTATAATAGTGTTTGATACAAATTTTTTATAGAAAAGGTTATCTCGATATTTTTAAAATTTTAATTGTTTTAGAGAGTATTTTATAACTAGCTTTGTCAATAAAGGAGATGTTCTAGATATATGTATTTAAAAAAATAAAAAATATATATATAAAAAATAAAAAATAAAAATTTTTCCTTTTTTTTTCCTATTTGAACGCAGAGAAAATTTGTATTTTGACTAAACACGATTGTTTTCCTTATTTTTGTTGGCATTAATACTGTTCAGAGATCAAGAAGTCTGAAGATACCATCTTGACTGGGAAGGAGAACATGAGTGGGGTAAAAGAAATATATTGTGATGTTTTAAGGGAAGAAGTAAAGGAGAAAAGAATCTTCAAACGACAGCTATGGTTTTATTCATGCCCTTGCCAAACTTTAGCTCTCTTACGTCAATTATATTGCACACATTTCACGCATACAAAATAGACAAATAAAACAAAGTAAAACAAACACAAAAGTAAAAAAAAAAAAAAAAAAAAAAAATTCACTTAATGTTGACTGGACCACTATGTGGCTGTCTTGTGGCAACCCTTGGAGACATGACAAAAAGCACATTCATGATTTTAAATAAGGGTATATATACATATTATACGCATATACATGGAAAAGTAGAAATATATAACATGTTTCATTTTTTGTCATTCATAAAGGGGTTTTTCAAGTTATTATAGATATAGTCTAACGATAACTATTTATTTGACACTATTATAAAATAAAAAATCCAAATTCCCTATTTCAAATTTTATTGTGTTTTATTTTTTAAAGGGTGTTTTCAAAAAAAAATCAGATATACCATTAAAAGAACTTCAACATTTTGGCATGGCAAGAAAGATGATAATTCTTTCAAAAGATTTGGAAAATCATAAGAATGTTGTTCATAGACACAAAGCCGTAGTCTACTAAGTAAGAATATGTGTCTTCACTCAAATCTTGAAAAAAAAAAAAAAAATCAGGTTTAGTTTGGCATTTAAGTTTAACTCCAATTAAACTGTACTTTTTTTATCTCAGTTTTTGTCTTTTTCTGAACATTCAATAAAATTTATAACTAGTTTTTAAAAGTCTACCAACTCTGACTTAAAATTTTCATCTCTAACGGATGAATCAAACGCAAACTTAACAGGAAAAATTATATTTAAATTAAAGAAAGACATACAAGCATCAATAGCAATACATATGAAACCATAAAATTCGAGAAAAAACTCTCAATTGAGATCGGTTCCGTAAGTAAGATCTGATAAAGCTTAAGAAACAGAATGAACACGGAGATCCGTAAATCCATATTAGGTGAAAGGTAGTATAGAAATGGATAAAAATGATGGGTGGTTAAGAGCATGTGCAGAATGGGCTGGAGATTCAGAAACGTCCATGATGCCCTGAACAAAAGAGCCACTTGTATCCTTCCGACCTTATTGATTAAGACCAACACCAAGAGAGGTCAGTGCACTTTTTTGAGAACAAAAAAGTGGATTAGCTAGAAGTCAGAAAAATATCTGGTCCCTTTTTTGCCTCCCCTTCTCAAGTGGTCCTAAACTTTTTTTTTTTTTTTAGTCCATTCACAATTGTGTGACAAATGGGAGATATTATCAATCCACGCCTACACATCTCCTTAAAAAAGTCAATACTCTCAAGCCCAAACCCCTATTTCCATTGCTCCCCAAATAATGCATGCTTTCATTCCATCCATACAAGCATATAAATATATATATATGTATGTATGCATGTGTATCACAAAAATTGTATAGTCTTGATGTGATATTATACAATAAGGAAATCGATCGAGAGTTCTATAAAGACTTTTTCCTTATAAATTCGGATTTCCAACTATCTTGAAATTCATTTATTATTAGGTTATAAGTAAGTCTACTCGGTCCTCATACAGATGAGGAACTTGAAAGTTGACTCATTTTTCATAACAATCTCCTTCATATATGACCTTTCGATGTAAATATCTAAAAAACTGATACAATATATAACTCGATACATAGCTCGGATCCTAATTTTCCCTCTGGTGTTATAAAATGGCCTAAAGATTTGTCTATGTTTCTCCCATGCGAGAGACTAAAAAATTCGTAATTCATATTTCTTTGGTGGCCTAATTGAATTTTATTTTGGCTATATAGTTGTGGTCCATAGACAAGGGGAAGCTTTTTCTTTTTCTTTTCTTTTTTTTCCTATACTTTTGAAATTGACATGCAATTCAGTTCAATTATTAGGTCTTAAAGGCCCACGAATGGGGTGTTTCTTGGCTTAAATGAAATAAGAATTTTGAGGCTCAGAAGCTTTCCCCTTTCCAATATCCATTAATAATCCTATATATGCATATATACTATAAAAGATTATATATACATATATATGTACATCTCTGTCAAATTAAATTAGATATTGACCATGGCCTAACTTAATAATATATGTGACCACAGAAATAGAAAGGCTGACAGATAATGAGAGAATTATGCGCACACGTTTACGCGTGCTAGCTCATGCATGCATGAGAAAGCCAGAAAAATATTGCACAACAAGCCTATACACATATACATGTAATATATACACACACACACACTGATATGTGTAAGTAAAGTAGGAAAAGATGTGTATAATGTGCCTGGATGGGGGATAAACAAACATGAGGCCAGTTTCAACTTCGAGGTTGTTTGGTGCATTTTTTATGCAAAAACCTGCATGTATTTTGTTGTAGGGATTCATATATATATATATATATATATATATATACCGATATAAATAATATGGAAAAGTTGGTGCTAAATGCAAAGAAATATTTGAGAACTAATGCAAGAATACCTCATTGATAATACTTGTTTTTAAAAATTGAATCTGGATAAAAAAAAAATCATATCAATATAAAAAATTAAATAAATAAACAGTAATGATTCATAACACGGTCTTATCAGTAGGATATATTTTAATTTTTTTTGTACCAAAAGAACCCTAACGTCAAATGTTTCATTAAATAATTTGTTGATTGTATACGTCATATATATCTTTGCATTTCAATCATCAATCCCACCTGCTTCTGATCCTTTTATTTGGTTGCTAACCATATTTTTATTATTATGGTCACCTTTTAGGTTGCCAACTAATAAGATAGTAATTAGCCTGCACTTTAGGTTAAGAGAGAAACATATTTCTTTGGAAACTCTCTTGTACTTATTTTAAATTAAAAAAAAAAGTGAAAAAACCCCTATATATCTTTCTTGAGTGTATTTCTTCGATTGGCTTTCTCCTTATATTTCCTTTAGCTAATAGAAGCTAGCTCGGTTGGAGGTTGTTGGGTACGAGTTGTTTTTAATGTATATTGAGTTTTAGGTTCAAGGTTTTTTTTTTTTTTTTTTTTTTTTCCTTTTCTTTTTAGTAACTTGCTTGTTTGATCTCCAATCTTTTTATGGAGTCAAGATTTGGTTCTCAATATTTATTTGTGATTAAAAGGTTTCTAAACTTTTCTGATGGTGCAATTTGATCCTTTTTACGAATAAAGATTAAAAATTAGTTGAAATAAATCACATATATGACATATATAAGTTGAATTATGTAAAAAGTAAAAATAAATTTTTTTATTACCATTAAATAGTAAATCATATAAGATCAATGTGACATTTTCTATTAAATTTTAAAGTATGTTAACAATAAGGATCACTTTGCACCTTGTTAAAAAGTTTAATAACCTTTTAACCACAAAAAAAAAAAAAAAAAAGATTGAGGACCAAATCTAACTTCGTTAAAAAGTTAAGGACTAAACAAGTAATTTATTTTTAAAAAAAATTTTAGATGAGATATTCGAACTTTACACTTTCTGGTGGAATCAAATAAGGTAATTATATACCTACAATCACTTGGATTCAAGCTTTTTTTTTTTTTCCCTCCTTAATCTCTCCTTATAATTCCATTTCTATTTTGCTCCCATTCCATTGCTTTGAATATAACCAAAGTTATCCACAAAAAGATGGGATTTCATGAGTAGACATGCCATGTTCTCTGGTGTAAGAAAAGTATTACTCCTTTTTTCCTTCTTTCTAAATTTCTTCATTATTGGCCAGCTGGTGGGTAAGTTTATGCAATGTGGACCTCAACGAAAAAAGAAAAAAAAAAAATCCTTTATTTTGGAAAATGACTAGATTCTCACGAATTATGGATATCAAAATTTTCAAAATTAGCATGTACTTTCTTCAAGAGTCAAACTTGAATGGCACATTAGTAGTAATAAAAGAAGTATACCTTCAAGATATATGTTAGCCAAGTAAAGACTCGGAGATATTGATGCCACAAGGAATGCTAAAAATAGACTCTATATTGTGGAAACACATGATAAATTTAAGCACCTATCTGAATTCAGTTTAGATTTTTTTATACTTTATTATGATGTTTGTTTGGTTGGTATGAAACATTCAATTGCAGAAACTAGATCAAAACAATTCAACTCAAATCAGCCAAATTCAAATGTTCACTTTTTATAAATCACACTAATTTTTTTTAATATATTTACACTATTCAAATATTAAATTCAATAAAAATATCCAACACATATTAATTTGAACGCATAATTTAAATTCTAAAAATTATTAAATTCAACTAATGATACATATGGATATAAATAAACAACGGCGTCTGAAATTAAAATTATTATAAGAGAATCTTGCCCTCCTCCCTTAAGAAACCGAATATTTAAGAAAAAGAAAAAAAAAATTAAAAGAAGAATATATGGAAAATATTCCTTTTGCTTTCTCCATAGTTTGGCAAGATTTGGAGCCTTATCCTAAACTCAACCCAAAGGGGCAGCCAAAAGTGTTTTCTCCAAATTTATTCATAAAAAAGACCAAATTACGTATTAATAATTTTCTAGTCCACCGGTCACAAGCAAAAATAGTAGTGAAAGGTAATGAAAACACATGCATATGCAAATGGCTTTTTCACTTGCGTGCAAGTACTGTTTCGCAGTCATGGAGGAGAGAGTTTGCTTTTGAGGAAGTCACAGTTTGGTATAAATATGATGATATATTTTCTTTGTTCGGAATAGTCAAAAAAACAAATACCAACAAAGCTAATCCTATTTTGGCATCCACTTGTACCTCAATTATTCAAATAAAGTACACTAGTAACTTGATAGAGTTAGATGCCATTCTAGTTAATGTTAAGAATTAGATGGCTTGATTCTCTATTATGGAGAGTAATAAAATCATAGAAGAAAATAAATGAATATGAACGTACAATATTATAAAAGTTCACTTCAATGCGAGATCACGTGTTCATTCAGCCGTTGCAGCAATTAATTATAATGATCAAGAAGCTAACAGGAGAATAATGCACACCTCTCATACTCAGAATTTTCTTTCTTCTAACCTCTTTGATAATCAACCCTATAGTCGGTGCCTCTTATTTATAGAGAAAAATTAAGACAACTGAAATTATATGTGTGAAATTCTCAAATTATAATGAACTACTCTTAATGAAATTTAAGTTTCAAGGCAATAGTTAAGCTCCACGTATTATCTTTACATCGCAGTAATAATTAGGCTTCACAACTTAAAAATAAGGAGTTGATGCTATTATATATATTCTCGATTTGAGCTTATGTTTATCATATATGCACATATATGTGTATAAGCATGGGGTGGTCTAGTTGTAATTGACAGTTGTGTGGTTATGTGGTCGAAGCTCTTGAGTTGGGTGACTTTTTTTTTAGGATCTTAAATGTGAAGGTCAATCTGCATGTTATCTTTGTACCAGGTATTAATTAGAATCTCCAACTTAATAGTTAAGCTATCTCTAATACAAATGTAAATATCGATATTATATTTGTCAAAAAATAATAATAATAAATGACATATTTGATATGTTAGTTCTCTTTTGAACTTCAAAACATTATGTTATTGTAAATGCTATTTATTAATATTCACTTTTTGGATGTCATGCTTAGTAACTTTACAACAACAAAATTTTTAAATTTCAATAATTTGAAAATAATAATGTTGTATTTAGTAAATCACACATTAATTAGTTGTTGCAGGTATAATCTAGTGGTAATACCACACATGATTTTACCTAAAGGTGCAGAGTTCGAACCTTCTAATCTTCAAGTTAAAAAAAAATTTTAAAAAAAATTTTAAAAAAAATCACACATTAACCAAATACTAAAAAGTAGACACGTTAAATTGGCATTAAATTTATCACCAAAGATAATGTATACTAAATTTGACATTAAATATAATGTTGCAGTGCAGAGTTGTTTTTCTACTCAAATATGCTAAATTTTGGAATGCTCCAAATATAAATTTATTTACCCTTTTTAACAGTAATTGCTAATTTACTAGGGAAGACATAAAACATTGGAGAATGATAATTCAAAATATTCATAACGAAACGCCTCTGCTGCACGGTTTAGTTTTCATCTTACTCTCGCTGTCTTGGTTAAAGAAAAAGGAACCAAGAGAAATCTAAAATTTCAGTTGTAGTGTTTGGATACCGCCTCAAAATCCCAATTATTCTTTTGCAAACTTATGTTATAAACAATTACCATCTTATCACCGATAGACAAAAAAAAAATTTGCCGAATAAAAAGGAGATCAATAATGTCTTTATGCCCCTTTATCAATCCTATTATGAGAATCTATTGGTATCATAAGTGAAATTAAAGAGGACCTAGTCCATACTTTCTCGCCTAACTTTCAATGAGTCCAAAGTCTTCAAGGTCAAGTTTAACTTGGCAGATCATTGGAGAAACATAATTGTAGTCTCAACGAACAATAGAATTTTATTAACATAAGAATATTTTAAACACCTATTACTAAAAAATAAAATAAAAATTCACAAATCACAATAGTTGATGAAGAAGAAGAAAAATTAGAACTGAAGATTTTTTAGTTGAATAATTAGAATTGAAGTTGATATTGTTAACATTATTCTTAAAATTGTTAAGAAACTCCAAAGTCCCAATCTACTCCACAAATATAAGATAAAAAAGATACTTCCTAGCCATAGAAAAGGGGGGAAGAATGAAGAGCTAGTCTTGTCATTGAAAGACCTGAAATGTCACAAAAATTAGAATCTAAATTATGATAATTGTTACTGTTATTGCTGGTGTGAAAACACACACACACCATAAAAGTGGCCCATCTCCTTTTCCCTAAATTTGTAAAAACAACAAGCTGGATCTGGGTTCCACCTTTGAACATCTCCATTTCCCTTTTTTTTTTTTTTTTTAATGTATTTGTTTTAATTTTCTTTTCTCTTTATTGGGTTAATAATACAGAATGCAAACTTTACGTTCCATGTTCCTTTATTTATTTCTTTGATAAGTTACGTTCCATGTTCCTTGGACCTAATAACATATAAAAACTTTTGGGCCTAACTATGACTGAAGCCTCTATATCGTCAAAAGTAATCTTTAATGCAAAGTTACTTGGACTGATCCAGCATGGCCTTAATGTGGCACCATTTTTGTTTTGTTTTGTTTTTTGGTTTTTGATTTTTGGTTTTGGTTTTTGGTTTTTGGTTTTTTTTTTTTTTTTTTTTGACAATCATAACAAATTTTTACGAGTAAATAGTAAGATACTAGTTTAATATCCGTGTTGCATGAAAAAAAAGGGAAAAGAAATATAAAGAGAAATAGTAAAATTAAATAACATACAATAAAGGCAGCTAATTAAGATAATAATATATTTACAATAAATATATTAACATGTCAAAGTTATATATGCAAACATATAGATATGTATATTTTACAGATAGAGTTGTTGTGAGTGGAATGTTCTGTGCTTGATTGAGATGTTGTCAACCATATTTAATTTTCTTCATTTTTTCTTCTGATCTGTCATGATGGAAAATTAAAAAAAAAAAAAAATCTATTAGTTATTTGATCTTTATAAATAAAATTTGATTAAGTATGGTTATATAATATATAATTATATATTAAAGATAATCGTGCTTTGTTTCCTTTCATCTTTTGGATGAGTTAGTTGAAGATATTTAGATTTCTGTTGGAAGATGCTGCTACTGAAGGCTGAAATAATAATAAATGCAATTATACAATAGTTTGAAATTTATGAATATATATGTAGTGAAAGGAAATTAAAAAATTTTAAAATTAAACATGAATAGTAATGTACATTAATTCAACTTCTTCTATTGTGGGTTGGGTGAAACTGAGTTATTTCTTGCATCTTTTTGCTTTCTGGTTACGGTGTTTCTGGGTTCAAAGAGGCTAACGGTGGTGGGATGTCTTTAGGGGATTCAGTTAGTGGTGCAGGTAATAACATTGGTGATTTATCGTCGTCAAAAGGTTTTACAATTGTTGCATCAATAAAAACACCTTTAAGACGAAATTGAATTAAAAATATTTTTGACAAGCCTTTAAGCTGATCAATGATAGGGGGAATGATATTTGGATTAGTGTATCATTCTTGAATTGTCAATATGGAGCAAGGTTTGTTTATCAGTGATTGGACAGTTTTTCCAAACATGACGACATTTATCCCTCCAGTGCTGTCTTCGATTGAAACATTGATTTTGTACATGTTGTAAATATTAAAAATCTATTTAATTTTTAACTGTTTAGAAATTTTTTATTTTTATAATAAAAGTAAAGAATATTATCAGGTGACTGGCGTTGTAGTTAAATATGTATGGGTATTGTACTACCATAAAGTCCCCGATTGTTTGTCTTGTCTGTAGCAGCGTGGACTAGCTTTGTAGAACCAACCTTGACATGCATCAAGTTCAGTAATGTTTGGTTTTGTGGTAAATTTTGTGTCATGTTGTATGAATAAAGAATGCTTACTAAATTATATTTTATAATTGGGTTGTAATAAATGAATATTTACCAGATTCTAATATGAATTTAAGGTTCGGAGTTCCACTATTGTAACTCTATTTATAGCTTTTTGTTCTTCCAATTATGGTGTTTTTTTTTTTTTGTTGATACAACAATAAAGTCGATTCCTTGAATGGAATGACTAAGCCTATAAACAGATAATATATTAAGTAAAATATTTTTTTAAGAAAATTGTAAAATATAAATAATTATAATATTTTTTTAATAAGAATTTGTAATACCTTTTTTTGATTTTCTTTGACTCGGCGATATCTGGATCAAAATAATATGAGGTTCCAAAACTATTTGCTACCTAATATTTTGGATAGTTAGATTTCATCTTTTTACTAGTTTGTCCTTATACTGGATTTTTCGATGCATTTGACAGATATGAACCAACCAATAACATCTAACATAATATCATAAATATAAAAATATTATTTATTGATATTTATACGATTAATTTATGCATTTTTTGGCTAATAAATGTGGATATTATACATAATTTACCTGAAAGGAGGTCGTTGATGTCAACATTTAATGTTATTGGTCATATTCCACAAAATTAAATTTGTGTTGAGGTATTTTTGGAATATCTTATTCAACTTCCTTAAAAATTGTGGACCGTGTAAATTGTAATATTACTCTACGAGGAACAATTTTATATATTTGTTTGTTGTTCGTAATGAAAAAGTTGTTGATTTCATATATGTTACCCGCTTGTTTTTTATTTGTTATGAAATCTGCATTCTTGACAAGAACGAATCCATGTATTACTTCATTCTGAAGAAAAAAAAACATATATATTAATTTATTTTTACTTATATATTCAACACTAATGTAAATGGTTTATTGTTAATAAATATAATATTATAAAGAACAGATTTAATTACATGTTCGTCTACTAATAAGCAGTCAACACTTATTAGACGACCAGTATTATAATTTGTATTCCTCCATAAGCGACAAATTAGTGCACAAATAGTCTAATATGTTTCCCCTGATTTTTGTACTGACAATGGGCTGAACATTTTCTATAGATAGTAAAGACATATTAATATATTTGTTAACGAATCTATAAATCGAATTTGAATTTTGGAAACTATGACAATCATTTATACTATAATTAATTAGGGTAAATTATTTTTTTTTTGTTACAAAATTTTTTTTTCAATGAATTATTAATTTTGGTTAATATTATGCAATATTTCATTATAGACGATTTTTTTATATGATTTGAATATTTATTAATTGAATCGTGTATTAAAATATGTAATCATTTTAGTGATGTTACTCTTGATAAAACAACGTATAATTGTCCATAGCTAAAAATTTCATTTTCTAAGTAAATTCCAACTTTATTTAATGATTAACCTTGACTTTTATCTATTGTCATTGCATAACATATTTTGAAAGGAAATTGTCATCTTTTTAAAACAAAAGGATATTTAAATTCATTTATTGTCATTTATATTCTTGGTATATAAACTTTTTCAGTTATGTTATCATCAAAATTAATAATATGTCCTTCAACAATTTTATTTGTTAATTGTGTAATAATAAGTCTTGTATCATTGCATAATTCCATTGATTGATTGAGATTTCGCATTAACATAACATGAACTCCAACTTTTAATTATAATTCATGTGGAGGTAGTCCATTACAGTTAAGTGAATGTAAATATTTAGGAAGATACAAATGATTTAGTTCATCGAGATTTCCAGATGATAAAATAATAGTATCATAATTATAATATTGTGGTAGAAACGTGTTTAGTATAATTAGTTAGTTAATATATATATGAAATTTATTTTAAACAAACAAAATAAACAACAATTGCTTTAAATAATAATAATGTCCTAATTTAAATTTGTACGAAGTAAAAATTTTATGTTACATTATAAAATTGCATGATATAACAAAAAAAATTATACAATCAAAATTATAACAAATTCAAATTCCACAAATATTTTCATACAAAAATTAGTGCGATAAATTTAAATATTTCAACTCTCTATGTGAACAGGGAAAGAAAAAAACCCCGGGTGATAAAAATATATATATACATATATAGGTAAACAAAAAAAAAAAAAAAAAAAAAAAAAGCAAGGGAACAATAATACCAATAAAAAAAACATACATCTATAATACATTCAATGATGTATATCAAATTAAACAAACAATTTAACATTCAATAATTGACATTATTACTATAAGAGAAATTTGATTAAATATCCAGAACTAAAAGATAGCAAAAGTATGGGTGGGAAAATTACCAATCTATAATATGTTAGATAACATATACTAAAATACAAAAAATACTTGTTATTAATATGAGAAGCTTTTTATAGCAAGCTCAGATCTCCTTTTTTTATTGTTAGCTGAACACGTTAACAATAACTGGAATATAATTCGACAACATCTTTAGTTACTAAGTGAAATGTTTGGGAATGCATGCAAAATTTTTTTTAGTAAATGTTTATATTAAATGCAGAGAAGAAACAGAACAAGAGAAAAAATAGTAGGGGAAAAATTTGACAGAAGTGCAGAAATGTAATTAAGTAGTATGAAAAGAATAGATTATGGAAAATCAGAAATGATACAAATCTCAAACATTCACAGTAACAATAAAATTGTCAAATCATGCTCAACGGTTATGTAACACATGCTAACAACAACATTAAATTTATCAATGTATACCAAACTAAACACTAAATCTGGTATATGTATTAGTCTATACTTAAATAGAGATCATCATAGCAAGCTTTACTTTCTTGAGGGAAAAAAAAATCCTTGAATGAAAACAAAATGTTCAAAAATAAAGGTTGAGAGGAAAAAAATTAGGATTGTTTATTTATTAAAAGAAAATAAAGAGGGAAAAACACAAGTTAAATTGTCCAGAAAAGAAGTAGTAGTAAAAAACAAAAAGGAAAATATAATAACGAAATCAAACCTCTTTAGTATAGCTTATAGTAACAATAATAAGAGTAAAAATGTCCAGACATTGTAGAAAGAACAGTAGCCTTTCACACTCTCTTAATATGTCGTATATGTATTAATAGTATTAATAATAATAATAGTCATAGTAAAATAATAATGAAAGCAGGAAAAATATTAAAGAAGTAGATAAACAATAGCCAGAATGAATATGAAGTCATTAAGCAAACCGAAATATTTCCCTCATAAAAAAATTAAAAAGACGAAAAAATTATTACTAAACTAAAGAAAAACAGAAAGAGGAAAAAAACTATCAATAGATGTAAAGAAAAAAATCCACAAATATAAAGGAAACAAACACGACATATAAAACAAATAAAAAAAATTTTGTTTAAAATAACCAGAGCATAACATGAAAAAATAATAAAATAAAAAACATTAACATAGAAAACTAACATTTTTTTGTCAAGATTAACACTAAAAACAGAAAACTATTATAAATCTCAATTATACTATTATTATTATGCTAACCTAAATAATCATCGATAATAAATCATAAGAACCTAACTATATTAATTACAACATAATCATCATAACATAATAAACTAATCATGTGATTAACAACAGGTGGAAGATGTAAATGAAAAAATCAATCATCAATAGCAAGAAAAAAACATTAATAAGAAAAGTACATTGGTGAAAAAGCACTTCTTCACAGAAAAATAATAGGTAGAAGCATTCAATTTTCAGAATAGAACACATAAAACAATAAAAAGTCTTAAGTAGTAATACAAGAGGGATGAAAACAGAGTGTTCAATTTAAAGAAGATAATAAAGTAGGAAATAAATGAGTTTAGGTGAGAACAAAAGAAGAGTGAAAGTAGAGTGAACAGTAATATCTAGAAAAGGTAAAAATAACTAAGGATAAGAGTAAAGCAATAAGCAAATGACCACTGTATTTATATTAGAACAATCTGGTAAATGATATATTAAAAAAAATTTTCTTTATTGTGAAGAAGAGAAGAAAAAACAAAGATTTCATACTTAGATAACAGAGTCAAATTTATAAAATATTAGAGGAAAACATGACGACTCCCACTAAATAACAGAGTTGTAACAAATCAATGCATTACAAACTAAGAAATGTATTCAAAAATGTTATTAACAGAGTGACATGTGTAAAAAGTTGCAGAAAAAACAATGATAACTCATCACAAGTTACAGGCTCACAACAAATATCACATTTACAAATCACAAATGATAATATATAAGCATTAAATAACAGGGACAGATTAGCAAAAACAAAGCAAAATATCTTAGTACAAAAGTTGAGATAAGAAACAACACCACCAATCTACAAACCTAGACAATAAAAAACTCAAACAATTCCTTTAGCTGTGACTGAACAACATAAAACTCCAGGAAAAGTGATGATAAGTCGCAAGGAATGAAGGAATTCCAGCGAATTACATACTTACAGAACAAAAAAGGTAATTTAGGAGCATTAAATATCTGGAATAAATCAGCACAAACATAATGAAATATCTCAATACAAAAGCTGCAATAACAAATAATGTAAAAAATCTAGAAACTTGAATAATAAGAAAACTTAAAAACTCATTCGGATATAACTAAACAGTACAATCTCAACTTCCAATCAAAAAATAGGTTACACATGTAACATAACAAAATCCAAATACTAACTGTTGGAGCAGAATTTCGTCCAACACCAAATGAACGTTCTTGAAATAGAAAACAAGATCAAACGAAATAAATAATCAAGAACATTAAGCATGAACACAAGAAACACAAGAACCTTAAGAACAATATAGAGAAAACTGGAGTCCAGTATAATTGCCTCAAGGCTTTGTATTGAAAATTGTGTCTTATCTTTTCCTCTCAATTCAAGAGAATTAATAATACATTGGGAATGTAGGAGTTTAATTCTCCTATTAATTTGAGAGTTTATTCTCTTTTTAATTACAATGAACCATTCACATTCCGGTGATTTGATATATAATAAATATAGACGTTTAACGTCTTTGATATTAAATATAGACGATTGAGTTCCCTTTGTAAACTCCTATTAATTGTTGAACGTTGTCCTTTGTAAACGCTTGAACTTCTCCTTCTGGCATCTGATATAACCTTATGAAGACTCATACTTGAGGGTAGTCTCCTTCCTCATAAATGAGTAGACACCTACCTGGGTTGTCTCCTACCTTATAATTAAGTAGGCTCCTACCTAGGTTGTCTCCTTCCTTATAATTAAATAAGCTCCTACCTAGGTTGTCGCCTTCCTTATAATTAGATAGGCTTCTACCTATATTGACTTGAATAAAATTATTTTAAATAATTTTTATATAATGACAAAAATACCATCCAACATCAGCCCCCCAGTCCCTAAGTTTAGTATGTCAAACGATAGGGACTTTTTAACTCTTTTTTTTTTTTTTTTTGAATTCGGTCCTGCCGAAAAAATCATGATCGGTCCTACCATCATGTTCATGTTTGGTCCTGCCAAACTATATTTATATATATATTTTTTTGAATTCGGTCCTGCCGAAAAATTCATAATCGGTCCTGCCGTCATATTTGATTGGTCCTGCCGTCACTCGTTCCACAAACTCACTCATTCCACAAACTCCCACAATTGTCCTTGTTGCACAAGAGCCTCAATTTGTCCTTTTAAAGGTAAGCATGACCAAAATCTTGGTGGAAACGACAATATTTAGATCTATCCCTCTTGTTGGGATCTCCTTTCATGGGTGCTGGTGGAACTAACAAATTTCGATGCTAAATTTGCATCAAGATTTGTTCTCTTGTTGTATTCAATGGTGTGTAAGCCTTTGTCACGTCAGGTGGAGTGTACGTTTGAAATTTTTGTGTCAAAGCTTTTAACTTGTTTGTCTCCATTTGCGCTTCTGCCTTTTGTTTTTTCTGATCAGACCCCTCGATTCCTTCTTCAACCTTTCGCTTTCCTTCAAGTTTCGATGTCCCAGCCTGAGATGAACCTCTTCGATTTCGCATATACTCCTCCGCACTGATAAATTTTTGTGCTCGGGTGATAAGTTCGGCAAAAGTTTTGGGTTGCTTATGCACAATAGACTTTAGCATACTTCCTTCCAAAAGACCTTCTCTTATTGCGGCAACGGCATCACTATCAGTGTATCCTTCCACATAGTTCATCTCTTGGCTGAAACGCTCCATGTAACTCTTTAATGATTCTTCAACCCCTTGTTTGAGGGAAAAAAGATAAAGCTTATCCTTCTTGCGAGTTTTTGCCACCACAAATCTACCCAAGAATTGTTGCTTTAATTCTCTAAATCAGCCAATTGAACCCGGCTCAAGCTGTTGGAACCATTGAAACGCCGGTCCGGTTAATGTCAGAGAGAATGCTAAGCACATTTGAGCTTGAGTCGCTCCTCGGATCCGCATCCAAGTGCAATATCCATGCATATGACCAGCAGGGTTCTCTTTCCCATCATATTGCTTGATAGGTATCATCTTGAAGTCGGCGGGAAACTCCTCAATTAGGATATCCTCGGTGAATGGAGGTTCGGTTTCATCCATCATATCTCTAATGCCTTCTGGCACCTTCCGATTTGCCTCATAATCATCCATTCGCCTTTGCATCCTTTCAAGTTGTTGCTCAAGTTGCACCTCTCGGAAACTACGATTTGACTGACTCTTTGCTTGTTGAATCGCTTGTTCATGGTACGCACCACTTGTTCTACTTTGGTTTGGTTGTATAGTTCGGGCACGTCGTGGAGTATTGGCTCGACCACCTCTTTCATTCCTTGTTGAAAGTACTCAACCGTTTCGGGGATTCCGAGGTTGGGGTACATCATGTGATATATTACGTTGTGCATTGAGTCGATCGCATAGATCAGTAGTGGAAAGTTCCTCTGATCCCGATGGGGTCCAAGTACTATCTACCTCTTCATCACTTCCTTTCGGGCGAGCTAGCCTATCAAACACGGGAGTCCGCGTTCTCTCCGTTTGTGAGTGTCGACTTTCACTTCGCCCTTGCGCTCCCAAACGTCTCCAAACTTGCCGTGGTTGCTGCCTAGCAGGTAAATCCCTTTGTCGCAGCCTTTCTACGGAAACATCTTCTTCACCTCGTCGGCTTCTACCACCCCTCACACTTCGCGAGTTTGTCGGTGTTGCTTGTTGGCCATTGGATGGCTGAGCTCTAGTTGGTTGTGCTCCATGGAAAGTGTTGACAAACTCAGTTACCAATTCTGTCAAATTCTCCAAACCCGTCTCCAACCTATCCATGCGTGTTGGGGGACGCGGAGGACGTGGTAATCGTATACCTTTCCCTTTACCAGCACCACCTCCCTCTGTTTGAGCACCAACTGTATTAGTGGGGTTTGCACTTGACGCGTTCTCGCTCGCCATCTTTAAGAAATAAGATTGAAAATGCTGACAAGAACCTGTGGATATTAATCGCACAAGGCCCTCCTTCTAGCGTCAAAATTTTGGAGCAGAATTTCATCCAACACCAAATAAACGTTCTTGAAATAGAAAACAAGATCAAACGAAATAAATAATCAAGAACATTAAGTATGAACACAAGAACCTTAAAAACAATATAGAAAAAACTGGAGTCCGGTATAATTGCCTCAAGGCTTTGTATTGAAAATTGTGTCTTATCTTTTCCTCTCAATTCAAGAGAATTAATAATACATTGGGAATGTAGGAGTTTAATTCTCCTATTAATTTGAGAGTTTATTCTCTTTTTAATTACAATGAACCATTCACATTCCAGTGATTTGATATATAATAAATATAGATGTTTAACGTCTTTGATATTAAATATAGACGATTGAGTTCCCTTTGTAAACTCCTATTAATTGTTGAACGTTGTCCTTTGTAAACGCTTGAACTTCTCCTTCTGACATCTGATATAACCTTATGAAGACTCATACTTGAGGGTAGTCTCCTTCCTCATAAATGAGTAAACACCTACCTGGGTTGTCTCCTACCTTATAATTAAATAAGCTCCTACCTAGGTTGTCACCTTCCTTATAATTAGGTAGGCTCCTACCTATATTGACTTGAATAAAATTATTTTAAATAATTTTTATATAATGACAAAAATACCATCCAACACTAACATCAGAATATTCACACAAACAATCATTCAAACATAATCTACATGAGGAAAAAAAATACCACATTCACACCAAAATGAACTAACGTGAAAAAAAAAATGTAAAATATGAAAACTAAGTTGCAAACTTCCAAAACGACATGCAATCATAAACACAACAATAAAAGATGAATATTTAAAACCAAACTGAACCAAATATAACCGGCGGAAAAATTGCAAAAACCAAAAACATAATACCAAAAAAAAAAAAAAAAGTCTTGAATATTTCTCTTTGTACTCCCAATGCAGCCATTTTGGACCATCATACCCACAACCTAGAAAAACAAATTCACATAAATTAAAAATTAAAAACAATATATATAATTTTCAGAAAACAAAATGCTACAAAAAAATTAATAAAACAAAAACAAAACAAAATAAAGCAGAACATACCTCATACTTTTGTCCCTTTTTTTGTCTATAATTTTTTACCAGGATCTTCCTCAATCATAAAATGTAAGCTGATGATAAAAATAATAATAATAAAAAAATTTCTCAGGTTATGTACAAATAAGGAAAAAATGATCACAATAATTAAAAACAAAAACAGAGAAAAAACAAGAGGAAAATAAAAAAACCAAAAAACTCAACAAGGGGAAAAAACGATTAAAAATAAAAATAAAACTAAAAAAATATCCCATTCTTTCTTTCATTTACTATTTTTAACCAAAAAAAAAAGAAAGAAACGAAACGAACTTTAGTTAAATTTTATACATGCAGAAGACAAAAATAATTATAACATTTAAAAAAATAAAACAAAACAGGGTAGGACTGTGGTAGAGACCCTTTGAGGGACTCTACCGGTAAAGTTTTTTTTTAGGCCGTTGAGATTTAATCGAACAGTTGAAATGTTGTCGGTGTACCATACTTATCATATACCTTACCTCATATTACCCTTCCCACCCAAAGTCTTCTATGTCAGCGGTGACCTTCTCGCCGCCGACGACGGACGCCGGCAACCCGCCCCCGACGCCGGCAGCCCACCTCCATCCCCAGCCCCGGCCGCCCTCCACCCAGCCCCAGCCCCAGCCCCCCACTCCTCACTCCCCGGCCCTCGGCAACCCCCCAAGCCTACCCTGCCTGCCCCTCCGGCGCCCCCCCACCCCAAGGTCCCCCTCCCCAGACCTCCCCCCACCTACTCCCCCCTTCCAACCCGGCGCCCCTCAGCGTCGGGGACCCCCCTACCCCCCTCTATTTTCCCCTCTCTCTCTTCCCAGCCCACGGCCCCCCCACCCCACCCCCGACGGGGACCCCCCATCCCCCCATCTCTCTCTCTCTCTTCTCACGTCGGGGGTGGGGGGGGGGGGGGCGCAGGCCTGGAAGAGAGAGGGGAAGAGAGAAAGAGGAGGAGAGAGAAAGGGGGGAAGAGAAGAGAGAGAGGGGGTGGGGGGGGTCCCCGTCGGGGGGGACGCCGAGAGCTGCCGGCCGGGGAGGGGGGTGGGGGGAGGTCGGGGGAGGGAGACCTGGGGTGGGGGGTGCCGGGGGGGCTGGGGCCTGGGTGCCGGTGGGGGAGGGCATGGGGGGGTTGCCGAGGGTCGGGGAGTGGGGTCCGGGGCTAGGTGGTGGGGAGGCCTAGGGTGGGTCACCGGCGTCGGGGGTGGGTTTCCTACGTCCGTTGCAGGCAACGGAGAAGACTTTGGGTGGGAAGGGTAATATGAGGTAAGGTGTATGATAAATATGATACACCAACAACATTTTAACCGTTCGATTAAATCTCAGCCGTTTAATTAAATCTCAACGGCCTAAAAAAAGACTTTACCGGTAGAGACCATCTCTACCACAATCCTACCCAACAAAACATACAAAAAAGAAAAGAAAAAAACAAGCAGAAAACCAAAAAAAAAAAAAAAAAAAAGAATCAAACAAAAATAAAATAAAATTAAAATTAAAATCAGAGATTTGGAGACAAAAATCAGTAAAAAAAAATTAAATAAGACCAAAAATACAAAGAAACAATGAATAAAAAGCTGATCTTTAAAATTTAACTTTCAAAAAAAAAAAAAAAAGATAAACAGCAGAAAATAAAAAAAAAAACAAAATTAGGGTTCGAAGAAAAAACAAAAACAATCCAGAGCAGAAATCAAATAAAAAAATCTCAAAAGAAAAAACCCTAAATCAAAATTGTTGAAAAAAAAAAAAAAAGATGAATAAAAGACTGAACTTTAAAATTTGAATTTCAAAAAGTGAAAGATTAAAAAAAAAGAAAAAGAAAAAGAAGATAAACAGTAGGAAATAAAAAACCAAAAATTAGGGTTTGAAGAAAAACATAAACAATGCAGAGCAGAAAAAAAAAAACCCTAAATATATATAAATAAAAGATGAACAATATAGAGAAAGCATACTAGAAAACATGTTGAGATCAGAAGGAAAGAGAACATGAACAGTGTAGAAAGGCAGCGAGGTAGAGAGAGTGAAAAGAAAATTTTGAAATGGATGATTGAGAGAGAGAGAGAGAAGGTGAACAGTACGAGAAAGAGGCGAAGTAGAGAGAGAAAGAAAAATATAAATTAAAAGATGGAGAGGAAGACAACAAGAAAACATCCTAGGGTTTGAAGGTATAAAAGTCCATACTATGCACACATAACACAATATCGAACCATTTGGAAGGGCAAAATCGACCAAACCTGCAAACAAAGGGTAAAAACATCCAACTATTGAAGCCACCAAAAAAGAAAATGAAAAATGGAGGGCAAAAGAGTCTATGTACAAAAAAAGTAAAGGACAAAGTCGTCCCTGTAGCTAGTAAAAAAGCAATTGAAGCTTGAGGGCAAAATCACCAATACACTATAAAAAGCAAGGGTAATTTCAGTAGATCACTGTAGATAGAGTAAAAAGACTATGGACAAAGGGCAAAAAGGTTAAAATACTGTAGAAATAACAGTAATTAGCCACGCCCCTTTAGTATGTACGAGTTTAATACCCGTGCGTTGCACAGGAAAAAAAGAAAAAACAAAAATGAAAAAAATTGAATATTATATAATAAAAGCAGTTAATTAAGATATAGATATGTGGGAAAGGAAAGAAAAAAACAAAAATAAAAAAAATTGAATATTATATAATAAAAGCAGTTAATTTAAATATAGATTATAATTACAGTAAGTATATTTTTTTAATATTTACTATTATAATATTAAAATACATACATTCATATTTATAAGCGTAATTTTCTTGAAATAAAAAAGTTCAAATAATAAATAAAATTAAAAAATTTTGAAAAATCAAAGGGATAACAAAGTTGCGGGGTAAATTTAATAAAATAAAAACCAATTAAATTAACAAATAAACGTAAAAATTAATAGAAATTTTAAAAAATTTATTTCTAAATGTTATAGATATAAATATAAAAGAAACTTATTGAACATTTTGTTTAAAAGAAAAAAGAAAAAAATAACAGAAGTCAAAGAATAAAAATAATAATAATATCAAATATTAAAATAAAATATTAAGATGTAGAGAGAGAGAGATGACCGAAGAAGAAGAAAGGAAAAGAACAAAACAATAAAGATACATAACACAAATGAGAGGAGCGGTTGCAAGAAGAAGACAAACCCACAAATATGGTTTCAAGGGCAAAAAAAGGAAAAGTACTATACATCACATAACCAGTAGACACAAATTTGAAGAATAAAAGAGTCAATTTACTGTACATAATACTATTCACTGAACGGTAAGATTCCACATCCCTTTAGTATATTAAGTAAAGTAATTTGTATACAATAAAATGTTTCAATTTGGACTTATATAATTTTGTCAATTTTTTTAAATTTTGTTGTTAATTTCATTTTACAACACATGTTATATTATTAAATACATCTCATATTATTAACAGGGGAAATTTAAGAAATATCATGGGTACATTCTAATTGTCCAAATGTTTGTTTTCATATAAAAAATTATATTCATGAGATTATACAATAAAAAACCTAACTAATTTATGTTCTTTATAAACTATCCATTTTCTGCCATACAAATTCAAAGTAACTAAAAATATATATATGAAAGAAAGTCTCTAATATTACATTTATCAGATTACATAAATATTACATTATTAAATTACATAATACAGGAAAATAAAAATTGCAATAAAATTTGCAACTGTAAAAACAGTTGTATACAAAAATGCTGATAATAAATACAAACATCTAAAAAACTTCATAAATAATAAGAAAAACCCCCGGGTAATTAAAAAAAAGGAAAAAAAATTTATAAACTTACAAAAAAAAAAAGATAGCAGAAAATAATAATATAACAGTTAAACTCATAACTGGCAGGAAAAAAAAAAAGGAGGGAAAAAAAAACGTATAACATAATCAATCTCATTTAGCAATCTAAATAAACATTTTAACATACACATAACCTAACAAACGTTCTAAAAATTTTAAACAAACAGCTTGTAGAAAAAAAAATTTTAATTATTATTAGATTAGACTCAGATCTCATATGTGATAAGAATATCTAGTAAGAATAACTGAATTATAATTCAACAGCGTCTTTTCTAGCTACCGGATGAAATGTTTGGGAATTTGCAGTGGGGCAAATATTTAATAGGCAGAAAGACAGAATGGTAGACAGAGAGAGCAGAAAATAAAGACAGAAGAGTAAATACTAAAGGAAGTTATAAAAAATAAGAGGCAATTGGCATAGATAACATACAAAACCAAAAAGTCAAATTAAGAGAGTATAAGCTGAAAAAATCATATAAGAGAAAGAGACCGACAGAGAGGAAAAAATTAGAGGAGAATAAATATTAAGTGAAGTAAACAAAATACTAACATATTTAATACTATTTTGTTGTCCAAAGAATAAAAACATCCTTAACTCCCAAACATCCATAGCAACCATCAAAGTGTTAAATAATATATATTAGTTATTCATGACATTATATCAATGATATCATTATCAGCATCATATACCAAATTAACTAAAGCATCTGGTATATGCATTATTACATATCTAAACTGAGATCATCATAGCAAAGTACATATTTTTTACAAAAATCCCTTTAAAAAACATTTACACTGTCGGGGAGGAGGAGAAGAAGGAGAAACAGAAAAACCAAAGAGAAAAACACAAACCCACAAACAGAAATGGAAAAGATAAACACCAGTCCTCACAATAATACTCATCAAATAACATCATACAACTATAAAGACTAAATTTTTATGAACTATATATAAAGAAAAACACATTTAATATAAAAAACAGGGGCAAAAAAATTGATGCCAATAGGAAAAGTATCAACTATACAATATTATTATAATACTGATAACAATAACTGTAATTGAAAAAATTTGAAGTTTAAAATTATTAAACAAACAGGAAGAAGAAAAAGAAACAAATATCAAAATAAGCAAACAAACCACTTATTTTCATAAAAACAGAAAGTTAAGATTTAAAAGAGCAATCTATCATAATACAATAAAACATCAATGAAGTGTAATTAAGATACATAAATATGAGTAGTACCTGGAAAAAAACAGGAAGTTTCCACAAAATGAATAACCGAAAATGATTGATCCTCAGAAGGTGAGAAAGATGACAATAAAAACTTTGCAGGAAAGAAATAAAGGAAGTTCAAGCTAGAGCAATTAAGAGAGTGGTAAGAAGAAAGTGATAAGCTGTGAGAATACTATCATAAATGAGAGAAAAAGGTATATGGACAATAAATTGGAAGGGAAAAAATTAATAAAAATTTGGAAAAACAAAGTCGGTGAACAACACAAAGACATAACCGAAACCAATACACATTCACACACAAAACAGATAACACAACAAAAACAACGTAGAAGCATTAATGACAAAGTTATCTATCTCAGTCAAAGCAATCATTATAGTATAAATAATAAATTTATAGCCAATAAGAAAATTACAGGTAAAAGAAAAACTAATCTGGAAACATTAAATGTCCAACTCAGATCAGCATGAAAATCTATAAGGACAGAAAGAAACAATGTGAATAATCTAGAAGATTAACTAATGGGAAAAGCTAACAATCCATTAAAATCTAACTAAAAGATCAAATATACTTACTAACTAATGAGGAAGCCTAACAATCCATTAAAATCTAACTAAAACATCAAATAAACTTATGAAATATAATAAGAAATTATAGAAGCAAAAAATAAGAATGCAAATTTCGGCCATAAAATCAAACAAAATTACCCGGGGGATACAAACAGCCAAAAAAAATTTACAAACATCAGAAACAAAAAAGCTTGAAGGTCCTCGGTGACATTCCCAATTAGCCATTTTAGCAGCATTTTGTCTCCAATCTACAAACACAAATCAAGCAATAACAAAGATCAAAAATAATTTATATTACATAAAAAAAGGGAAAAAATTATACACGGCAAAAACTGACTGAAATAAATGAAAGCAAAATAAAATTATACCTTTTTTTAATCAAAAATATTTTTGTTCAACTGACACATACAGACAATGAAGGGAAAATAAAATTTCCGGAGACCCAAAAAAAACAAACAAAAATACCCGAAAAAGTTGGAAAAATTGTAAAAGGACAAAAAAGGGGATTTTTTTTGCAACAACACAAATAACAATAGCTGAAACTCTAAAACAAAATCATACAATAACAAAATAACAAAAAACCAAAGGAGAAAAGGAAAAAAAAAACAAAATAATCCTTAAATAAAATCATAAATATCCAATAAAACAAACTGACCGGGAAAAAAAATTGAAGAGACACAATCGGTAAAGATAAAAACAAAAACCCAAAAAAATGAAAAAAAAAAAAAAAAAAAAAAAAAAAAGCCTAAAATCAAACCTTAGAAATCTGAATCAATAAACGGAAGGAAAAAAAAAATACCCACAAAGAATCAGTCAACACAATGAGCAAAGGGGAAAATAGGATTTGGAACTCAAAAATTCAAAGAAGAAGAAAAGAGAGAGACGTAGAGCAGTAGAGAGAGAGGAAGAACCAAAAGAAGTTGGAAGAAGGAGAGACAGAGAGAGGGAACGGTCGAGAGAGAGAGAGAGAGGGAAAACCCAAAAATTAGAGAGAGATAATGGGCGGTGCAAAGAAAAGAGAAGAGAGAAAGAGAGCTTGAGGGCAAGATCGTCCATTCACTGTGCCCGTATTAGAGGAGCCCAAGGACAGAACCGTAAATACACTGTCTTGGACTGTACAGTAACTGCGAAAATGAAAAAAAAAAGAAAAAAAGAAAAAAAGGGAGAAGCAATGTGATTTACTGTAGAAACTACAGTAAATCTCTCTTCTCTTTTAATATATAGTAATAATTATTATGGATTAGTATAATTAAAGTAAATAAAAAATTTATTAGATAAGTAGAAAATTTACCAAGTAATAGCAAATTCACTTGGTAAAATTTTTTTTGCAGGATATAAATAAATTATTTGCCCGGTAAATTATTTATTTACTATTATTTACTTTAAATATTATGAAAATTTGTTATTTACTTTAATTATTTTCTAAAAACTGTTATTTTACTTCTTTTTATTTATTTATTTATTTTTTAAGAAACCAAGTTATAACTCAACCACTGATCTTCTTCCAGCCAAATGGGAAAGAAAAAAAAAATTTCCTTTTCCTTTTGGATAAATCAGAAAATTATTTTGAGATACTTTAACATCTTCCATTTGAAAATATTTCTTAAAAGAATATAGGTAAAAGAATGCCAATTTATGTTAATCAAAATACATCCCATTTATTAATCATCTTAGAAAAATCTCAATCTAACACTATGGAGTGATGGATACATAGTTTCATTTCAGAGGGATATAAAAGAAGACAAATCTTTTGAACTAATTCAAAATTTTACAAGTATAATATACAATATCACATGTTTGGTAATTTTGATCATTATAAAAAATATTACATTGACTACAAGATTTATAACAATGGTTACTCTATTTATTTAAGGAAACAAGAACTCATGCTTGGGAAATGCCCGAACCCGAACCCGAACCCGAACCCGATTACGAGCCCATTCCTGTGCCTAGGAAATGCCTGGGCCCGAGCACGTGCTCGGGGAATGCATGTGAGAGAGCTCAAGCGTCATGAAGGCAAAGGTGGCACCAAGAAGTCTAATGGCCAGGTACAGAGTATGTGTGTTAAGTTACTCGAAGGTGAAAGGCTTCATGACAAAAAAGGGAAAATAAACTATCAAATTAATGGGATAATTAAACTTTTGCAATCCAATGTACTATAAAATTTCTTCGAATTTTGATATGAAGAATTACAAACACAATTTCCAACACAACTTCGAATTTTGTTCATACGATTTTATTATGTTATTGTGTAACCTTCTTAATTACTTGTTTGTTTAATCTTATTTTCTAGATAAAGCAAAATTGAAGACAATTTTTTTTTGGAACTGTACAATATTTTACTGTATAAAATACAATGTCACTCAATACTAGAATCATGCTTATCATAAAGCGTAATAGTTGCACTAGAATTAATTACTTCTTCGTTAGGGATTGATGAATATTATTTCTATTGATGTATTTCTTATTGGGAAAAAAAAAACTTTACAGAAAAAAAGGTTCATATTTAGCTAATTAGTACAGAATACGTTTTAAAAACCATCACAAAAATGTTTGTTATTAAAGTCAATAAACCTTTGACAATAAGCAAAACTTTTTTGGTGAAGATTAATGATTATAAAATATTAAAAATAAACGAGTGTAGAAAAAAAATCAAATAGTGGAAAAGGTCTTAAGAAATAAAATAAAGAAAGTAATTTAAACTAATAAGTGGGGCACACTCAAAAAGAATTTAATTAGTGGTGAAAATCAAGAAAATCTAAAAAATAATATTGGGAAAACTCAAATTCTCAAAATTTTTACTTTGACATGAGTCTGTCCCTTGCAATACAATTGTTACACACAAGTTGACTTAACTTGGCAGTTAATATGTTAATGACACATTTATTGACCCATCTAAAATTTTTAAGAAAAATAAACTGAATTAATTACTAGTCTCAAATATATGTTATTTATGTTTCGTAAATCATATAAGTTTTTCAAATTTTTTTTTTCAAAAGATTCATGTAGAGTTTTGTACGATATTATGCATAGTTAACCAAGTATTTACAAGATACAAAATTTTTATATCACTTACAAAATCTTTATAACACTTTGTCAAGATTTACATTTTATTTAAATTTTTTTATCTTTTTGTTAAAAAAATAAATAGTGGATTTACATGATTTGATATTTAAAAAATAAAAAACTAAGGATAAATTAATCATTAGATATCCGTGTTCCCCTGGGCGTCTACAACATTTTCAACGTTTGTCCTTTCCTTTTCCCGGTAAGCACAGGAATACAAAGTCAACTTATTTTATAATTTAGCGCACACAAGAAATCAAAATCAAGGAGGTTGAAAAAAAAAATTCTACAACTTTAAACCTTCTGATAAAATGTTTCTTAAATTTCAATTTGTAACATTTTTCTTCTAAATTTTGAAAATGTTTACAAATTTCTCTTTTTAGTAAAATTTTAAATAGAAAAATCTACATGACACTCATTGATTATGAGTTAGAGATATTAAATGTGAAATTATGAAGTAATACCCGTTATCCTAATTAAATGTGAAATTATGAAATTATCCTCAAGAGAAAGTTATGAACAATAAAATGACAATCAATCTAAATATTTTCTTTGCTAACCTAAATATAAGCATGATTACGTTATTATCCTTAATATCTCTTAATGAGTGTCACGTTTTGTCAAAATTTAACTCGAGGGAAATTCTTAAACTTTCGAAAGTTTCAGGTGCAAAAAATCTACAAATTCAAATTCAAGATATATTTTATGACAATATCTAAAATTCAAGGAGAAAAGTGAAATTTATTCAAGCCATAAAGTTGGCATGTTTTAAACACGAATAAAAATAAATAAACGAACAAATAAGCAAAATAAGGACTGAGAGAGAGAGAGAGAGAGAGAGAGAGAGTGAGAGACCTTTTTCTATTACACATTGGACGCAGCCTTTGACCAACACTCAACCAATTTTGACCAGGATACCGTTACTCCTTCTCTTAACCTTATTCTTAAATCACACGCTACCTTCGCCCCACGCGATTTCTCTTCTCTGCACCGACCTATATATATAAATATATATATATATATATATGAGATTGAATCCTATTATACTTTTGTATCCACACACACACATACATATACACACACATGACATAACTCTCACGCCGAGTTTCACAACCAGAAAAGAGAGAAATCAAGAGTAATGGATGATATTGTAGTTGCTATAGCAGAGAGCAGAGCAGATCTTCTGCACAGGCTGAGCAACTGGGAGCTTTACTCGACGTTCGACGGGTCCTACGATCCCCGGACGTTCAACGGAGAGTTGGAGCCGGTGGAGCAGGAGGACGTCCGGCTGGAGAAGATGACGGCGGAGGCGGCGGTGGCGAGGGCGAGGGCGACGAACAGGGAGTTCGGAGTGGTTCTGAGGGAGGTGGAGATGGAGGTGGCGATCCAACTGGGGAGGATCCTGGCGAGGCCGGCGGAGGATTTGGCCGAGCGGGTTCTGGCGGGGTCGGTGGCAGTGGCGGTGGCGGCGGAGGAGGGGTTGGTCTGCGGGGTTTGCCAGGAGGAGATGGGAGGGAGAGTTAGGGAGGTGGTTGGATGTGGACACAAGTTTCATGAGGAGTGTATTTTAGAGTGGCTCAAGAGGAAGAGGACTTGTCCTTTATGTAGGTTCCAATTGCAAGACCAAGACTAAAAATCAAATTGTCATAATTTTTTTTTATTTTTTTATTTTATTTTTATTTTCCAATTTTGAGTTTGATTTTTTGAGAAAATTGTAATATTTTCTTATAGTTACTAGGGGATTATTTGGAGAATTGTTATTGTACAGTTAGTAATTGCCAAATTTTTGAAGTAACACAATTTTTTGAGGACTCAAAAGTGATTTTTTCAATAGAAAAAAGCAATTCCCTTTTTTTTTAACTAGTCAAATACCTTTTACCTTACTATTGACCATGGAGAGAATGAGAGAAGTCTATTTAACACTCCGTATCCTCTTGATTTAAATTTGACTTTTCCATCTTAGATGATAGTGTATCTTTGATGTCTTGATCTCTCTGTTTCCCTGAGTTGTATTTGAATTCTTGTATTAGATCTTTTTACCATTTCAGTAATATTAAATTCCCGTAATAACGTTGATTTGGAGGTCGCAAATAACGTTGATTTGGAGGTCGCAAAGACACCACCGATTTCTTCTTTATCCAGCAAATATGGTACACACAAGATGAATTGGATATCGTAATTCGTATGACGGCATTATATAATCTCTTTAACACTAGAGGACAGATTGCAACTTTGTTATAGATGTATCCCTTTTCTTTGAAAGGGACTGAGATTACAATTAAAAAAAAAAAAAAAAAGAGAGAGAAAAACAGAAAAACAAAGATCTCAACTGAAAGTCTAGAGATTGTTTGGTAGGAATATACAACATACATAGCTAATGTTAAAACTGAAAATTTGATATTTCTCCACTTGATAACTTGGCTAATCCATGGAGGTAAAAAAAAAAAAAAAAAAAAAAAAACCTATTTTTTTATGCATTAATTATAAAAGGCGGCGAAAAGGATTATTTTAAATTCTAATCTAAATAACAAAAGAAAGCAATACAATCCTGTAGAAATTACCACCACTTTAACAGCTAAAAAAAAAAAAATTGTGTTCAATCTTGTTTTTGGGTGCCTCTAGTGTAGCAGCAGATCAGGGCAGACGACATTTACAACCAAACTACTTCAATCTGTAGTAAATTCATGGTAGAGAAATAAAAATCAAATTAAATACAAAAAATATTTTCTACACTTATGAACAGGAGGCAAGTACTCAAACGGGCGGGTGAATCTGGTAGCCGCGATACAAACCGAGTTAGCTGGTGGTGATTGATGAGTGATGAGAAGAGACCCTTTTTAGTACTTCTGAAGTTACTGTGCCACATAAATCCTCTTCTATCCAACTATACATGCTCAAGAGTCCGAAGAATCTCTTCATGATGTCCATTGTTCCATGGATTACCGGAACCTCATTCCGCAGATGAACTGGTTTCTGCAGTTTCATCCTCGCTGAAGCTAGATGGATTCTCCGACGCAGATCTACATGATATAAGACGTAGTTAGACAGCAGATAGAGTTAAAACCCGCAAATGGCTGATGATATGATAATTACGCAGTGTATTTTCTTTTATTTTATTTGCTAGAATTTGGCAATTAGTCCTGTTTAACTTGAAGGACGGTTTACAGGATGTGATGGATTCTCGGATGCCATAGTTCACCACAACTGAGAAAATCACCGATAAAATGACAAATCAATATTCCAAAATAACTGATACCTCCTTACCAAATTATCCACATGTTTTTCTCTGACCTCTTTACATTGGAAAAACAAGCAGGGTTTTGTAAAATAGCAGTGAGTACCTCCTTACTACAATATCCACATGTTTTTCTCTGACCTCTTTCCATTGGAAAAACAAGCAGGGTTTTGTAAAATAGCAGTGAGTGCTTTTAAAAGGGAGAAAAGGCTGCATCGAATACTAAATTTGGAGCATCGAATGCTAAGAGTCCCTGTCTACCATGGCGACATACAAAACAGACACTAAATCAAGAAGACAATATACCCAAAACTAACTGAGGAACCAACTTGTTAAGCCCCAAACAAAGCTGTTGAACCCTAACTAATAAAATTATCTCAAATACCACATATAAAGCTTATTGGATCTCTATCGTTGTTGCAAAGTAATTTCACAACCCCCTACTACATTTAAGGAATGTGTTTGTGGAGAAGGACGGATATTACAGTCAGAGAGAAATTCCACTGACCCTTTCATGTGATTCTTACGCGGTAGCATCTCAGAGAAGGATGAATTCGTAACATTTTCTTGCCGTGGAAAATCCACTCTGACTCTTTTTGAGACCTATCATGTAAGTAAAATTGAAGGTGTGTCAATTAACAAAGCAAATGACAACAAGCATGTTGTAATGTATGCATGCCCAATCGACCATGCTTGCAAAGGGAATAATACATTGCAAAAATATTCCAAATATATCAATTAGAACATACCATCATTTCACTCACAGGCTTCATCTTTACTTTAACATCTTTCGTGGCTTTTCCTTCTCCACCAAATTTATCCTCCTGCGCATATAAATTAACCAAAGAGTTTAAAGCCGAGCACTTTCAACAGGAGGGTAATTTCATATTGACATACAAAAGTAAATACCTGTGTCACCATAACAGATATTCTTTTCTCCTCCATTTCAGGTGCCACACAATGATTTCTTGCTGAGATTGAGGCCTTAAACTTCGAGTGTTCACTCCTTTGGACAATCTTAGGGCTTAGGCCATCGTCCTCATGCAACCCAGACAGTGATTGTTTGTTAGCAATTTTCCCACCATAATGCCCATGATGGTTAAGAAAAGAATCTGTTATCATTCCGTCGACACCATGTTTAGAGCCCATTTTACGACTCCTGTTGCCTCTATAACTAGAATCATCACACATATCCAAGGATGGGTTTCGTCCAAGGAAGTTACTATCACGATCAAGACACGTTGACTTTTGTCTTATTTGTTTGCAATGTTTCTTCTCTTGATGGTTGATCCCATACATGATACCAGGAGCTTCAGGCAAATACGAGTCCCTAGAATTCAATTTGGAATTGTGTACTTCATTTCTCTGCAAATCATTGAAAATAGAGAAATAATTAAGTAAATGCGAGATAAAAAGTTAGCAGAGAGCAATTTGGCTGCTATAGGAAAATAGGATTAATTTGAATACTGTCAAAAGACCGTTGAGTACGCATTAAACATAAACAAAAAAGTGCTAGTGTGTGACAGGCACAGCAAAGTTTATTGGGCTTCTGTCATTTCTCTAAGAATGGATTCAGATTCATGGGTTGTGGTCAGATTATGAGGCTTAGGTAGTTCTGTGTGATGAACTTGGAGCCAGAATTCTACTAGAGTCATCAAGATTAAATCATAAGAATCTTCCATGGAAAAGCACTTAAGTTTAATCATTACCAGTACTTGCAGAAATATATGACCATAATTTCACCAAAAAAATATACTGTGGAAAAATTACGGGGACATTATTAATAAGCAGCATAATCATTTACGGATATTAGTCCACAATTAAATGTGCTAACGAGTTAAGTTTTTACATAATAAGAACCGAGGAATTTCCATAAAAAATCATCACTAAATTTGTTAAAATTTAATGGCATGTAAAAGAAAAATCCACTTACAGTAGTAGGACTGAGCTGCCTTTTCACTCCAGAAACATCTGGAGAATGAGGAAGAACTGGATTCCCAACATAAAACGGTTCTGCCACATCAATCAGCAAAAGAAGTAGATTAGACCACAACCAATATTCCTAATCCGATGTCAAAGTATTCAAAATATAAGAAGTAAATAGAGAATTCATATACAAGACAGCTAAAATGTAAATCAACAATAAATATTTTACTTCTTCATTTTTACAAGGAGCGCGGAGTTTTAGTCCATTTCTTGGACTGATAACTTAACACACTCATGAGAATTGAACAACTTGACTAAGATATTTTATGTTCTTTCAGAATATCTTCTATTCTATCACTCTGCCCACCATCCATCTCCTCTTAAAACCTGTTAAACCAAAATTCTCCAGATCATATACCGCCAAGATCATTCCATCTTTATGGAAATTGGGCTGGGTTGGCAGGCTAATAGTAGTGATAATCAAGACCACTGGTTACATCTTACATGTACAAAATAAATTTCGAGAGAAACCAAAAAGGATAAGTAAGAGACATAACACAAGATGCTGATTAGAAGAAACTTCAAGAAGATAGTAGAAACAGCCGAGTACACTTGAACAAGAGCCTTCCGTAAGACCGAGATCAACTCTTACCAACAAGAAGTATTTAGATTTACTATAGTAAAAGGCAAACCAAGCCAGACAAAACCCGGGTCTAACCAAAGCAATTCGGCTTGTCTGTGCTAGAGCTTCTTCTGTCCATAGCATGAACAAAACCAGCCCGTACAACAGATCACCAGTTCTCCAGGATGACTAACCAGCACGGGTTATTATGAAGTTTTCCCCATTACTATTTAAAGAAAAGGAAAGAAATTAAAACAGAGGAGAAAAGAAATATAAAAAACGGTAAAAAAGTTTCAGGAAGATTAAGGCCGTGGATTAGATTAATTCCTAAATTACACCACATCTATCTCAAGGAATAAGTAAAAGAAATTAAAGCTTTGTAAGACTGCAGATAAATTCTAGAAATAACATATGCATTCAGCAAAAAACCAAAAGTCATAGGGAAAAACATTGTAGGTTGACATATTGATATCAATATTGGCCCGACCAAGCCACTTCACTAAGGAAATGCAGCGAAGATAAAACAAGAACAGTTTATTAGCCTTGCCTTTAGCACAACTTGATAAAATAAAAGCTCTCAAGACTGATGCTATATTGTTTGCTTCTCAATGCATCTAATCTAAAAAATTACATAGTATAGACACGCCTTTGTATAACAAAATAAATGCACAAAGAAGCAAAGCCTAGGCTCTCTTCGAGGTCATTCTTGGGTTGAACCAGTAAACAGCCATTCTATTAGATGAGACATCATCAACCGAAGAAAAGAAACCTATGTGTAATTAACCCTCTACTACCTACCGTACTTAATGCTAATAGACCAACAGTAACTAAAAATGTCTATCAAAATACCAAGAAGCAGAAAAAGACAAAGTATGTCAATTAAAATATATAAGTTGAGCAATAAGATCTACAGGTCAAAATATGTATCACCTACCATGAACAGGATCCCTAATTGGGGACTCAAATGCACCAGGAGGAAGTGGATCAAAATCTACACCCAGCGGTGGACCATCTTCCCGATATTGCCTTCCCAGTTGCCGCTTAAACAGCCGTAATAGCAGCATTTTCAATTTCACCCTTAACTTTTAAATATCCAGAGGGCTTGTACCCCATGTGCTTCGCTCCCTTGGAATTTAGAGGTGCAACAAGTCCATCCTGTGCTAGATACCTAGAAGTTTCTACATTGTGAGGATCCTCAGTTTGAGAATATAACCCATCTCGTAATGATGAGCTACTTTCTGAAGATGTATCGTCCATGCCACTAACTCTTTCTGGATAATGGATCCTACTTTCAAGGATGAGGTCTGCGGCTGGAAAATCATGCCCATAAAGTCTCTGACTCTCCACTTCCCTTGGATCAACATGCCTATAATCCACATGTTTAGTGCTGCCACACGAGTCTTGACCGAGTCCACTACCAAGATCCGGAATGATGCCGCTTAAACGTTCCTGCCGTCCACTGGGACATTTTTCAACTCCCAATGATCGTTTGTCTTTTAACCTTCTGTGGCAAAACCATCCAGATATCTGCTTTTCAGTCAATCCTAACTCGTCAGCAAGTTCTGATTTCATTTCCTCTGTGGGATATTTGTGCTCTGGAATAGTAAAACAAAGAAAACGTTTCCATTTTAGAGCCTCAAGGACACACTCCAATCGGGTTATTGAGATACGAATGAAGAGAAAAGCATTCTTACCATTGTAAAATTTCTCCAACGCCATAACCTGGGAGGGTGTCTTGAGCTGTCTTTTCTTATTATCTTGAGAAACTTTATTCTCATCAGAGTGAGCTTCACTTGATTCTGGACATAAGTTCAAATATAAGAGCTAATCTATATGGTAATCAAAACACATTAAAATCAAAACGAATTGTTTACATCCAAGCCTCACCATGCACATTAGTAACAGAATTGGAGTTTACTCAAAGTAAATTAACATCCACTTGAGACTACATTTTTCATTAGATTATACATGCCAGATTCTCTAGGACCTGATACTTAGTCTATCATAAATCTAGTAAAATCTTTATGGTATCTATCAACTATGAAAAACATCACAAATGATTCGGCAACAAAAAACACCAGCAATTCAAGTAGACAAAACGCTCGGCAAAAGAATGGAAAAAAAGTTTAGCGAGGTGTTAATCTAATAGCGTTTCGGTTTGATAAGCATTTTCAATCAGAAAAGTTGATCTATTTTGTAAGAATATCAATAGCATTCTAAGTTACATCTGTCGTGAAATAGCTATGCTTCAAATTTCCTGAACGACAACCAATTTTCAGCACAAAAACAACATTTTCATCGAAATTTCTCAATGTTTCATAGTCCAAGGTCCAAAATTTCACAGTCAATGTCAAATCATAGCAAAATTATCTAAGCATTTACGAAATAGCCTGAGATTGGACAAAAATAAAGGGCAAATGAAGAAAATCGTAATGTGATTATGTTTTAAAAAATATTTACAGGCAAAAAGAGCAATCCCAATCAACCATGACAAAACAAGCTATTCGTAGATTCCAACACAATGCCAAGAAAATAATATTGCATCTGAATACGCGAATTGATCAAATGCAATTCAGAAAATGAAAAGGAAAATTCAAATGCATCCTGACGAATTCAGAAATTAATTTAGGTTTCCACAACATGATTACGGACTTTATTTAATTAAAAAAAAAAAAGCAGATTAACATTAGAACAGTTCAAAAAATTGGAAAATTTCAGTTTCCCATCAATTTTCTCAGCAACCAAACAGCCGAATTTCATGGTTTCCCATCACCATTACAAAAATCCGGCCATGCATGCAAGGGATTCGAAACCAAAACCCTCGGGGGAATAACCAAACACAAACCGAAGGGGAAATCAATGAGATAACGAAAACCTAAAAATCCCAGAAATTGATCTGAGAAAGGAAGGAGGAAAAAGAGCAGGAACAATACCTTCCATGGCGGGTGAATTTCTGGGTACTTTCTCTCTCTCTCTATCTTCCTCGCTTTCTCTCTCTAAAATGGGTCTCAAGCAGAGATTTTGACTTGTGGGAAATTGAATTAAAAAAAAAAAAAAAACATACAAATGAATTGCAATTGGGCCTGCAAGTTTTTTTTTTTTGTTTTTTTGTTTGCATCTAATTAATGAATTCCTGTCATTGGAAGAAGATGAAAAGCCTAAAGGGAAATTCCTATTTTTTTTCCTTTTTAATTTTCATTTTTACCTTTTTTTTTTTTTTTTTTAAGTTCTTTTGGTCTTAGTCTTTTTGTTAATGAGATCCAAATTTGGCTCTCTTATTATTATTATTATTATTATTATTTTAGTCGTGTACAACTATTGTTTCCTTAAATATTGTGTTATTTTCTGGGAAATATATTCAAATTCAAAGGTAACAAACACAAAAACAATAAATTTAAAAAATTTAAAAATTAAAAAAACAGTGCAAGATTTTTTAAGAGGCCACGAAAAGCCCAGTTGACAACATCCAGTAGTCCTTGGATTATGTCGGATTTTGGACGCACTCAACAAGTACTGGATTCAATATTGTCATCATCTTCCACTTTCCTTTCATGAACATCCCCAATTACTGGTTAACTACTGCTCCACCTCCCAAACGAAAAAATCTATATATATATATATATATATATATATGTTTTTATTTTTTTTTATTTGAAAAGTAATAAAATATTTTGGATTCGCGTTTAAGTTCAATTTTAATTAAATATACTTTTTAACCTCAGTTTTTGTCTTTTTCTGAAAAATCAACAAAAATTATAACTAATTTTTGAAAAGTTAACCAATTCTAACTTAAAAATTTCATCTCCAACCGACGAACCAAACGCAAACTTCAAGTCCGACAACTGAATAGATGCGACGATGTAATATTCTATTTAAAATATTGTAATTACTAGTTGTTTTATATTAAGCCTCCATTTGGTAAATTTGTTGGAGATTAAATTTTTAAGTTGGAGATAATTGACTTTTCAAAAACTATTTATAATTTTTGTTGACTTTTCAAAAAAAAAAAACAAAAACTGAGATAAAAATTTTGAGTTGGAACCTGAGTTCCAAACATACCCTTAGACTAATATTACATTCTGTTTGGAATCTTGTAACATGTTACTATTTAGACTAAGTGCAAAGAATAAATATCACTGAAAAAATATTACATTTAAATCAACTGGTTATTACAATAATGTAAAAAAATGCTATATATATGGTTTCACAAAAGTGTCAGTACAAGAAACAATGCGTATATGTGGTTGTAGGCACAAGCTAGTGGTAATCTTATGCTTGACTCTATCACAAAGTGTAGAGTTCGAATCACCCACTCTCAAGTTCAAAAATAAAAAAAATAAAAAAAAGAAAGAAACAATGTGTATATATAATATATGAATCTATACTTTATTCTCGTTTAGTACTTAACGAGTTTAATACACGTGAGTTACACGGGAAAAGAAGAAAAAAATAAATAAAAAAACTGAGTATTATATAATAAAAGCAGTTAGTTAAGATAAATATTATAATTATAATAAGTATAATTCTTCTCAAAATCTCTCTAAATAGTGAAGATACAAGATCAAAATGACAATAGTACTAACAATAATAAAAACGAAAACAAAAGCAAAAAAAAAAAATTTATGTAGTCATACTCATTTAAAGAAAAAAAAAATTAAAACAAAAATAAAACCAAAAACAAAAAAAAAAATGAACAAAAATTTTTAGATTCAAAAGAACCGGAAAAAACTAACCCTAACAAAAAAATTATAACAAAATAAAATATATATCATATTTTCTCCTTTTTTTACTGTTTAAAAAAAACCAAAAAAACAAATTTTTATCAAGTTATATACATGCAAAAACGTAAAAAAAAAAAAATGCAAAATCCTAGAAAAAAAAAAGGTCTTTAAAAAATAGAACAAAAGAAACAAAAAAGACGCATAAAAAAACCCAGAAAAAAAATCCGAAATAAAGATAAAAAATTTAAAGTAAAAAATCGTTTAAAAATTAAAAAAAAAATGTAAAGTGAGCAAAAACACAATGCATCAATAGATCAGAATCTAATGTCTAAAATTTAGCGTAAAAAAATGGCAAAAACAATATTAAGGAAAAAAATAAACTCTAAATAGAGGTAAAACTGACAACACACTGTAGGAAAAGAAAAACAACAAAAAAAAAAAGAGGGTAAAATCGGAAGAATACTGTAGCAAAGGAAAAAGCAACTACAAATGAAGGGTAAAATCGTCCATTAATAATTTTAGAAGGACAAAGTTGTCCCAATACTGTATCAAATAGTAAAAGTAACTAAAAGTCAAGGGCAAAATTGTCAATTGATCAAAAAAATAAAGGGTAAAACCGGCATAACACTGTAGCGGAGAAAAAATAGTAAGTGATGAAGGGCAAAAAAGTCATTATACTGTAGAAAAAGGTAAAAATACTGTATTTTTCATTGTTCATTCACTGTTTATGTATTGTAGCAAGTACTGTACATAATTGTGCAGTATTTGTAGCTAATGAAGTGAAATCAGAGAGGAAAAAAAAATTCAAAAATCACTGTTCATCACTGTAGAAAAACAGTGAACAATGTTATTTCCTTTAGTATATTAATATAATGTTGACCTACAATACCTAAAATACCATTAAAAAAAAATCTAAAATTTAGGTTATTTACCCTTTCATTCCATGTATTTTGCTTTTATTTATATAAATTACACCTGCATTTTAAAGCCATGCATTTTAGATCATTTTCTTTTTATTTACTACAACAATCTATATCTTTTCTTGGTTAATACTTCATTTTGACATAGAAACACACCCCTCTACAAAGAATAACTAGAAAAAATGACAAAATTTTACCTGGTTGACGCCCATGTACGGACAACGCTTGGCAGAATTAGGATCACAAGGAAGTCCATGGAAGGTGCTTGGGTTACTCTAGGTTCACAAGATTGTGAGACGCGATGGCTTAAGTCATTTTAATGAAAATTTGAATTTATTTAACAAGTATGGTTTACAAATTCTATGTTTGTAAATTTAATTGGCCCTTTTATAAAAAAGGATGTTTCTAATAGCGAATGTAATCATAGTTTTACCTTAAAATAAAAAAATAAAAAAAATAAAAGAGTTTGGTCTGATCAGTTTATTTTGATAGTACATATTTCTAATTTCTGAATGTTGTGCTTATTTATAATTCATAGTATCAAGTTCAGTATAAAATTCATTTACATACGTGTCATGCTTTTAATATACCTACATCTTAATCGTGTGGTTATCATGTCAAACAATAAAAATTTTCAATAAGCAAGAAAATAAGATTTGAATATACTAGAAAACATTAATTTTTAACAAAAATAAAACACATTTAAAAAAAAATATTGATAACTTGATCAACTAATAACTAAATGGAGCAATATTGCCGTATCATTTTTGTCTCTTATCATACTTGTGTTACACTCGTTAAGAATGAAATTGATTAATCTTTCAAAAATTAGTTATAATTTTTGTTGACTTTTTAGAAAAAAGACAAAAAAATGATATGAAAAACTTAGACCATGTTTGGGGTCATGTTTGGAAATATTTTTCCAAACATTTTTTAATTCATTTTTCTTAAGATTTTTTTTTTTTTTCCAAATTGTATAGAATTTTAAGATGAATAAAACAAAATCTTAAATAATTTTTTTACGAGTAAAGTTGTGGTAAAACCCCTTTTATATATATTATCGATAGAGCTCATTTTTAAACCGTTAAGATGTAATCAAACGGCTGAAATGTTATTTATGGATAATATTATAATACACTTTATCTCATATTAATCCAGATTAATAAGCAAAAATTTAAAAAAAAATTTAAAAAGACCACCCTTTCCCTGACGTCGGCGACTTCCCGCCAATGCCCGTGACGGACCCCCCTCCCTCGAGCCAGATTTGCCTCGCCTCCCCCCCTCCTCGACATCGGCGTCGACCTAATCCCTCCCCTCCCCATCCATCGAAGGCGAACTAACCCTTACCCCCAACCAGAGCCACGAACCAGGCGACGGCCCCCCACTGCGACCTAGGCCCCCCTTCTTGTTGGTTGACGAGCCCCTACGAGACCTAGGTGAGCCCCCTTCCCCCTTGACCGGCAACAAGCCCCCACCGCGACCCATGAGCACCCCCATCGCGACCCAAATATGCCCCCTCCCAACGGACCCCACCAGATCTAGGCCCCCAACCCCCCGAAACCCCAACAATGGCCCCCCCTCCGGCAAGCTTCCACTATTTGTGGACGGCGAAATTGCCTCCCCTCGGCGACCTTCCACCCACCGGCGATGATGACCTTTACGAGGATGGGGAGCGGCAGGAGAAGAGAGGGAGAGAGATAAAGTTTTTTTTTTTTTTTTAAAAGGAAAAGGAATGAGGAAATATGGTGTATTCAACCTCAAATTTGTACAAAATTACAACCTTAGATTTTAAAAGCAATTCAATAATAGTTTTGGATGAGTAACTACTAGTAGTGCCCCTTAAATAAGTTCTACCATGTATTTTCCCTTTTTTTCCAAATACTTTTTAAGTGTTTACATTTTTTTACTCAAAACAGTTAATTTTTACCCAATACACGTCTCCAACCTTCAAAACACTGTATCTAAATGTGATTCCAATGAATCCTTAGGTTTAGACCTGACAGGCAATTGAAGCCTTATGATACGTTTAGTGTTCGAGTTGAGTTTGAAATAAAAATGAAATTTTTAAGTTAAAGTTTGTTAACTTTTTAAAAATTTAGTTATAATTTCTGTTAATTTTTTTAAAGATAAAAAATCAAACAGTAAAGTATAGTTTAGTTCAAAATGAAATAGAATACCAAAAGTAGGCTTATAGTTTGAAACGGAAGTTGGAAGAAGGAAGAAACCGTTTAAACCCAAAACCCTCCTGTCATTTCTAAAGGGGATGCTCTGCAAATGGCCGCCCATAGACAACTTCCTCAAAAACCCATTCTCAGAACTCTCACAACTTTCTTAAACCCTTCAAAACAACCACACTTCTTCGCCCACAGATTTCAGGTCGTTTCTTCTTCTTCTTCTCCGAAATCTTACTCCAACCATGGACGCCAAACTCTGCAAATTCAAGAATCCTACGGAATCCCAGACCAGGAACCAGTTTCTTCGGCTTCTGCTTCCGATTCCTTCCTCGCGGAGAAGATCTTTCTGGGTTTGAAGCAAGGTAATCTCAGCTCCTCCTTGCGTAACTATCTGTTCCGATTGAACCCATTACTTGTTGTCGAAGTTCTTAGTCTTTGCGGTGAGAATTTGCATCTGGGTTTGAAGTTTGTTGATTTAGTTTTGTCGAATTGTCCGAACATGAGGCATTCCTCTCAGTCATTGAGTGTGATGATTCACGTCTTGGTGCGTGGTCGGAGGTTGTCTGAAGCACAATCTTTGGTGCTTAGAATGGTGAGAAGGAGCGGCGTTTCGAGATTCGAAGTCGTCGAGTCTTTGGTTTTGACGTGTCATAGCGGATGCGGCTCGAACCCTTTGGTGTTTGATTTATTGATTAGGACTTATGTGCAGGCTAAGAAGTTGAAAGAAGGATCGGAGGTGTTTCAGATGTTGAGAAGCAAAGGATTTAGAGTTTCCATAAATGCTTGTAATAGTCTTCTCGGAGGGCTTGTGAAGGTTGGGTGGGTTGATTTGGCATGGAAAGTATATTGGGAAGTTGTTAGAAGTGGCGTTGATTTGAATGTTTATACGCTTAACATCATGGTCAATGCGCTGTGTAAAGATGGCAAAGTCAAGGGGGTTAAGTTGTTCATGTCGAACATGGAAGAGAAGGGGATTTTCCCGGATACCGTGACGTATAATACACTGATCAATGCCTATTGTCACCAAGGGCTTTTAGAAGAAGCTTTCCGTGTGGTAAACGTTATGTCATCTAAGGGGTTGGTACCCGGACTTTTTACTTACAACACTATAATAAATGGATTGTGTAAAGTGGGAAATTGTGCACGGGCAAAGGTAGTCTTGGATGAGATGTTGCGGCTTGGATGGAATCCTGATACTACTACGTACAATGCATTGCTTTGTGAGAGTTGTAGAACGAATAATATCGTAGAGGCTGAGGCGATTTTCCGTGGAATGTCATGTAGAGGTGTTTGTCCTGATCTAATTAGCTTTAGTGCGCTGATTGGCATGTTTGCAAGGAATGGACATCTTGACCAGGCTTTAGTGTATTTTGAAAGTCTGAAAAGGGCAGGATTGGTTCCAGACAACGTGGTCTACACAATCCTTATTGATGGATATTGTAAAAGGGGCATGATGTCGAAGGCATTAAAGATGAGGGACGAAATGCAAGAACAAGGTTGTGTCGTGGATGTGGTTACGTACAATAGTATCATGAATGGATTATGTCGGGAGGTGATGCTTGCTGATGCAGACATGCTGTTAAATGAGATGGTGGAAAGGGGTGTTGTTCCCGATTTTTATACTTTCACTACTCTCATTCATGGATATTGTAAGCATGGGAATATGAGTAGAGCACTCGTGTTATTCCATACTATGAATGAGAGAAATCTCAAGCCCGATGTTGTGACATACAACACATTGATTGATGGGTTTTGTAAGGCAGGTGAAATAGAGAAAGCCAAGGAATTATGGGGTGATATGATCTCAAGAAGGATATTCCCTAATCACTTTTCCTATTGCATTCTAATAAACGGGTTCTGTAGCATGGGTTGTGTATCTGAGGCATTCAGATTGTGGGACCAGATGGTGGAAGAAGGCATAAAACCCACTCTTGTGACTTGTAACACTGTCATAAAAGGCTACTGCCGGGCCGGTGATGCTGCAAAGGCAGATGAATTCTTGGGAAAAATGAGTTCTCGAGGAGTTGTTCCTGATAGAATTACATACAACACTTTGATTTACGGATTTGTTAGAGAGGATAATCTAGACAAAGCCTTTGGTTTGATTAGTAAGATGGAAGATCAAGGGTTGTTGCCAGATGTAATTACATACAACCTAATTCTAGGTGGATTCTCTAAACAAGGTAGAATGCAAGAAGCCGAGCTAGTACTGCGGAGGATGATTGAAAGAGGTGTAAAACCTGACAGGTCTACTTATACGTCATTGATTAATGGGCATGTATCCCAGGACAACTTGAAGGAAGCATTTCGTTTCCATGATGAAATGCTGCAAAGGGGGTTTGTACCGGATGATAAGTTTTGACTTACTGCTTTTGTGGCTAAAGGTATGAGGTTCTCTTGTCAGCTACTTCATCTTAATGTGCTGTTCTGTTGAAATTATTTTGATTTTTTTTTTTAAATTATTTGTTGCAGTTTGTTTGCACTAGCAGTGCTCACGTATAGAAAGGTGGAGATTCCCATTTGCGAGACTTTCCCGTGTTTATTTCCTGATGATGAAGGTTTGTTTGCCTGTCTAATTGACAACATTTTGATAGCGGTTTATGAAATTGTGAAAATAAATGTTTCTTCTACTATGTAGGGAACTTTGGATTTGGATAGGATTTAATCAGTCCAATGAAATATCTTTTCCAAATTGGAGAAAACTTGATGCGTATGTCATGAAAAGGTATGGACGTATGACATCATTGAATTCATTAAATGAAACCAATTTCTTGATATTTTAATTTCCAGTTTATTATTTTATTTGAGCATTTCTTTTCTGGGAGTGCAAACAAGTTGAGACAAGCTTGGCTGTGTCATTCTAGATGGTCAGATTTTAATCAAGTTCATGCTGAGCATGAGTCTAGCTTGAGTTATCAACATATCAGCTCGACCTTGTCTCGCAAGAGAGTTATGTAGCCTGCGTGTGACTTTTTTGCTTAAACAAGCACAAGCAGTCAAGCTTGAGTCTCGAAAATAAAAGGGGGAATCTTAAATATTCTTAGACCATGTAGTAAATACATTTACAAAACACTATTGCACGGGCTCTGAGTTCTAGCTCCTCCATTACCAAATGACCGAGGTTGAGCTAAAACCTTACAGATATTCTTGGTAGCTGCTTAGCCTGTTTTCACGGTCACTTTACTCTTAGCCTATGTTTGGTAAGAAGGAAAGAAAACAAGATGGAAAGGAAAAATTGAATAGAAGGGAGAGAAAATAATAGGAAGAGAAAAGATTTTGCTTTTCCTTTATGTTGTTTGGTATATATGGAGGAAAGAAGTTAAAGTTACCTTCCATTGTTTGGTATTGCAAGTGCAAATGGAAGGTAAGAAAAAGAATCATCCATGCGATTACTATTCTACCCATAATTTTTATTGTCTTTAAGGATTTTTATTAATACATAAGGGTAGTTCAATAGTTTTCTTAGTTTTACTTTTAACAAAGTTTTCCCTCCACTTTTCTCTTCAATTTGGAAGAGATTAAAAAATATGAGTCCCACGTACTTTTTAATCCCTCCTATTTTCCTTTCCATCCAAAAATCACTTCTACCAAACACCATAGATTTTGAATTTCCATCCTAAAATCCCTCCACCTTCTTCCTCCACTTTTCATCCCTACCAAACATAGCATTAGATTTTTGCATTGTTGGACTCATGACATTCATGCACCCGTTGTTAAGAATCAATAAGCATTTAGAGAAGTTCCAGTATTGAGTGTTTGTGAGAATTTTTCACCTTGTTATTGTTTATCTTTATAAAAGAGAGAAGATTTTACTATTTACTCTCACACTGCACTACTTATAGTTTTGGTTTAGTTTTGTCTTTTTGAAGCTCGTTAGTTAAGTTTGTTTTGTTTTGTTTTTTCGTTTTTGTTCTTGTTCTTGTTGTTGTTTTTGTTTTTTCATTTATTCCAAATCATTAACCATGCTCGTGGAAAGCACACAAACCTTTCCCATTAATATATTTAACTGAAAGCAATGAGAGTGGAATACATGACTTCAAGTGAAGTTCGACGGATATCTTTTCGTCTGTGCTCTCTCTTGAACTGTAATGTACATAGCTAGTAAGATGCCGTGTACTATGGCAGCATCTTCCTGCTCGCCGTTCCTCCTCTTGCCTTTTTTATTCAAGTGACAAGGTTAGGATGTTGTAATTGCTGTTTACCTTTTTAGCTTCTTTGGTCATTTAACGAAGTAAACAGTTATGCTTATTTGAGTTCGTCCTTACACGCAGGTATGCTAATGATGACCTTTTTAAATGGAAAATGGTTTTCCCCACTCCCCAGTTACCAGAGACAGCTTCATTAGCTGAATCACTGTGCTTCAAACTAACCTGGCTTTTCCAACTGCCGCCGAATGAAAAATTTGGCATTCATCAGACAGAGGAATAGTGCATCCATATCAAAGATGTTTTCTGACATAGGAAGTCTGTAGAAGATGAAATTTACCGGCCTAACCCGGACGGAGCTAGGGCTCCAAATCCACCTAAAGAAAACCGATAAAAGGGAGGGATAACGAGAGAAACCTCTCTGAAAATTCTATTCTCAGAATGTCAATACAAAAGTCTGCCAAATAACAATACATCGAAGGGTGTTGATGCCTTTGGAAAGACTCAAAACGACATGTTAGATACACACTCGAAAAAAGAAACGACACTCCAACATGTATTCTTTGGAGGAGAATGCACTACAAACGACAACAAAGGGAAATATGCAACAAATACCATTTTTCCTGCAGCATTTTCTTAGGTCAATCACCTTTGAATTCTCCAATGGATTTTGAGCTTTCCGTGGTTCTAGAGTGCGTAATTGCTGGACTGAACATAAGTTCGCTTTTCGGCAATGGACCTTTCATATTTTAGCAGGAGAGACTGAAGTTGAACTTTCAAGTATTGGTCAAATTTGAAGATTTTGGCAGCTGGAGGGTCGACTATTCTCTGACTAGAGCTACTAGATGATGATATGACCATTCAAGTTCAACTCTTGGTAGGGTAAGTGAGTGGTTATCTGGCCGCTCGGATTAAACGATAACAGCAATTTGAGAACATATTCGTCGTTTAGGCAGTGATTAAATGAACGTTTTCCGTTGTTTTGGTTGTTTGCAGAAGCTGACCTAATTGTTTTTATTGGTGAATTAGTAAGAATTATTATTGAATGATAGTGACAGATTGATCTTGGTTGCATCGTCTTCTGCTTTGTTTGTTAATCTTTTCATTAGACCGACGCTACGGCATTTGACATTTTCCAGCTTTGCTTACGAAGCACGTTATAAACCAAATGAAGCTTGAAGCTGATATAAGATCACAAAATTCGTTTCCATCCGTTGAGTCGTTCACCTACTTACACTACTACTTTTTTCATTTAAACGTACATATGATCATGAAGCACGATGTACCAAAATAAGGGTATGGTTTTCGGCATATAAATCTAGGGATTATTAAGATTGTGTTTAATCAAAGGGATTATTAAGAATTTACATTATGTCTATGAGTCTATCCATTTTATTTTATTGTTATAAGTGATCCACGGAAGTCATTGAAATCAAGGTAGATAGGATACAAACACTCAAAACATGAACATGACCGATTATACGTTAAGAGTAAGTTTTTGTAAAAGGTTCAAACCTATTTATTATTATTTTTATTTAAATCTTTGTTTTTGTTGTAGTGTTTTGAACCCAAAAAAAAAAAAAAAAAATATATATATATATATATATTATGAATCATTTATCCAAATAGATCCCAAGATTATTTAGAATTTACTACCACTGGGACAGCTAAGAACTATTGCTTTTTTTCCCCTTCTTTCTTTTTCCTTTTTGAAAACAAACATACAAACCCCACCTGGCATATATATATATATTTTTTTTTTCTGTACTTAAATATTAAAAAAAAAAAAAAAAGATTGAAAACTTTTGCCTATGATTATTTGCAAATTGTCATGTTGGGGCAATGCATACGAGATTTTTGGATTGATATATTTTAATTAGATTATTGTGTTTCCCGGTTAATAATTTTGATACAGACAAGATTCTCACCCAAAGATTATGCAGATTGAAACGTCTATGTGCGTATATATGTATGTACATGGTGCTTCACCATGTCGATGGAAAGTGTTGCTTGGTTCAGCATTTTCAATAATGCAATTAGGTGAGTAAAGCAGAAATGAAATAATGTCACACTAGTCATCGATATTTCATGATTCAAATCCTTTTCTCGTATAATATTTTATCTCACCCAAAAAAAAAAAAAAAAATTTTAAAAATTATTTCCAAACCCTTTATCTAAACACATTTTAACAATCAAAAAGGCTATTATAAATAGGTCCTTTTAGAATTAACCAATTGGTCTTAAAGATTAATTTTATGTAAATTCCTGCATTTTTTTTCTTTCAACATTTACGATTTTCAATTTAAAAAATATTAAATTAGTACCCTAATTCCAATTTGTATTACAACAATATCGGTTTGACATATAATTCAAATGAAATTTATATAACGTCGCCATATTTTAAGTACACATAAACGATAATTAACAAGAATTTTTAGCAACTCGAGATAAATGAATTTTCCCTTCTGAAAAAATAAAATATAATAACGTGATTTAAAATATGCCCTTAAGATATCGTCACATTACGAAATCTTGTGGATTTAATAATTGAATGCTAAATTGGACGCCTTCTGGACTCCCATTTTTACCAAATTTTTACCGTTGATTTTGGCATCAAATTGGGAAGTTTTATTTGGATTGTTATTAGGAGATTCTCTGTATGGTTGTGAAAAAATACCGTTCCGATAGGATATAATTTTTAACAAGTACGGTTTTAAAATGTCAGATCAAATTAATTGGTATTAAGTTTTTTTTTTTTTAAGTATTAAATTTTTGCGAAATGGACAAAGAACACCACAGTTAATTACCTGGTCATTCTTGTTGTAGTGTTGTACTTTGATTTTTCTGAAACGAGAACAAACGAAAGGATAATTTAAGAAGAAGAAGAAGAAAAGATAGTTGTATTTTGATCTAAACCAAAAGTAGAGTTTTGACAAGTGGACCTTTTTGAAAGGTTATCTAACTAGAACTACCACAAATCTTCCTATTAACGTCATGATATTGTGAGTTACCCCTCATTCTTGGTTTAAGAAGAATGAAAATGACTAGAACTTTTGTTTCTCTTTGATATAAACCTTAAGAACAACGTTTTTTTTTTTTTTTTTACAAAAATATCTTTCTATTAATACATATTTCTGATCGTTAAATCTTATCAAAATCATACTAAAATCAAAATAGGATCTTATCAGTAAGGTACTTTTTCATCCATTATCAAAGAATTTTTGGAACATATTTCAGTAATTACTGACCTTTGTAAGGTAAGATAAACCCTATTGGTCGACGTCAAATCTATCAAAATCATATCAAAGTTTAAACTTATACAAAACAGACAAAATTTTGAAAAGAAATCAAAACATAATCTTACGTATAATACTCTTATTTATACTTTTCTTCGCATTTTCCCAAATCAAAGACGTTGTTCTCTATGTCATGATGATCACGTTAACTGATGATGCAATGTTATGCATTGCAAGTGGCTCTCTTGTTCTTGACTTGGTCGACACTAGCTGACTTTAATTTAAGCCCCCAATTCAATAAAAACCCTAACCCTAATCCCAAATTGCCCTTACAGCCGTCACCGCCATCGCCCACACCTCCGCCTGAGAAGGCAAGCTCGTCGCCGTAGAAGAAGATGAATCGACAACAGGCACTGCATTGTGGAGATCGCGATCGAAGGAGGGTCGCAACGGATCTGAAAATCATGATGTCGTTGCTGCCGATGTTGCGAGGCAAGGGAGCTCAAGTGTAGTCATCATCGAGTCCGTCCGTTCATCGGGAGGTTGCTTGTCCCTCGCAAAATCATGATCGGCCGATGAGGAAGATCGCATTTTTGGATCGCAATTCATACGATCTGGGTTCCAGTGAGACGACGGGTCCACAACTCAAGGTCCTTCGTGATGACGATGATGTCTGGAACATGACATCGACAACGACAGCGACCAGAAAGGCTAGTTGGCAGGAAAAGTCAGAGGATCTAGATGGGTTATTTTTAGTTTTTTAGCTTACCATTTACTCTAATTATACTATTTAATAACAATAATTTTAAATCTACTATTATTTTAAAATAAAATACTATATTATGCTATTTTGCCCTTTCTCCCTTTAAAATATCATATCAAATTAAAAGCATAATCGACTTTCTAGAGCCAAAAACATCAAGGTATTAAATGGACAAAGAACAACATAGTAAATTACCTGGTCATTCTTGGTATAGTGTTGTACTTTGATTTTTCTGAAACGAGAACAAACTAAAGAATAATTTAAAAGGAAAAAAAAAAGTAGAAAAGATAATTGTATTTTGATCTAAAACAAAAGTTTAATTTTGACAAGTGGACCTTTTTGAAAGGTTATGTAACTAGAACTACCACAAATCTTCCTATTAACGTCATCATATATTGTGAGTTACACCTCATTCTTGGTTCAAGAAGAATGAAAATGAACAGAACTTTTGTTTCTCTTTGATATAAGCCCTGAACAACGTTTTTGTACAAAAAGATCTTTCTATTAATACGGATTTCTGACTATTAAATCTTATTAAAATCATATTAAAATCAAAACTGAATCTCATTATTAAGGTACTTTTTCATCCGTTATCAAAAAAACTTTAGAAAACATTTCAGTAATTACTGACCTTTGTAAGGTAAGATAAACTCTATTGGTCGACATCAAATTTGTCAAAATTAGATCAAAGTTTAAACTTAGACGAAACAGACAAAATTTTGATAAGAAATCAAAACATAATCTTATGTGTAATACTCTTATTAATACTTTTCTTTGCATTTTCCCAAATCAAAGACGTTGTTCTCTATGTCATGATGATCACGTTAAATGATGATTCAAGACTGCATTGCAAGTGGCTCTCTTGTTCTTGACTTGGTCGACACTAGCTGACTTTAATTTAGTTCATAAAGCTAGAATTTTAACCAAATTGGTTTTCTTGTTTGACAAAAGAAATCAAGTATAGGATTAAAATTTAGCGTGGAAGATTAGGTAATATATATATATATATATATATATATTAACTAATATTGAATTTTCGTATCAAACCTCACTTGTGAGCTTTTCTTGTTTATTAAAAAGCATTGTAACTTAGAATATAATACTATAATTAGTCCACATTCTAACGATGAAATTGGCACATAGTATTTTTGTCCTACCTAATTAGAAAGCCAAAGATTTGAAGTAAACGAAAAAGGGCAAATTAGTTGGTGTACTCTTTAGGTTATTTTGATTTTCTTCTTGATTCCAAGTTTTAGGTGAGAGTTGTTTGTCCACTCACACACACACCCACACACACACACACGCATATGATAATACAGTTTTTCGTCAAACTTTGTTTTTTCCCAGATGCTGAGAGAAATGTAGAAGATTATAAATATATATATATATATATATATGTATGTATCTATAAATTGTTGCAACTCCATAATGATAAGTACTACTCTAATATAATATATTTGTAGACACATATATAATATAAAGGTCTAGGTTGCAGATTTAGAATAAATCAGCTGTATGTATAAGTATTTGTTAAATAACACGTTCGAATTCTATTTTCCATGATAATTAATCTGAATGTGAAAAATAGTGGTCGCCTGTTGATGTGAAAGCCGCAAGATTCTGCTATTTTATATATATATATATATATATATATATATATATATAACGTTTATAAACATTTGAATGAATCCAAAAGTAAATAAATGAAACCAAAAAAAAAAAGACGATTTCATATGAGCCTTGCTAATTTTAGGTAATACGTTGACATGACATTAGGAAATTAATAATTTACCATATGCTAAAACACAAAACAATTAAAAAAACAAGTATAGTTTTGACAAGTGGACCTCTTTTAATGGTTAAACAACAAATTGACAAGTCATCCCATTAACGTCATGATATAATCTTTTATCTATCTAATAATACACAACTAAAAGTGACAATAACAGTTTTTTTTTTTTTTTTTTGGAGTCTGATAAGAGAGTTTCATCTTGATTTTTTAACCTGGTTAAATAAATTGTATATTAAGTTTTTTTTTAAAGATTCGTATAGGAGTTTCAAATTTTTATTATAATAAATTTCACGAAGGAGTTTCGATCTTTTTTTATGTTTATTTCATTTTTTTGGTAATTTTATGCTTAATCTTTTTTTTCCCCTTTAAATTCTTATTTTATTTAGACAATATACTAACTAGTTAGATAAGAACAACGTTACATAAAATAATATTCTGCTTTTGAAAGTAACGAATTAAAAAATTTCTTCCATTTACTGATAACCCCAAAAAATAATAATAAGAAGAAGAAGAATAATAATAATAATTTATTGCCATACAGTTCATCATTGAAGTAACAGGCACTCATTCAGTGTGTGCTGCAAATTGGTTTTTACTACGACTAATTCAGAGTGTATTATTGAGAGGATAAGAATAAGATTGGCTCTTATAATATCCTTTCTAAATCAGATTTGTATACGTCTCTATATGTATTTTATTTTTTTGCTGACAGTACCTCTCTTAATGTTAAACAAATTAAACGAGGAAATTAATTGTTTGTTGACAAAATGCTGGTGACAATTGGATATGACTTTTTAAGAGATTGCATGCGTACTCTATATATATATTGTTTATGAAGTACAAATGGTAACAGTAATTGTATATATTTTGTGATGATTTAATATGATGTAAGGAACATGGTCATCTGTTAGAATAATCTGCGGGGATTTTATCTCAGCAAAAAAAAAATATATATATATATATACACAGAGAGAGAGATACAAGAAGATGGACCGGGGGAGAGAAAGAGATAAGGAGATCAGGAACAAAGAGAGCAGAGGAGAGAGAAAGAGGGAGATTTTTAACATTCTTAATTTCTCTCTCTTTTTCAGGGTTTTTTTTCCCCTTAAGGTTAGCATAGCTTATGAACTAATCGAACAACTAAGCTAAACCGTTAGTTGTCCATTCAAAGGGACCTAGTAATTGTTTCATTTTAAAAGTTCACAGTCACTTTAGCTGAAAAAAAAAAAAAATAGGGATCAAAATGGCATAAATATAATAATTTAGTGATCTATCAAATAATTAATCTTAAATGTTAATGCTATGATTTATGAGTTGAAATGTGGTCATGTGCACATTTGTATGGTGAATATTTATATCAGACTGATGAGAAAAATAATCAAATGGTTAATAAAATGACCATGAAGGTTTATTTAGTGGCTTGTTTAATTTTTCAAGAGTTTGGTTCATGAGTGTACACGTTAAAAATGTGCACCGAACAACACAAAAATGCTTCAACTCATATATCAAAATTGTTAAAATATTAACCCATAACAGCTGAAAAGCCTTTACTACCTATAGGGAAGAGAGCCTTCCTTGCTGTAGAAACTTCCCCATCTTTTAAGTTATAAGATGCAAGAGAATTATGATAAATTCTAAACATACTCCTATGGCTCTAGTTTACATAGGTAGATTTGTATAAGATTTTGTCAGTTTTTAGGTAATATATCATTTTGATTTGAGTTTGATATATCGTAGAAAAAAGAAAAGAATTTCTATTATAGGATCCTATTTCTCACTTCCGGTGTAAACTGTTTGTAATTCTTGGATTAATTTTTTTAAGAAATTTAATCTTAAAATGTACAAGTTAAAAATTAAACAGTGCACATGCTTTCAAGCATAAATTAGATTGTTGAAAATCTTACCTTTTACGTGACAAAAGTTGATAAACTGTGTGACTAACAAACAATTTGCAGTACCATTAATTCATTAACGAAAAATTGTATAACGCAAGTCTTCAGTCTTTTATTTATAGTGTCATGGATTTAATCAGCTTCACAAAAATTTGTGACTAACAAACAATTTGCAGTACCATTAATTCATTAACGAAAAATTGTATAACGCAAGTCTTCAGTCTTTTATTTATAGTGTCATGGATTTAATCAGCTTCACAAAAATTTGAGACGCAACTCTTCATTTTAGTCGTTAGATCATTAATGAGTTCAATTATGAGGTTAATTTAAGTATATAGAGTTGAAGGAAAACAAGATACAAGAAAATTGGAGGCATTAATTAAGGACTCAATTAAGTAGTCGAAATAATATCAAAAATGCTAGGGAACATCAGTTATGTTCAACATCACATTATTAGAGAAGTAAGCCCCATGTTATGAGACTTATCATTTATTAGTGAGTTAGTGATGTTACATATTACTGATGTTCCGCAACATTGTTCAAATAATATTGAGAGGAAACGTACTTCCCTTTTCTTCTTTTGGAATTTTACTACAAATGCGGATATTGAAGATTATTCCTTCAGCGCAACTTAAGGTAATAAAAAAAATATAGAAATAAAAATTCGGTAGGAAAGAAAAATACTTTCTTTACTCTTTGAACAAATAACTAAAATGAAATAAAGGAACAAAATTTAACAAAAGATCTTTTTTCTAATTTTTATATATTTACATACATATATAGATAAATATATTCCATGCATGCACATAAAAGATTAAAGTGATCATACATGTAAGAGTCTAGTCCAAAAAAGTAATTATGATCAAATTTATAAACTAACAGCTACATCATTATATGATTATGATCCCAATATTTTTATTCATAAGCCAACTCTCAGTCGATCTTTATTTATATATATATATATATATATATTTTTTATTTCACTTAAATATGTAAAGTTCAAATCTCCACATCCATTCAAAAAACATATATCTAATTAAATAATCTAATGTTCATTACTTTTTCAACCAATACACATGCTTTGGTTGAAATTTTTTTTTTTTTTTTTAATTTTTAGGTATTGACTTGTTCTCGTAATTTCTTTTTTACTTCCCCCTAAATTTTATTCCTTACATTTTGATCCTATTTTGTTTGGCTTATTCCTTAAAAGTTTTTATATTCCTGTATTTGGCTTATTTGTAATGTTTTTTTTTTCTCTTGATTTGTCACCAATATTTAAATATTTTTTCTTTCAAAGATGTCCTCATTAAATATTTTTCGTATAAGTTTGTAAGATATTATTGGATTAAATGTGATCTTAGCAAACACTTTTTTAGAATGGATTAAATGTGATCTTAATAATAATACCTTTTTCTTCTAATCTTTTAAATAAAATTATTTTCTCAAATGTGTCCCATTGTAAGCCTCTTTTTCTTTTTTAAATATAAACTCTTAAGCTTTTTCTATCAGAATAAAGTATATTAAAATTTTCATAGGTTAAACACACACGTGCTATGCACGTGTTTTTTTAACTGGTATATATTTAAATCGCGATGCAAGAACTTGCATAAATATTTCGATAATTAATCGCATGTATCTTTAACTGATTAAAAAAGTGCCAATGTAATTATTGGTCTCTTTTAAGTTTACTGTTCATATTCATGAGTTTGGTTGTTCATTAATCATTAATCAATGCAGCTGTTATATAATTGAAGGGAATAACAACTACACTAATAATGGAAAATCTTCCTGTCCCTTTTTTAGCATACTTCAGTCCTCGTCAACTCTGTAGGGAGTATAATAATTGTTAATTTTATCGTATTCAATTTTTATTATTTCTATTTTTACGAAACTCTAGATTAATTTGCTCGAGATCCATCCGCAGTAGCTATATATATTTGTATAAATATAACACTGATTTGGATAGTTCAAAACATTCCTACAAGATTTTCAAAAAAAAAAAAAAAAAAACCACACACACATTCTGGTAAGTCAATAAATTATCTATATCTATAATGTGTTTGGGATTCCGAAGTGTGACATATTATAAATCATTTTTGAATACTGTTGAATTAAAAAAAAAAAAAAAAGAATAATGAAAACTACTTCAGCTTTCTTGGAGGACATACATATAAAAAACACAGATTGATGAAGAGCAACCATTTAACTAATAGTCTAATACCACACCCTAACTAGCCTTGGTGGGACCAAAAAGTTTTTATTTTCATAGTTACATATTTTAATTATTAATTGGGGGTACGTTTAGAAATTTATTTTGTAAAATGGGAGTACAACAACATATTTAATTTTTGAGTGGGGTGTAAGCACAATATTTCTTGTAAAATACGTATAAAATTAGAATTTTTAAAAAAATTTAAAGGATAAAAATCAAAATTTTAAAAATGAGAGAGTAGCTCTGCCACTGATGATTAGCAGATTATAAAATGAAATCAATTATCACTGTATAATTACTAGCTAGTCTCCGTCTCTACGAGGGAAAAAAATAGGTTAATTTAGACAAGAATTATCTTAGTTAGTGACCGGCAGAGCCAGTTGTCTTTTTAAACTTTTTACCTCTACTAGTTTAAAACATGTGATGTGCACATAAATTAGATATATTTGAGAAAATTTGTCTCAATAAAGGAAAGGTAAAATTATAAGTTAAAAAAAATAAACTTAAAAAACAAAACAAAACAAAAAAAAAAAAAGAGCTGAAAATAAAAAAGAAAGGCATGAAAATAATACCAAAAAAAAAATGAAAAGACTGAAATGAAAAAAAAAAATGTCCAATATGGAAAGAAAGCACTAAACTGTGTAAAAAAAAAAAAATGGTGCCAAAAACAAAAATTAAAGAAAATCAAAGGGCCAAAAAAATAAAAAGTTTTTCATTTTGGTGCAAATAAAAAAGGACTAAAAAAAAGGGTGCATGATAAAAAGAGGACAAAAAAAGGACTAAAATGAAAAACAATATATCAATATGAAGAAAGAACTAAAATGAAAATAATAATAATAATAATAAGCTAAAAAGCAAAATGAAAAGGACTAAAAAATAAAAAAGTGGAGGTTTCAACCAAAACGAACCGTTTTGGTTGAAAAAGAGAGCACAGTAACTCTCTTTGTGCTTTCTATATGTGTATGGATTACGGATATTGTAGTTTTATGAAATTAAATAAAAGAAGCAATAAAAAAACAGATTATAGGATATTTAAAGTAAATAAAATATTTATGATAAATATTAGTTCATCGTACTTTCCCTTCTGGACCAGGCAGATGACCACTTTTTTCACGTCTTGATATTATTGAAGTTGGAATAATTGTTTTCAATCATTACGTAAATGAAAGATTCAATAGTTGAATAATCCTCGTACGTAACTACATGAGTACTACATACATGACATTATTCAACGAGTGTTGATCAACATTAACATTTACTCTTATCTCTTCTTATTAGAATAAAGAGATGGGCTTTGATAATCTTAAATTACTCTTTTGTCCTCTCCTAATATATGTTTATATATATAATAATGACGAAGGTAGAAATTTTTATCAGATGAGACTAATTACTACCACAAAAATTTAAGTATATACAGTAATTGTTTTTTTTTTTTTTTTTATAGGTGTGAATATAAAGATTGAATTTTTCAAATTTAAGAGGAGCTTAATTATATAATACGGGGGTATAATATTTAATTTTTAAATTTCATGGGGGCTTGATGTAATTTGTTGTACATAAATCCATATGTGTATAAGGTGTGTTAAAAAAATAAAAATAAAATAACAACAACAACAACAGTTGAGGAAGCCCCCGTAGGCCTATGCTGCCTTCCTCTACGTATATATATATTTTCATTATTTAGCCTTTCAATTTTGGCTAACTTGAGGTCCTGAATGATTGCTATTATACATATATATATATATATGTATATATATATATATATTAGTTGTAAACACTTGCGAGCATAGCTAAGTTTTTATTACATAGACGCTAAAATTTTAATAATAAACGATTACATATTTTAAGTTTTTGACAAATTAGTTTCTTTCTTAATTTATTATTTTCTTAGAAAATTAGTGCAATCATGTAATCAATTAATTATAAATGAACATGATAAGGAAACTCACATTTGTAGTCAGTTGGAGAATAATTATTCGAATCTGTAAGGAAAAGACGTTCAAGTAAGATAAGTATTTATAACGCACATTTGTACAAGAAAAAAAAAAACCATAATTAGATGAGAAAAACATCTAAATGAAAGGCATATTTGACATAAAAAAAATAATTTTAATTATATTAATGAAGCACATTTATTAGAAGATGCATATACGAAAAAGAAAAATATGAGCGTCATTTGGGGATATATGGATATGGTGTTTTAAAATTTAAGTTAGAAATGTACATTCGGGGAAAATTTTTTTTGAAAAAGTTATGTGATATATAAAATAATACAAAAACTTGAAATGTGTTAAAAAATATATATATGAAATAAGTATTGTCTTTCTCATCGACACGAGTATTTTGACATAAAAATCATCTCATTTCAATTTAAAATGAAAAAGTTATAAATTTTTAAATTTCAAATTTTTTGAAAATAAAACAAAGAAAAAATTAAATGTTAAATCTAAATTTGGTAAAACACCAAATGAATATTTGATCCCAAACGGGTCTGAATATGTTTAAATAGGATATTAAATTTTTAAGAAAAATATAAAGAGTGGAGGAAGTAATTGCAAAACAAAAAAGTTAGAAAATATTAATGTAAAATAAGGGGGTGTTTGGTGTATAAGTTTGAGTTAAGATTTGTAAGTTTAAATAGTAAATTTTTTTGAATTTTTTTAAATTTTCAGAAAAGATAAACAACTTTTTAGGGAAAAAGACAAAAAACATGATAAAAAAAATACAGTTTAATTTAAACTAAACTTTTTGCTAAACAATATATCTGATAGCTATAGATAGAGAATAATAGCTATTAAGAGTTTTAGGAAAAAAGTAAAAACAAGAAACGTTGACAGAAAGAAAAGTAAAACACAAAAGTTAAAAAAGAAGCAATTATTAAAAGAAGAATAAGAAGAAGAAAAAGAAGAAAAATAGAAGAGACAGCAACAGGAAACGTCAAGACTCAAGGGTAAGAAAAAGCAGAAAAACGACAAATAGTTAATATGGTAGGTTAAAAAGAGAGAGAGAGAGAGAGAAAAGGGAGCAGAAAATGACAAAATAGTTGAACTAATTTTTTAAACAAGAAAAAAAAGGGAACTCATCAATATCTACGACCAGATCAACGTTTATGTATCTTTGTATATATTTTATACACATATATATTCATATATTTATATTGGATATGGGATATAAAAACTTTCGTATATTTACATGTTTCATATAGGTGAATGCAATATCCATTATGCAGCAATGAATACGTAATTAAGCACTCATTAATTTATCGGCATGTAGGTATTAATGTGTGCGTGTAATTATAGCCGGCCTGGCCGACAGAAATTTGAATAATATTTAGTTAAGTAATGGTCAAAATACAGATTCGTGCGTGTTTGAAATGCGTTTATATTCATGAACTTAATTTGATAGAGTCGTTCGTTGGCCAAATCCAAACTTATAACAAGTGGACGTTTAATTTACGTGTTTTCAAGGGTTTTTCGCTCCCCCACCCCCCCAAAGTTAAAGTAAACATGCACATAAAACACGAATGAAAAATCTAGTACTGTTACGATTGCTTTTGTAATTAAACTATGTAAAATTTTAAGTATGAAAAAATGGATAAATAAACGGTTTTTAGATGCTTATTTTTAAAAACTGGATGATATTTGTTTTATAGAAAAATGACAGCTTGGTATTAAAATGTTGATTAATTTATTCGGTCAATAATCAAGTTAAGTAAGAATACAAGTTGATCATTGATTATTGACAGTCAACCAAGTAATTAATCATTGATTAACATTTTTTTTAAAGGGTAATTTCTTATGGCCCATTTGGGGGGATATCCGGTGATATTGTTTTAAAGGTTGAGTTGAAAATGTATGTTTGAGGGAAAAACTTTTGAAAAAATTCTGTAATATAAAAAATAGTGTAAAAATTTGAAATCTGTTCAAAGAAAAAATATATGAAATGAATCTTATCTTATTCGTCTCATCGATACGAGCATTTTGACATAAAAAAAATCTCATTTCGATTTGAAATGAGAAAGTTGTAGATTTTTAAAGTTTGATTTTTTTTTTTTTTTTTTGAAAATAGAAAAGAGGGAAAGTTTGATTTAGAGTTGAAATTTTGAAATCTAGATATTAAAATACCATTTGAAGATGGTGCCCCGAAAGCCCTTAATTTAATAAAACTTTAGCACATTTATTAACAACAATGCTTAAAAAGGTTTTTTTTTTTTTCCTCAAATACCCTTTAAACTATATATCAAAATTGCGATAGAAGTATCTATAATTTAACGATAAATCAAACATATCTCACTTTGTATAAATTTATAAAGATGTCAAATTCAAATTCTTGACTCCAAATTAATATATCTATGTATCAAAATCGAGCAAAGTACATTGAATAAATAAAAAAGAAGTGAGCGCATGGATTTGTGTTCACGTGATTAATTCAGCAAAGCTGCTTTTTCATTAGTGTTGCGTGGGGGCATTAATTTAGTAGGCATGCGAAACACATGATTAATATAGGTTTCTTTTGGGTTTTGAATCCATGACTGATCAACAACCAATCTATTGGACAAAAACCAGCTTGTTTCTTATAGATTTTTTTTAATCATAAAAAGTAATCATATTTATATACGAACCTTTAACTAGTGATACCGTGGGTGTGGAAAAAAAAAAAAAATTTAATGTTGATACTAAAGACTTTAGATCAATTAATTAATTAAAGTCTGTGTTTGGCACATACATTTTTTAAAAAAATTTTGAAAAGATTCTAATTAAAATTAGGAATCCAACTTTAATAATATTTGAAAGAGAGGAAAATGAGTGTAGTATCATTTTCCAAAAAACAAAAATTTGAATTTGAATTTTCAAATCTTCGTACTTAATATGAGCTAAGTCGGGGCGGCTTATTGGGGTCGGAAACTTAAAAGGCTGTAGGAAAAGGGAAGAATTTTCTAATCATTCTGAAATATCGTAGGAAACTGAAAGAAATAAAGAGTCTACACATCGTACTTGTTTACCATGCCTGGTTTGTTAATTTGGTTACTGATTTTAATTATCTTAAGTGCTTTTTCTTTTTAGAATAAAGTACCCAAATTTCAAATTAACTTAGTGGCTTATGATCACTGCATGCATGCCGACGTGGCAGAGCCAAGGGGAAAAAAAATCAGTAGGAAACTAAGAAAAAACGTAGAGACAATAATTTTCCTTTTCATAGGAACATTGTTATATGTTTTGATAATTAAATAGGAGCACAATATTAATTCTTCTTATGAAATGGGGATATTACTAAATTTTGATTTTTAAAATCTAAGTAGGAGACTACTAAAAGCTCTAAATTTTTAAGGGGTAAAAAGTTTAAATTCCACTGTCTACATAGTAATTCATAGTACGTTATCTGAGTATTGTATTGTTAACACATTTGTTTCATTTATGATATAATGGAAGCGCATTAAAAATAATAAACAGTAAAATAAAGGGATATATAGATCACTTATGACATGTTGATTAACATATAATGACAGGAAAATTATCTTATTTGATCTTGAGGTGGTCCTAACGAGCCATAAATTCCAAATCTTACCGCAGGGCATCAATTTCTATTTACTTTTTAATTCCCTTTTGAATCAAATTTCAGGTGTTTTTTTAACGTGAAGAAATATTTTCTCAAAACTTCATAGTGGCAAGAACATTCGGCACGGAGGGATTGGTGGTTGAAATTTTAATTATAAATAGTGTAGAATTGTGGATAAGTGTGACATGACAACAATGGGGATTTGCAGACAATATTATCTTAAAACATAATTAGCAGACTATATTTATCTATTTACTTATAGCTAAATGCACATTTGTCATGCTTATGTTATACATTATAAACTAAACCTAAAACTAAAGTTTTGGCATTATTTATTGGCTAATTACATTTCAGCCAAGTAACACCTTGCCGTGGGGCATCATTTTCTAGATCTAGTCAAAGGGCTTTTTGGTCTTGAAAATAAAGAATGACTTGGAAATTCGTCTTAGCTAGATATGAACAAATTTTCTCTAATCTCATCATATGATAATTTAAAACTAAAGTCAACTATTATATTTAAGCTATATCAAACATTTTCCTTGCGTCCAAGTCAGCACAAAAGGTCGATTTCGTTTGTACTTTTTAACGCACAAAGCAGACACGCAGAAAAAAGAAAAGAAAAAAAGAGAAGAAAAGAAAAGTCTTCCATCAATTATCAACAACTAACAATATAACTCATGTAACTGTCACTATATGGTGTAGAATTTTGCCACGTTGCCAAGTGTACAAGAAAAGGAGTGGCCAACATTTGAGGTATGCATATATGATTTTATAAACAGCATAAGTGACATCATCAGATATTTTTGACAAGCGTTATATTAATTATATTTTGGAATTCAAAATTTCATGAGCAAAAAAAATATAAATTTACCATTCATAAAGTAAATTTTGTTATAATAAGGTTGGTTGTAGAATGAATTTTATAATCAGTTTGGATAAGCTATTATTATAATAACTATTATTATATCCGGATGAAATAGGCATTTGATTGGGTCACTACTATTAGAGTAAAACTATTAGAATGTTCTACTATTTCACAATAATTCAATTTAAATCCAACTACAAATTTTTACTTTTTAAAAATCCGTATTACACTTATCTTTTTACTTTAATACTATTTAAAAGCTATATTTAACCAAAAAAAAAATAAATTCAAAAACACATTTAATCTGAATACACAATTCAAATGTTGGATTTAAATATAAACATTCAGTTTGAACAAACATTCAAATATAATCTATAATCCGAATAAACCTTTTTACATTGTCATGCAAAAAAAGAAACGAAGAAGAAAGCATCCAAGAAATTTACAAGTAGTAAGACTTTTTTTTTTTTTTTTTTTTTTTTTGGTGGGGTATGGCTAGCTGCAACCTGCATTTATTAGCAAAACTTGACAAGATCAAGGAAACTTCTCAAGGCGCAAAGTTTGAATTTAAAACCTAGCTAGCATGAGTCGTTGTACTAGTAACAAAGTTCCTTTGAGGGGCAGGAAAAAAAGACCAAGGTATAAGTCAATGTGACTCTAATTAGTGTAGTTTTTTCTTTTTTCTTTTTTTGGACATAAATTATTAAAGGTGTAGTTATATATAAACATATATTTATGTGTACATATGTAAGGATGTACATATATGTATGTGTGTATACGTACAGTCCAAAAATTTTAGTCTAACCTCTTTACTGTCAAAAAATGAACTAAAGAATTAGTAGAGATTCATAATTTTGATGAAGTATTTCGTTCCAACCTTTTTTGCCGACCATAGGAAAGAAACGATAAAGAGAAAAAAAAAAAAAAAAGAAAAAAAAAAAAGAGAGTGAGTCAGCAAGAGTTTAGGGATTGCCTCTGGATGCGTTGTTGGACCTCCGACCTTAAAAATTGATTACAGGACTTGCATCGTTGTGGGCATTCTGATGACGGGCTATGTTTGACAGGGTGGTTTCGTTGGGACAAATCTAATTTCGTTTAGAGGATGGAATCCGAACGGGTTAGAGGCACTTTTTTTTTTTTTTTTTTTGCACTTTCCTCGTCTGGTGGCTGTACTCTTTTGGGACTTTGTTCTAAACAGTAGTGGGCTTCTTATGGATGTGGTGGTGTCGACTTCGGATGGGATGATGGTGGCACATGTGTTTCATGTTATGCTGTTTGAATGCATCTCATTGGTTTCGTCGCTTGTCCTCCAACCCATTCTTCCTTTGATGGTCCTTTTCTCGACTGTACTTTCATTAAAGGCTTGTGGTAGTCGTGATTTAGGCTTTAGTTGTTTATATTATAGTCTAATAAAGGCATCAATATTTTCACCATGAATTTTTCGTATTTTCTTTGTAATAATAAAGGTGGGTTTTCCACCATTTGAGTTTGTTTTTTATCTTTCATATTTAGGTCTTAGTGAGTTAGAAGTTTTGCTAGCTACAAGTCTATGCAGAGATGTTTGTGGCCTTAGATCTACATGTTACAAGCTCTCGATGGATCAAAAGCTTTCATCAATTGTAGTGGTTTCAAAAACTGTCTTATGCATGCTCAAATTAATATGTCGAAGAATTTTCCCGATATCATGTCTCATCTTGCATTGTCTTCCATCGATTCGATGGATCAAAAGCTTTCATCAATTGTAGTGGTTTCAAAAACAGTCTTATGCATGCTCAAATTAATATGTCGAAGAATTTTCCCGATATCAGATCTCATCTTGCATCGTCTTCCTTGGGTTTGGATCGAGTGTTTTGTAATATTACCATCATCTGTATTATTTTTTTTTTATGTACGTAAGACTTTTTAGTTAAATGAAATTTTATCTTAAAAAAAAAAAAAGAATTAATAGAGATTCAACATTTTGTATTACAATTGGTTTCATGACAGTCATTACTATATATAATATATGAAAAATAGTAACTCACCAGTCATATTAATAAATTTGAAAAAAAAAAAAGGTTGATAATACAAGTTTTGATATCTATACAGTATTGTTCTATTTTTAAAGAAAAATAAGAAATTGAAAAGAAAAAAAAAAGCCTCAATGGGAAAAGTTAATTATTAGAGGCATAATCTAACAATATTTGTATAGATGATTTTATTGTAAGTTGTTGAATTTGAATCTTCCTATCCTCAAATTCAAAGAATAAAATATGCATTCTATTATACATGGATATATGTGTCTAATATATAAATTTTTATTATTAATTTTCTTTTTGTAAAAAAACATGGTTATTATGTGTGTTATCATTTAGCTCTTTATTTTATGAATGGTTACTCTTCATTTGATTTTTCCGTCGTGCATACGTATAATAATAATTAAAAAATATTTATATATTCATTAAAAAAAAACGTATGATTTTTACCTGATAACTCTTACTCCTCGTCATTCATTAGGGGGAAAAAACACATATATCACTGAAATTAGTATGCAACCAAAAAACTTGAGCAATTATGTATGAAAGTGAGATTGATATTTTGAAGGTTCTTTTTTATCATATTTTACGTTCCTTATTCGTTCAAAATTTTATTTTTAATTTGTGTATTTCGGAAATATAATTCATGGTTGTTCTTAGTTGAAAGAAAAATGTCCTCTTTAAGAGAAAACATGTGATAACTAATTAATTAAGTTTGTGTTTGATTCGCCAGTTAGAGATGTAATTTTTAAGTTGAAATTGGTTGAGATTTCTGAAAAAAAAAAAAAAAAAAAGAGGGGGGGATAAAAACTGAGATAAAAAAAAATACAGTTTAATTAAAGTTAAGTTAAAATGTCAAACGTAGCCTAAAGTGAAACTTTAATATTATCTGGGTCATGGAAGTTAGGAGAGGGAACAAGTTGTAGCTTGGTCCACTTGTACATATTAAATATGTTGTTGTTTTGAAGGGGCAAGATATGCAACCACATCCACTTTTTAATTAGTTTATTAAATGATTTCGTTGCGACAAATGCCTATCGACAATGGATGAAGAGGTCTAAAACTTCGACTCGTTTTCGTTAATTATACCATTTTTTTAATTCCATTGTAACTTTTTTTTTTTTTTGGGTATTTTTTTGGTAATAAAGTGATAACTCAAAATTCAATTGTTATTCCTTTTGCTCTCTTAGCAATATTGTGATTGTTATTCTTAACATGGGAATAGAGTGATTTAACATGTGTTTGGTGCATGGTTTGGAATTGGGTTGCGCATTTGATGAGGAGTTTGAATTGCTAGACTTAAAATGTGTAAAAACTTGAAATATGTTCGGAAAAAAATATCAATGTGGAGTTTGTTTCGTTCGTTTCGAAATTCTATGCAATTTTAAAAACAAATCATCTCATTTCGACTTTATATATGCAAAGTTATGGATTTTTAAAGTTTGAGTTATAAAATTATAATGGTAATTGTAAATAGTGAAATTGAGACGTGACTTTTCAAAAAAAGACAAGAAAAATGTGATTCAAATAGAATTGAATCCATACACTAAACATAAACTTAAATTGTAAGTCTTATAATGAAGTTTGCTAAATTATATTCGCAATCATCATTTAAAAAACAAAAAACAAAAAGTTTTCAACAAGATAACCTTGGTCATTATTGGTCATGGTATCTTATAATTTTGGTTATTCAGAGTGTACACTTTATTTTCCCGTATTTATTTTGGAAGCAATAGAGTGACGACCTTTGACTTCGTATTGAAGTATATAGCACAAAACATTAAAATTAAGCATGTAAAGTGTGTATGCAAAATTTGGGAGGCGGCTACTTAAATGTTACAGACCACCAACGCGGCACTAATTAACCGTACTGGCTAGCTGCTGCCGCTGCTTCTTTGGAAAATTTGGACTGATAATAACGTTTTTGAAAGATTTTAGGTTTCATGATGTGAAAGGTAGCTGAAAGATTGAAATGTAGTTAATTATACAAGCTGTATAATATTAATGGCCGTTGGTTGAGTCTTTACTTCGTCGAATTTTCAGGTTGCGCCTTATTACAAGTTTGAATTTGAAGTAATCTAAAGAGGACTTTTAGGGGGAAAAGGAAAAAACAAAAAATTACAAAAATAATAAGAATTACAAAAATTAGAGAGATGTGGAAAATAATAGGAAATTAATATAAGAAATTATATAACCGGTTGGATGTGTGATATCAAACATGCGTTTTCATTTTCAAGTTAGGAGATTTCTTTTAAATTTCCAATCACATTTTTATTTCAATGTAAAATTTACATCAAGTCAAGTCTTTCGTCCAACTTAATTAAGTACATAATACGATGATGCTAATGAGGGTTATATTTTCTTATATTACAATTTTGGTTTTCTTTAAATTCCCTCATTTGCCGTTTTTTTCTTTGTCTATCTTTTTTTTTTTTTTTGCCCCCCGCTTAGGAGTACGTTATAGCTTGAATTAGCTAGTTCTCTGACTAATTATTTATATAATTAGCAGCACTATAATCACAAAGTAGGAAAATAATTAGTGACAATTATAAACGAAACATTCAAATACAAATTTTAAGCAACATATATGTCGCATATAAAAGCTGATTTAATTATCATCATCCTCTGATAGATATGTTCCTTCTTTTCTTAAATGAGTGTACTAATATTTGTACATATATATTATATGTATATTTCCTTGTAATTCATAATTTTATCTATCCTTTCAAAAGAAATTCAAGATGTGAAATTGAGAGATGTTAGGAACTTTGTTTTGTAAACTTAAAAAAGGAGATAGATGGTTTCCTTACGCTTTCCGTCTACCACTTAACTTATCTAACTATAAGTGGAGCAGTAAGACAAAAAGTACAAATTTTCAATTATTACTAGTTTGTATGCAACTATGAGACCATTTACCATCATCTAATTCATGTAAACTTAATTAGCAACGTGTAAGCTTAAATAACATACATTTTAAACAACGTATAATTTAATTTGTTCATTAATAATGGTAAGCTTGAGATGATATTTATATTAATTAAACAATAAGCTTTAAAATCGCCAAGTCCAAATAGTGGTTAAGAATAACGCCACACCTCTTCAACGCACACAAAACACATAAATTATAGAGAGAGAGAGAGAGAGAGACGTTCAAAGCCGGCAAATCTGACCACCGACCTCTAACCTGCGATAAGGGGAAACTAACGTGGACTTTATCCAAGTCAATCTCTTCATTTCTTTCTATTTATTAAGTTCTTGGCTCTTCTTCATTTTCTCAACCCCAAATCTCTCTCTCTCTTCTCTCTTCTCTCTTCTCTCTTCTCTCTTGTCTCTTGTCTCTTTTCTCTCTCTCTCTCTCTCTGTCTCTCTCTCATGGGCAATGCGGTCATGTCACCGGCGTGTTTCAAGCCAAACCCTAATTCAACCGTGAAGCTAATATTCCTCAACGGCACCACAAGAGTCCTCACGGGAAAGAGGCACATCGCCGGGGAGATCATGTTCGAGTTCCCGGACCAAATGGTATGCCACGCCGACTCCTTCTTCATCGGCCACCCCGTCCCGGCCCTCGGCATCCACGACGAGCTCCTCTCCGGCCACACCTACTTCGTCCTCCCCCTCGATCGCTTCTCCTGCGGCGCCCCCCTCTCCGCCTCCTCCCTCGCCGCCTTCGCCTCCTCTAATAATGAAAAGGCGGCCGGCCCCATCAACTTCGGCGACGCGCCTTTCGAGTACTTGAAGGGATCAAACGGTAGGGTTTTGATCAAGATCTCGCCGGAGTTCATAACAAGATTGATCACAAAAGGTAAAGAAATCGGATCCAATAATTGTAGCCCTAGCAATATTAACAACGGTGGATTTCTTTGTAGTACGCCGGAGTTGAAAAAGCACTATGAACAACTTGTTGGGTCTAAAGATCAAATTTGGTCGCCTAAGCTTGAGACCATCTCTGAGCATAAGATTAGGTTTTCGCCGTGCAGATTCATAGGGTTGGAGTGGAAAATTAAAGAGAAGGAAATCAGATCATAATATATATACATGTATATATATTATTTTCTTTTTTGTATTCGTTGTTATGAAGGACAAATTTCCTTTTATACATCATCTTGATAGGGAATTTTCTTTTTACTTGAGTTCTTAACTCACTAATTGTTCATATACATATAGGTGGTCTGTAAATACATTCTCTATGATGATGATGATGATGATATATCTTAAAGTTTTCTCAATTCGTCTTTATATATACTTGTTCCAAGTATTTCGTGTCTAAGGAATGGTAACAAATATATATATATATATATATATAATATTTCTTTATATATAATATTGAAGGTTTGAAGTGGCCTATTTATGAAATAATATTAGCATACCAGGCTTCTATGTTTGAGTTTATATAATTACTATATATGAAAACTACCATGATCAGCGGCTTGGAAACTAAGGAATCTTTTTTTTGTTTTTAAAGGGAAATTATCATTCAAATTAAAATTGGATATAATTACCAATATCAAAGATAAAACAACCCTGTAATGTACAAGAGACATAACCCTCAACTAAGATTGATTCCATCAGTAAAATCTGATGAAGCTCTGTTAGGAGGATATAAGCCGAGACCCAATCACGGGAAAATTCTTCGAATTTCTCAACAATCCTATAATCGAGCATGTACAACGTTCTTTTAAAAAAAAACATCTACAATCGATGGAGTAGTCCGATTGATCGAGAGACAGTCACTCACAACACATAGACTGCAGTAAACTCCGTACAGCCCTAATACTAACAGAACCCATAGACATAAATCACTAGAAAACAACTCAAGTAGAACACACACAAAAAACCAAACTGGAGGTGGGGGAACTACCTCCTTTATTACAAAATTAAAACTAAAACATAAAAACAAAGCATGAATATAAAATAACAGCGCCCACAAAATTCTCGCCTAATGTGGAATAACCACTCCGTTGCACGCCACAACTCAGAAGAAATCAATCAGCTCGATTGGAGGTAAGAGATTGCCTCATCAACCATCGGATCACCAAGGCCACGCCGGATCCCAAATTGCCGCAAGCTCACCAGGTTAGATCTGGACGAGAAACTCTCAATTAGGACCCTCTGATTCCATCCCCCCGAGATCACCAAACCGCCGACCACCTTCGCTAGCCATGGCGGCAGCGGAAGTCCCACACAAAGGAAAACCCTAGTTTATGAGAAATTTCAGAGAAAAATGGGAAAGAGAAAGGACATGTAGAATTCTTCAAAAGTTGTTTTTATTGAAATTAAGAGTCTTGATCTAATTCTTTATACAAAGTGCTATATTCTAAACTAAGAAGTGTAATCTTTTTATTAGTTTTGACATTGACCAAATATATATATATATATATATAGGTTTAGCTTTTCTATCTAATTATTTTTTCACATATCGATTCTTGATTATAGTAGTAATAGGGTAGTTATAAGGTTGGGACTTTCCTCTAGATTCTGTATTTTCTTGTGTATTCCATAAAGGATTGATCACGAAGTGGATGTCAATCTAATTTGAATATACTTTATGGTTTTTATATCAGTTATCTTCTCTCATTATGTATATTAAAATTCTAACAAAGAACTTCACAATCAGTATCGAATGAAGTGTTAAAGAATTTTTCTTTTCTTTTCTTATTGCTTGTGCATGTAGAAATTATACCAATCAATATAAAATTTCTCAAATTCCTCTATCCTTAAGATTGCTGTAGTACCTGTAGTAGTACTTGTAATATATCCATTAAATTCTAAATAATAAAAAAAAAAAACATTGGAGCACTAAAAACTTATATGCCTGCACAATATTAATACCATCACTTTAAGATATGTAGTATGTGTATCGAAAAAAAAAAAAAAAGAAAAAAAAGATAAGTAGTAATAAAAAAGCTAAAGAACCAATTATTTATGACTATAATTGCAGTCTGTAGGTGCTCAGAACAATATGAGTATGGTTCTTGGGTTATTGATGCTTATAAGCTTCTTTTATAATGTGAGATATGTTGAAATCCCACTTTATGATCTTGAAGATCTCATACGTGATGAGTAATTCCATTAATTACAGGAAATATATACATATATATATATATATATATATATTACTTGTTTGTGGTGTACTACAGTTGTGCTTATATATGATATTAGAAGTCCTAAAACTAAGCTTCTGTTAATTTTCCTTTTCCTTTATGAAATACTCTGGCCATGATATTCCCCTTTTGGAAAGGGATAGTACGTGTGAAAGTTGTTCATGACTTATTTTGGCGTTCATATTAATATATCCCTCTACTAATAATTTTGTTTCTCCTTTAATTTACTTTAAGAATTTAGCCATAAAGTTCAACTTTTGGAAAACGAATATTATTAGTATTTATGACTAGTTTTAGGAAGTAGTAGATACCTTTCCCATATTCAATTCATGCCGTCTCTTCTTTTTTAAATGAAGAGAGACCAATTGATATATATTATTGAATTAAAAAAAAAAAAGAAAAAAAGAAAAGAAAACAAATACAACGTCATGTAAAAATGAAAACAGCTCCAGAAGGAGAGAATGAAAGGAACTAACAAATCTCCATGATGGATCTACCCAAAAACATCGTTGTTTTCTAGGGAAAAAAAATCCGAAGAAAAAAAAATCTATAAAACTAGTGCATAATGTGGGGAGAAATCAATAAAATCTCTAAAATGACAAGCGATATATATCTCTATTAACAAACTAAATTATGAAATTTTGAGTAGTCGACCACCAATGAAAATCATCATAAGAAACAATCGAGAAAACCAGTGTCTATCATAAAATTGCATTTCCTAATGTTATGAGAAACTTTAACAATCAAATTTTCAGCATGATGTGGAGAGCTAGAATCCACCGGCTTCTATATATCCGAGGAACTACTAATTCATTTCATGTTGTCTTAATTGTCTTTCATAAGTGAGACAATTAATTCATTTTATAATTTCAATTAAGTTACTTTACAAACTCCTTCTAATCTGCATTCTTATGGCTTTCAACTACAAGCCAAGTTACTTGAGACTGGTTTTGAATTCATAAAAAGCACTCACACAATGATGGTCCTAAGGCTTAATGCTCGTGATTGTTTCTAATTCTATTTTTACTAGTAGAAAATAAGAATTGAAAACTCTAATAAACATTTTAATGGAGTTTTTTCTGGATATTCATTTTCAAAGAGACGGAAATGTTTTTTTTTTTTTTTCCTTACAAGTCACAACATAAGGGGTAAAATGTAATGGTAAAACTTCCTATAATTTACAGTTCAACTAGCTTCTCCTAAAAAGGCTTCTAACAACGAATTAGAGGAATGTCACTTCTAAAGATTAGGAATTTAAATATCTCGCTTTTGTAAAAAAGTGGAACCTACTTTTCACATCGTAGTGATACTGATAATTAACTAAACATCAAAAGTGTTATATACATTGATCAACACTAAATTGCTTCAACATTTCATCAAAGTACCTTTTAAAACTACTTTTAATGCTAGGAAGCAAAATATTGTCTTCTAAAAGTTGTGCAGACATGGAGCTGGTTTAGCAAATTAAGCTTTTGCTTTTGCTTTCGGTTAGTAGAAGTTGAGAAGTAAAAACTATGACTTTTCAGTAAATGCTTGGAACCACATTTTTAAAAGGGTTTTAAAATGATTTTAAAATTTTTTTTTATAAGCAATAAAATGTTTGAATGAAATTTAAAATGTCTTATGTTTTACAAGTTTAGAAGAGCTTTTTTTAGAAGCCATATTTTATAATTTTGACTTGAAACTCTTCTCACAGATTATCCAAATATTTCCACAAACAGTTTTTGGACTCTAAAAAGCCAAGACAGTTTTCAAAAAGATTTGCTATACATACACTTGCTGTGTTTGGTAAAAGTACACAAAACAACTTTTGCATAAACAACTCATGTGTTTTTATTTTATGAAGTTAGATTGTTTAGTTTTGACTTCAGTTTTTACATTTACTTTAGATAAAAATTAAACACCACCTTTATATCTTTTTCCTCAAGAGCACTATAGTCCTACACGGGGCCTATATTGATCCCTCTCGTCAATTGAGGGTTTTCTCACCTTGTGAATTAATTGCAAATCTCTTTTCTTTCCACTTCCAAATGGCGGACCTGGAATAGGCCAGCTCTAGCGAACGCCCTCCCAAGCTCGCCTCCATGGCGCGCTCGCCAACTCAGCTTCACCGGGGCAGTGGTAGGGTTTCTCTTCGCGAGCTCAAACTGCCATTAAATAGAGGGAGAGTGAGACAGAAAGGGATTGAGAAATGAGAAGAGAATAGCATAGTGTAGACTTCTTGTCCTTCAAAAATGAAATGTCTAAAAAAAAAAACAGTGAGAAAAAAAGTACAAAAAATAAACTAAAAAAATCCTGCCCTTACAATTGGCAACATATTCACTTTTTCTCCGTATAATTTGGGAAAGTTTAGATAGACAACATAGTCTTATCAACTGATATAGAAATATAACAAGAGGAGTCTAATTAGAAACGATAACTGAATATGAAAATAAGATGAAGACAATTATTCTTTGCTCTAGAAATGTTGAAATATAGAAAAAGAATTTTATAATGTCTCATGAATAGTAAAAATTTATATAATTATCATAATTATCACGTAATTTTGTAGCATAAAATGTGATAATTGATATGATAGTTATTACAAATTATGCTTAAATTATTCTTATAAAACTGATGTATTACAGTTTTACTCTTGTAAAATTGCTACAGGGTCTAAATTCTCTAAAATTTCCCAAACAAGAGGGTCTTTAAACAATTTTCTCATATTTCGCAGGTAAAATAGACTAGTAAAATGAAAGCAGAGATTGAACGCTAGAGGGCACAGATAGAAACTGCTCGCTGCTACTACATACAATGCGCTATTAGCAGGCTCAGAGACCGGAATTCTTGCATCTTCTTCCCTATTCGTCTTCTCATTTTCTTCTGTAATTCAAAATGAAAAGATCTCAATGATCTTACAATCAAATGTCTTCCCTATGGTATATGTAATTAATGAGAAAGCCAGAGAGATAGAAGGAGCAAGACTCTAATCCCCATTTTACCTATTGATTACAACTAGGAATACTAAAAGCTAAAGGGAGAAGTGATTGCGATCATAACTTAACGGTAAATTTCACACCTAATTTTATGTAAGGTGAAGAGTTTGAATCCCCCACCCTCAATTTTCTAACAAAAAAACAAAAACAAAAAAATAATAATACAAAAAAAAAAAAAACAAACAAACAAACAAACAAAACAAAACAAAACGAAACAAAGTGAAGGGAGAAATGAGTAAATGGAAGTTTTGAAAGGAAAAAATAATTGAAGTAAATAGAATGTTTATAAAATATTTGAAGTAAATAGTCGTAAATAAACAAATTAACTTATGTAAATAATCTTTATTTACTAGAAGTAAATTTATTATTAACCTAGTAAATTATATATTTAATTTAATAATTTATTATTTATTACTATTTACACTAAATACTTTAAAAACTTATTATTTATGAAAACTACCGTTTATCATAAAATTTTTGAATGCTAAACAACTTAAGAAGGAAGCCCAGTTGTTCCTTTGGGTATAGGAGCCCATCCTGGTTTAAATCCAACAAAATCCAATGGCCCATCCCAACAAGACGGTTTTTTGTCTGTGGCCCAATTCAAGATAATGTCAAACCAGTTGGAGAGTAACCCATTCTTATATAAACCCAACCTGACCAATTGGCCCAACCAAACAAAATAATTTCAATGTTGTTGATCAACTAAATTTCAATAGTAGTAAAGATTATTTTCACAATTGGCCTCTTTATTATACTCTTAATCTAAAGTTGGTTCTTAATTTTTAGTTTTATCTGACACACTACTTCAAAATTTTTTATTATTACGAAAATGCCCTTATATCAGTATTTCGTTATAAATTGAATAAAAATTAAACAATTTTAGATCACTCGAGTTTTATTTACGGTTAAAATTATAATTCAATATTTTTTATAGGAAAACTGTACCATCAAAATAATTTTATGGCGTAAATTTTTCATTATATATATTTGATTAAATTGCAATTTGTTTTTGACTTTATCTATAAATTAGCTAATGTGATCTAAACGTGTTTAATTTCTTTATAATTTTTTTTTACAGAATATTAATTGAGGGAAAATTGGCTTTAACAATAGAAAAAAAATTCAGTGAATTGTTATGTATAAAATTAAAAATCAAGGATCAATATAAGATATGGTGTATAATTCAAGGGATTATTTTTGAAATTAACCATAATATTAAACGCAAAATTTGACTTATAAACACTCAAATATATATATATATATATAGATATATGTATACGCAAAGTCTCATATCCGTTACTGTATGGTATCCGATGTGTGAATTTCAATTTTTATGAATGTGAATTCGTACAGAAAAAAATATAGGTAAAATGAATATGAATATCTCTTCTTTTTTTTTTTATATGAATTTATATTTTTTAAAACTGAAATTTACATTTTTTATAATTAAAATTCACATTTTCAATTATTGAAATTTATATTTATCTGATATTATTCGTTACTAGATAGGAATCAAATTTACATGCATACATGCATGCAATATAAAAATGAGTGAATGAGTAAATGGGAAAGTGGAAGCCAGGACTGGTGAGTGAATGAGTAAATGGGAAGGTCCAAAACAGGACTGCAGTTTTCAGTAGTTAAGCACAGAGGTGGGGATTGATTAAAGTAAAAGCAGTAGGATTTGAAATTTGGGGATAGAGTCTATTACTAGCTGACATGCCGGACTCAACCGGACATGTTTCCTCCAGTACTACTCATCTGGCCCATTAAATAAGAGAGGTCTACCTAGGGCTCTTTATACTAAGCCCTATATATATATATATATATCTCTCTCTATTATCTCTACTAGTTTTTTTTTTTTTTTTTTTTTTTTTTTGAAAGTGACCCAACAAATTTCTCTTCTGACTTTGTTTCTTTCTTTCTCTTATCCAACGATTATTATTGCTTTCCCCTCGTCTGCCACACGCACCGCCTTTACAAACCCTTCCACATATTTTGTCAATCCAAGGAAATCCAAATTAACAGCCTGTCGGCAGTTTTAAGAAAATGATATCTATATTTAGATCACATCTATCTATCGATATACTTTGTTATCAGACATACCTGTTTAGAAAACGGTGTTTGAAATGTTTTTTTTATTTTTTTTACATTATTATTAGTCCTTATTTACTGTTTCAGTTTGAATCATAATTAATAATTTAATTTTTTTCTATCTTTTAAAAATCAACTTTAATTTTATTATTTATACAGTTTTATAATTTAAATTTTAAAAATTTATAATTTCACATATATAAATTAAAATGAGATATATTTTTTTTTAAATTACATAAAATTTTTAAGACGGACGAAATAAGTTCTATATTGATTTTTTTTCTGAATACGTTTCAAATTTTTTTCACTTTTTAACTTCATCAGAGTAAACATCTCACCAAACGTATAATTCAATTCAAACCCAAATACAATAATCCAAACATTAGCACCAAAACGCATGCTTAAAATCAATTAATTTCAATGAAATGATATTTGTCAAGAATCTAAGCTTCTGTTTGGATTGTCGGTTATAGTTAAAATTTTTAAGTTGAAGTTGGTTAACTTTTCAAGAACTAGTTATAATTTTTATTAAACTTTTCAGACAAAGACAAAAATACAATAAAAAGGTACAATTTAATTGGAGTTTAACTAAAATACCAAACAAAACCTAAATAAATATAAATCAACAAATATTTATAGAAATGCTAAATAAAGGACCGTTCGGGTAGCTATTAGAAATCACATTTCCAAATATATACATATATATATATATATATCTTTTTCCTTAAAAGTACATTAATATCATCATTCACAACTCTATATTTCTCTTAAAAACTCAAGTTTTAAAATTCTATAATTTTGTTATTTTATATTGAAATGAGATATTTTTTTAATTGTATAGAATTTTCGAACTCATTTCAAATTTCTAAACATTTTCATTCTAAAACATTTTTTTTTTTAACTAAACACATATTTTCAAAACTTAACCCAACTCCAATCTTATAGCTCCCACGAACGGTCCTAAAATATGTAACCTTTTGATCTATTTGGTGGACGAACAACATATATTTTCTACATATATAAAATGATTTTCAAGGTGTTTCATGAGTAATGCTAAGTTAGAATCGCATTTTTCGTGTTGAACTTGTACATAATATGATTATGATTTGATTTAACTGTTACTTTTATCGTGAAAATTATAAGACGAGACAGACATTAGACCCAAATGTCTTCAATTGAACTTTCTAATCCAAATGAATCCTGTTGTATATTATGTTTCCTAATTAATGTTGGTCGAGATTATTTAAAAATTGAATATTTTTTATGGTTAATTGATAGCTTATAATGCCTAAGTTTAATTAGTTGCAAGTCATAAAAATAGATGACCGACCTTATCTAGCTATATCTACTAATTAAAATATGCTAGGGGCTCTAGTACTAGTCGTGAGTAGTAGTCTAATTATGAATTATATATGTAATGTGATGAAAGCTATTGTAGCACATTTACTTTCTTTTTTTTTTTTTCAACATTTAAAATAGTATTTTTATCTGAGAGGAAGGTAAAGTTTGTAATAATTTACAGTAATGTTTTTATATATTTTCAGTTAAATTTGATATCATGTATTGAGATTTTTTTTTTTTTTTTTTATGTTATTTGACAGTATGGTATTCTTTGAGCACGCGTTTAAATAAAACCTTTTAAGAAAACCTCTAATATTTTTAAATTTTGAATATCTATGACATTGAAACCCTTATTTTCATCCTCTTAGTTAGTCATGGGAACTTAATTATGAAGGAAATACACCCCTCTTCCTCCCAAAGTAAGTTTTGCTAATTCAATTCTCAAATATAATAAAATAAATAAAGTAAATAAAATCTAAATAAATAAAAAAGAAAAAAAATTATGGGAATAATCATTAAAGTATACATTAAGATTTTTATCCTACTTAATTATTGGTTCCAATTTTTATTATATTGATAACTTTTTATTTAACATTGTATCAAAGCAAAATATAAATATGTTTTTTTTTAATGAAAATTCTTTATTTTTTTTTAAGAGAGAAAAAAATGTTTTATTGTTAATCAAAGAAAAAGAAAAGAAATAATAACTTTCCTGTTACCCTAAAAAATAAACATACTGTTAAAACGAATATTTATTGATAGACCTATCCTAAATTTTTTTCATTAAAAAAGTTTATTGTTTAATTTCAATAACAATTTAGTACTCCATAAAAATTTAAAATTTTTTAGATACGATACTAAAAAAATACTCCTGTTAATAGCAACTATAGTGTTAAATTGCTAGAGTTTCAATAATTGAAAGAATACGTTATCCTATCTCAATATCGAGTTCATATCTATTTTCTCATTTTTTTTGTCTCGATAGATATCTTCTTAATAGTATTTTGACAGCTTATTAATTTATTTAATTATTTTTGTATTTTAAATTTTTTTATATAATTAAATTTTTAAATTTAAATGATTTTATACAATATTAAGAGAATAATTAATAAGATATGAAATTGGAAAAAAAAAAAACAGATCTCGACTCCCCAACACTAATATATAAATCACTATTATTTTTCTCATAATAATTAGAAAATAAAAAATAAAAAATATAAATTGTCGTTGTTCCAAAAGATAATAATTATAGTGATTAGTCCATAGGGGTATGGAACGGTTGAGGACTTTTAGAAGAAGTGTATTCAATCCTAATAATTAATATTCTAAAAAAAAAGTGAAAAAATAAAATAAAAAGTCTAAAGACAACGCCGAGATCTCTGCAAACTGCATGAGCAACACGGCTAAACAACAGCCACATGTATCTGACGCGTGGCAGAAGTCGGCGCCCTATATCTCCTAGCTATTTCCAATTTCCTAATCCTATTTAAAATTTAATGTCATAATATTTACTCTCACAAGTCTCAACACCCAAAACCTATTTTTCTCAAATCACTTTCACTAGTTTCTGCGGTTTTCTCTCTCAAAAGCCCCAACACCCACTTCCGCGGTTCATCTCACGCGCCGGCCCTTTTATCTCCTTGAAAAGAAATTGGTAAAAATAACATATAATTGTTTTAAAGGGTGAAATCTACATTGATAGAAAGTTAGGGTCAACGACCCAAATAGGACGAACACCCGAGTCGTCGGCGGATTGGCGAGTCGATCAATAGTAACTACAGTAAAAGTGAATAATAAAAAACACAAATAGAGACAGAGACGCGTGATTTTATAAATATTTTCTTATAATCTCTGGACTACGGTCTCTTTTGATTTTTGAGATTAAACTCAAAATTTTTATTTCAATTTTTTTTTTTGAAAAATTTATCTTTTTTTTTAAAAAAGTTTTTATCTTTCTCTGAAAAATTTTGTTTTTTTTGAAAAGTCAACAAAAATTTTTAACTCAGACTTAAAATTTTCAACTCAAACTCATTCACCAAACAAATCCGTATATCTTTTATAATGCATTCAGGAGTTTGTATTATGAAAAACAAGTGTTACAAAGATATTCTGAGTAAGAAAGGAAATAGATAAGAGGATAATTTGTGTAGAACATATGGGAATTCGATTTATAAACTACATTGATGTTTAAGAGACAAGAAAATAAGTGTGATATGGATTTTTAAAAAAATTAAAAAAAGAAAGATATTTGAATTGAATTTTTTTTTCCTATCCAAATCAAAGTCCAAACAAGGACTAACTGCTATCAAATGTAGTGCTATTTTATGTAATTTTGGGATAAATTTACTACAATAACAATGTTAAATTTAACATTTGATTCTTAATTAATTTTTGGATTTTCATTTTTTCTTGTAATCATTAAATTATTTTTATTTTTAACTTATTAAAATACTAAAATTTCATTTTTACAAGTTCAAGAGCATAATAATAATTATAAAAATAGATAAAATATTGGAAATAAAATTATAACGTAAGATAACAATATTTATTATTTATTTATTTTTTTGTAATAAGATTGGAAATAAAATGATAAGATTGATATGAACAAATATGTTGGAGATTGTCTAAAATTATATATGAATGTAATAATTGATATTTAAATTTAGGGAGTGTTTGGTGTGTAAGTTTGAGTTGAAATTGATAAGTTTAAATAGTAATTTTTATTAACTTTTTCAGAAAATATAAAAAAAAATTTTAGAAAAAGATAAAAATTAAATTGATGGGTGTAAGTTTAAACTAACATCCCAAACAAACTCTAAAAGCTTGTTTTAGCATCACAACTATAATACGTTTTACCTTAAATTGCACTGATGATGGTTTTAGGTCCCAATGAGATAAAAAAGAAAGAAAGAAAAAAAAAATAAAGGAATTTAAAGGGCGAAGAGTGGGGACAGAGAATGGTGGTGGGTAATTCAGGAAGTGCCGTGTCGGGAAGCAACAAAAAGTAGTGGCCCATTGGGTAAACATTTGAAGGGCTCGAGGCAGGCAAAACCAACTACCAGCCACAGACACAGCCCACTGAGCCACCTCGTCCTCGGCATTTGCGTCGCCACCACCACCACCAGAACGTAGGTGCTGGGGGTGCTCACCCCGATAGATCTGCGCTCTTTTTCACAACAATATATATATATATATATATATTAACAATATATATTCTTATTTTACTTTTCCCATGATCTTCTCATCCCTAACCCCCACTCTACGCGCGTGCACTACACTATTCTATGCATGCATACATAATATGCCTATATATAGGATTAAAGGCCCATTTGTGGAGATTTTTAGAGATAATACTTTTGGATGTTAAGATAGAAATATATATTTAGGGGGTATTTGGTATACCGATTTAACTCAAATTAAATTGTACTTTTTTCATCATGATTTTTATCTTTTTCTGAAAAAGTTTTTTGTCTTTTCTGAAAAAGTCAACAAAAATTATTATTCAAACTTAAAAATTTCAATTCAACTCAAACTCAACTCATTCACCAAACACCCCCTTAGGAGATGACTTTTGGGTATGAACGACTTTCATATAGAAAATAGTACAAAACTTTATGCTCTGTTTGATGAAATATCTTAAATTTAAATTTTTTATCTCAGTTTTTATCTTTTTCTGAAAAGTAAAAAAAAAAATTATAATTAATTTTTAAAAAATCAACCAATTCAAACTTAAAAATTTCAACTCAAACCGTTTCACCAAACAGAATATTAAAATGTGTTTGAGAATAATATGCAAAACTTTTGTAACAATGAAAATAAAAGATCTATCAAACAAACTCAACTCTATTTAAGGCTTTATGGTTTGGTAAAAGTGAAACCAAAGTTCATGTTTTAATCATTCCAATAACTTTTATAACAGGTGAAGAGAATCATGAAGTCGAATGATGTTTGTGTGTGTGTGTGTACATACATATATATATATATATATATTTATAAATTGCGACGTTATTCCTATCTAGTGTATGTCTAGTAATGTTCAGCGTGTTTTTCTTTTCTTTTTGTTTGGATCGATCGAGTTGTTCTGATGTACCACACAATGGTGTGTTGATCTAGTTCAATATTACTTTCTTTCTATCTTTCTTTTTTTTTTTTTTTTTTTTTTTTTTTTTGGGTTTATCATGGTTGTAAATGTTGTCAACTAATTATATACATAACAGGTTCATATAACATTTTTGGTTCACAAAAGTTTAGACGAGAATCTCTAATCATTAATGTACCAAAAAAACTCTTATTTCTGATAATTTTTAATATTAATTGTCACTTTAATTTCTTGTCAAGATTAGAAACTATTATTCAAAGCATTTTTGTTTAATATCATAACAATTGTGTTGTAGAATTTAACCTTAATATTATATTCATATAAGTCAACATATCATTTATTATTATCAGCTTAATGTCTCCAATATTCCTTGTTTATGATATTGCAACACTACTAATGGATGAACTTGCTTTGACACTAACAATGGATGGAAATTTTGTTCATTTTTTTAATAACAAGAATTTTGCACATAATTTTGTGGGTGCATTTTAATATTCTATCAGTACTACGTTATTTTTTTCTTATTATAAGATCACATCAATCTGACAAGATCAATGTAAAAATTTAATAAAATTTAATATGAAGACTTGAAGGGTTCCTACTACATAATTCTTTAAAAACTCTCTTTAGTACTTGTCTAAGAGGTTTGGGAAGAATTCAATGTTTACTCTAACAATATTTATATACCTATATCAAATCTTCCTTCAGCTCCCTTAAACTTATATTTATAATCTTTTACTTTTGATACAATCTGACAGCTAACAAAATATATATAAATATATCTATATTTGGACTTAAAATTTAATTGGCAGCAGAAATTGTTCAAATATGGAAAATTGATCAGTGTCAAACGAGAATGGATGAGAGAATTATGGAGATCGGCAAAGGTGCAGTGAAGCAGGCAAGTGGATGAGAAAAGGCAGAGGCAGAAGATTACACACACACACACACACACACATATATATATATATATATATATATATTTCTTCTGTTTCTGAGGAGCGCCGCTTTCCTTTCTAGAAAAATGATTTTATTTTTTTATTTTTTAATTGAATACGACAGAATTTAATTTTGATCCAATTATATATAAAATTATCATTAGATTATATTCATAACCATTTTTTAAAAAATGATTTTTGTAGAAGGAGAGGTGGTGGTCGTTACTGAAGCTGCCTATTTACCCTGGATACCATCTCTAAAGAAATTGTCTATATTATTACTATTTTTTACTCTAAAAATGATTTTTTAAAAAAGCATATTTCATATGTTATTTCATTTCGTACCAATATTAAATTTTGATATTTGAATGAAAAATCACTCTTCAATAAAATGTTTTTTCATGTACTATATGTTATCAAGTATAAGAAATATTAAATTTTAATATTTGATTGTTATTGATTAATATATTAAATTATTTATTTATCATTAGAACAATATAATTTTGATAGGTTTCAGAACATCATAATTGTAAATAAATAAAATAACATTAGTACTTTTGATGAAACTAGAAGCCCCTGATACTTCTACTACTTAACTCTCTACTATATTCTGACGCGGCCCTCTTCTTCAAGGTTGTTTGGGATCACACAACTATCGTGGGCTTATGTCTTGTATCTATATTTTTTCCTTCAAATTAAAAAGCGAAAAGATTTGAATTCAACGTCTTCTAATAAAGTTTGATGTGAAATTGTCAATAGATTACGCTTCCAACTACTTTTACCATGTAATTCTACTGATCAAGGTTTCATTACGGAAAAATAATCAAGTGTAATCACTATTTTCACTCTTTAGCTAAATATATGCATAATTTATGAATTTCCCCCAATATATATATATATATATATAAAATTTTAGAAAGTTAATAAAATGATAATTTATATGGCAAAGTTTAACGAAGAACCTTTAATATATAACATGACCTAACTCAAATCCCAACTCTTCCCTTCTTTTCTTCTCCCTCTTTTCTCATGTACGTCTTAAATTTGGACAAAAATTCTTTTCTTTAGCTTTTCCGTTAATTTGTGGATTTAGTTATTTCATTGAATAAAATATATGTATACTTAGAATCTAATTCATGTTGATCATAAGTTTGATCCACTTATATCCTAATCTAGTTATATGATGACCTATTTAGGTTTTTATAAATTTTTGTGGGTTGTTAAATTTATAGTTTGGTAGATCTTGAAAATTTTAGGTTGGCAAAGATCAATCAGAAAAACCTATACCAAAGTGAAGGGCATTTTTTGAAGAGCCAAAATTCAATTCTAGTGGAGCTCGATTTTGTCTTATTTGTAGACGGCAATTGACACGATTGGTTCCTAAAATATTAAGTAATTGTTCTTGTCCATAAGTAATTAGTTTTGATAATCTATATGGAGATACTGTGTAATTGATTTTTTTTGTCTAATTGTCATTTTGTAATTATTTCCTAATTTAGATGTGAACAAAATAATTAGATTTACTATAGGGTTGTCTATTAGGTTGAATTCGGTGTAATTTGTTTCCTTTTATTTGGTTTCTTTTTATTGTTTTTCTTTATGTGTATTTATAAACCTAGTATTATACAATTTCAATTCGTGAGTGAAAGGATTTGTCAGGCTTTAATACCAACTTGAAAAATAAAAGATAAATAAAGCACGCTTTGTTAACAATTCGGTCAACTTTGGGAATCATCTTATTGTTTAGGAGGATCCATCACCATATTCATTGATTCCTCCTTGATCCCAAAAAAAAAAAAAAAAAGCACAAAAAAAGGATAGTTAAATAAAATAAAATAAACACACGACCGAAGCCTTTGAACATTCTTGTAAATCCATACCCACTGTGTAGGAGGAGCCATCATCATATCCATTGCTGAAGATCACAGATATAAAGAGCCAAATTTTTAAGCCATTGTCCAATCCACTGCTAACCACCAATGATGTCGTCGTCGTCATCTGAAACGAATGATAGTCTTGGAGTCCTCTAAATAGGTACTATGTATCTTAATGCACGTGTGTGTGCTATAAAAAAAAACGGAAAAGAGAGAAAAAAAAATAAATATATATTGAAAAAAATTGACAAAAAAACAAATGGAAAAAAAAAAAAAACGTTCATAGTATTTGTTTTGTTTTTTTGGCATACAAACATGAAAAAAATAAAAAGAAAAAAAAAACCAATTTACACCTAATTTAAGAAATAATAACAAAATAATAACTGGACAAAAAATCAATTACACAGTATCTTAACAATCTACTCCCCTTATATTGTTACTTTCATGGCAATGACAGTCCAATAAGAAATGTCTGCCAAATTCTTGACAGAATTCCGCACATTAACATCACGTTGCTTAGAGTGAAAGAGCAAATAAGCAAGTTATTCCTATATTTTGGTTTTCTTTTGGAAAAACAAAATAACCAAAATCCTTTTTTTTTTTTTTAAATAAAAAAGAGAAAATTACCTAAATAACTATTTTTTTTTTTATCTATTTACCAACATAACATAAATTTCATATTCTCGACTAATATAACACAAAATTTAGTTAACTTTAGTTTAATTTTATGTCATGTTAGTCTAGTATTAATTTTTTGTATTATATTGATGCAATGGTCTTTAAAATTGTGTCATTTAGATGCTTTCCCCAATAAAAAAAACCCTAGACCTAAAACCAATAAGAGTATGGTACCTTAATTTGGGTTTTGAGGGATTGGAATTGGAGGAGAGGCGAGCTGTGCCGATAAGGTAACTCGTGCAAAGTTGTGTAGAGGGTAAGGATAGCAATGGGGTAGGGAAACAAGGTTGGAAATCCTTTGATAGGGGAAGCCAAGGCAGAAACAAAAAGTAAGTTGAAATTCATATTAAATTCAATTCAGTTCATTGCTCTAGCAAAACATATCAAATTTCTACAATAAAATCGATATTAGGGTTAGAGTTCATACTTAGTTCATTTTTAAAAAGTAAATAATTTGCACATTATTATGCACCTTTTTTTTTTCACCCTTCGGAGTTTACAATGATAGCGTTGATGATGCATTCAATGTATTCGTGAAGTAGATCATGCATGTGGTTGTTTGAGCTTGTTGTTTTTACTTTTATTTTCATTTTTTAGTTATTGTCAATTTTTCCTTGAGATAATCTTTTGTCAATGTTTTAACTTCGGCTTGAAGGACTGTTTGTATTTTTTTCTTTCTTTTCTTTTTTCTTCTTATTTTACTGAAATGAATGGGTATTTAATTCGTTGAGATGTTCTAGAGACTTGTGATATGCTTATTACCTGTCATCATTCATATAAAAAAAAATTATTAGGAAGTTTAATAAATACATAGACATATGACAAATTCCGTTAAGAATTAGATGAACGATTTTTTTTTTTTTTTGAAGGAAATTTGTTGAACGATTTTAATTGGACCAACATTGCAACGAAATAAACAATATAAAGAGTTCATTGGCAAAATTAAAAATTCAAATGCAGAAATAAACAATTCAGGAACTAGTCATGTCAATTACCCATTTATTAAAAAAAAAAAACGACCTAAGGTACTATAAATTGTAGCATACGTTTAGAATTACAGTTGAGTTTGAACTCAACTGTATTTTACAGCTGATTTTTGTCTTTTTCTGAAAAGTCAACAAAAATTATAACTAGTTTTTAGAAAGTCAACCAACTTCAACTTAAAAATTTCATCTCATCTCAAACTTAACTCAAACACCAAACGAACCAGTAGATTGATGCACAATGTAATATTTTTTTTCCTTTTTTTGGTATCGATAAAGCACATGTGGCAAGCAAGTTGTTTGTAGGCTTTTCTCAAATGGATCATGACCTTCAGAAAAATCTGCATGGGGACCATAGAGGTGTCACTCTATTAATAGTAATTAATTAGATAATGAAAGGCCAAAAAAAAAAAAAAAAAAAACGAAGTACTGTAAGAGTAGAATCACTGTCAAGTCTCTTTCGTTTCTTAAACCGATCGACATTCATTATAAATCCCAGAATTATATAATTATTTTTTTTTGTTTGTTTTGTTTGTATTTTGGTTGGCACATTCATACAATGAAATGAAACGATGTTCGAATTAAATTGCATAGTCAATATACACAGGAGAGATCAACCCTTATTTGAAACATAAATTTAAACCACTCATTTTAAAAAGATTTCATTTATCAAAATATAAATATTTTTAGATTGGTATTTGGGAGCCGGGGTGGAGGGACGTGAGGCCGAAGTTTTTTCTGGTCTGGTCTCAATAAGGTCATGAAAAACATTTCGATTTATTTACTTCTTATTTTACATATAATAGATTTGCCTAGACCAATACATGATTTTCTTTTAGTCTTTCTGGGATTAGGTCTTGTCTTAGGAGATATAGGAGTAGTATTTTATTCTACCTTTTTGTTGGGATTAGTTCTTTAAGTACTACACTTAGATTTATTGAATTTGTTGCTAAAATATCGGTATTAAACCCAAAACTTCCGGCGGATGGCCAATAACCCAAGGAAAGGAAAGGATCGGTAACATTTTTCATAAGATCTCCTCTTTCTGATTCTTATAGATAGACTAATTATCTATATTTTTTTATATTTATGCTGCATATACCGCTCCTAAATTTTTAAGAATTTTCATTATAGTCCCTAAATTTAATGGCTCTTTAAAATTTTCCCCTCAATGATAAAATATTTTACAATTTAATCCCTTACTTGCCCTCCTGATTTGTTTTAATTACTATACTTACCGACTTTCTAAAACTATAAAAAAAATATAAAAAAAAACTTTATCTTTCACTCAAACTTTTTATTTTTAAATACTGATATTTAAAATTTAGTATCTCAAATTAATGAATCAAAATCAACTGTATTATTACATTAATTTATGAATTTAAACTCTAGAATTTAAAATTTATAATTCAAATATTTCAAATCCACCACTCCCAAGTTCAAAAACAGGCCCACAGACCTAAGTAGAATTTGATGATGAGGTGAGCATTCTTATACTCTTTTTTTTTTTTTTTTTGGGTTCCAAATAAGATTTCCTAATATTAAGATGGTAACTAGTTTGGTTTACCATATAGCCTTACTTGGAATTAACTTTTTGTCCACCAAAAAAAAAAAAAAAAAAAAGAGTCACTCTTTTTTTGTATAGTTAATTTTAGGTAATGTCTTTTTCTGAATTTTGGATATCAGACTTTGAATATGGTATACTTAATCATTATCATTAATGAGGTAGAAAATAACTTTACTTTCTCGTAATTAATTACCAAAATACTCCCAAAATAGCCTTTCGAGAAGGATTTAACTCATATGTTTTTTTAATATTTATTTTTTGTGTCCCTAAATTAATATGATGTCTTATCAATTAACTAATATTTTTGCCCATTGTGATTAGATATACTATTTTAATTAACGTGTAATACTATAATAAGAGGGACATAAAAAAAGATGGGAACAAAGCACACAAGAGTGGAATCCTTTCAAGAGCTTTCATGTCCAACAAATAAATAAATAAATAAAAAGACTTACAAAATCTCGTCAAAGTCATATTGCAAACTAACTCATGCATACATTTTTTTTAAGGTGCTCATTCATGAATAGAAAACACCTAAATGATACAAATCTAAATACTATTGTACTAATATGACACAAAAATTTGATACCAGATCAATGTGACGTAAAATAAAACTAAATTTTGTATCATACTAATTAAAAATGAGAAATTTTTATCATGTTGATCAATTAATGGAAAAAAAGATGGCTATTTGGATAATTTTCTCTAAAGTAGTATCTTAAGTCCAACAACAAATTGTCGATTTTGTTATTTGGTATTTGAATACATGAAAACTGTTTTTCAAGGCAATGTTATTCCAAATGCAAATTTGACACATATGCTTGATGAAAAATTTAACATCAAGTACAGTACTATATCTAAAATTTTAGAATTTGATTGCTTATTACTTAATTAATGTGATTACTTGTCACTTAATAACTACAACACTATAATTCTTAAATTTTTTTAAAAATTAAATTCTTCATTTTATAATTTTAAAATTCAAGATTTATAACAACAATTCTATTTGACATTAGAAGTAATTTTACATAGGTATTGAAGAATAAAATAGTACAATACATCTAGCTTAATTTATAGAATTAATATTAACATTTTTTTTTTTTTGGTTCCACCACCGTAAAATCAATACAAGGAGGTGTTTGAAACTTCAAAGCAGTCAAATGTTAATTTTATTTGGTATTTTCTCTTCCACCATATGTCATCTTAATTGTTAGTATTTGCTTAAAAATGTCAAAATTATCAGCCTATTGCACATGCATGCAAGGAATTTTTAGGCTCTTTTTTTTTTTTTTTTTTTTTTTTTAATTGCACGCGTCTTAAATATCTTTTCCCTTGTAAAAATTAGGACCGCCTTACCCAAAAATTACAAAACTAAACTTTGGACATTATTGAATCGCAATTATGATATTTTTCATTTTCTTTTTCGACTAAGGCTAAGTTTGATTGGAAGGATAGAGAAAAGAAAGAAAAAAGAGAGTTGGAGGGACATGGATGGAGAGGATTATAGAAATCGCTCATGCTATATATTTTGATAAGAATGACGGAGAGTTAAAAGATTAGATAATAGTTATATATTTAATTACTATATTGTCAATTTAAATTTTTTAATTAAAAAAAAAACTTTTTTTAAAGGTAAATCTGTCTTTTAAAATTTCATACATAGAGGAGAGCTTACATCCTGCTATCAATAGAAGAATGTAAAATGGTGGGATTTAAGATTTATGGTTCTACAACTCCATTTTTACAGGGTTTGTGAAAAACGACTAGAGAAACTGAGTCTTTCTGAGACCGACTTAGTCTCTCCACTATGTTTGAGTGATTTCAGTGACATAGATTACTTGGTTCAACAGTGAAAATGCATAAGAAACCAATTTCACTCCTATAATACTTGAATATTTATGATTAAAAACTCTCACTTCATTATTATGAACTTAAAAATCAATGGTGGTCATCATTATATAATACAGAATCTGATAATGAAGAATCTGTAACTTTTCAAAAGTTTTTTTTTTTTAATTTTAAATATGTTATTTCGCTATATTATAGTTTTATGACAAAAGTTATGGAAGATCGGTTGATAGTTTTATAATATTCTAATCATCTAAAAAAAATTAATGAAATCTAATCCAATCATGAGATAATTTCATTAAAAACATTTGGTAATTTGTTAGATAATATTGAAAGAAAATAGTTGCATGGTCATTGTTACAATTAATTACAATTTTAATAATTATATGTTCAATATAATGACAGTTTAATGAAAAACAAGTAGAAGATATGTGGACAACTTTAATAATTGTAAATATCTTTAAAAAGTTCTACAAAAAAAAAAATCTCTTTAAAAAGTTAACAAATATTAATCACATAATAAATCTCTCCTTAAAAAACATATAATATATTGGGAATCAAATTCGGCTTTATCTAAGCCACTTGATAGTAATTCCGAATAATTCCAATAAATCCTACTATTAGCTAAATTTTGGTAATTAATCTTTCATATTTAGTATCAATAAAAAATTAGGATTAAAAATTCTAACAATTATAATTGTAAATTGCCTATAAATATTCCTACATATATATACCCTGTAACCTAACATATACTTACACTTAGCTTGGAATTGTCGCATCCTCTGTTCTTATCACTCAAAAATTCTCAAAGTCGTTCCTTGAAAAAAAAATATATATATATATATATATATTTTCTTTGAAGGAAAAGAAATTGTTCCTCCAAATTTTTAATTTTAGCAAATTACACCCCTAAATTTTAAAATAAAAAACAATTGAGTTCCAATAACTGATTGACGATATCAAATTGACAGTTTGTGCACAAAATTCCGCTACTTGATTTGTAAAATGACGAGATTTAACGTTCACTTGCGGATCTCATGTCCAAAACCGTCAATTTGATATGCTTGTTAACTATTGGTCCTCCATTGCTATGAATTATTTACATCCTCCCTTCGGTTCCTGAATTTTGTTCCTCTAGCCGGTGAATTATTTACATCCTCCATTCGGTTCCTGAATTTTCAATTTTGACAATTATCCCTAAACTTTTGATATTTGACAGTTTTAGTCCCTAACATTAAACTTAATAAAAAAAATTTTAAAGTTTTATATTTTTAATTGAGTAATTTGTCCAAATGGTCCCTGAACTCTCGGTTTGATCTTTATTTTTTTAATTTTGACCGAGACGACCCTAAACTCTCTAAATATTGACAATTTAAGAGGGCATTCTAATAATTTAACAATAATTAGTTTAACAAAAATAGAAAATAGAATTCATCTCTCTCTCTATATATATCTCTCTCTCTCGAGTCTAAGCAGGCAAAACCTAGGATGGAGTGAGGCGGCCAAAGGTCAGTAGGGGCCTAGGTCGCGCGGATCTGACGCGGGGTGGGGGTGCTCATCACCAGGGTGGTGGAGGGACCTCGGTGAGTTCGGCGACGAAGAAGGAAGCGAGGTATTTTTGAGTTCGGTGGGGTTGGGGGGCCGAGTTCGGCGACACGAAGAGGGAGAAGAAGGGGGGTCCGTCAACTAGGTCTAGGTGCCGGGTTCAACAACGTCGTGGGGGGGGGGGGGGGGGGGCGAGTCTTAAATACGTTTGTAGGGGGAGGGGATGGGGGCCGAGTTTGGCGATTTGGTCGGCGATGGGGGTAGGGGGCCAAGTTTTGAGTTCGTTTGGGGGGCGGTGAAGTTCAGCGAATAGGGGTGGAGGGGCCGAGCTCGGTACTTGGTCGACGACCGGGGGGGGGGGGGTTTGGTGACAAAGAAAGAGATTCTCTCTCCCCCCCCCCCCCCCCTTTTTTTTTAAATAAATGTATATTAGTGTGTGATATTGTTTTTGATAAGGGTATTTTCATATTTTGATGGTTAATTGGACTCATGTGATAGGGCATGTGACCTTTCCGTTAAAAACTTAATGGAGTTGGTTGAAAATAACTAAAATTGCCAACATTTGGAGAGTTTAGGGTAGTTTTAGCCAAAATTAAAAAAAAAAAAAAAAATAGGGACCAAATCGTCACCTTTGAAAGAATTCGAAAACCATTTAAGCCAATTACTCTTTATAATCATGTATCAATTCTATTTCAAAATGAAACTTTACAAAAATAATTATACGAGATATAAAACTACCTCCTTACTCTTGTTAAAAACCTATAAAAACTAAAATAATGTTTTACCTTTAATTTAATAATTTTTTTTATGGGATGAAATGCGATTATTTCGGTTAAATTTCATTAAAAAATGGTCGATTATAGTGTGATGGACAAATTTGCCACAAAAAAAATTTAAAAATTAATTTATCAAAATTAAAAGTTGACTTATTTGTATATATACCTCCTAAAATTTTCATATTTGACAATTTAGTACTTAATTTTTTTTATTGGCAATTAGCCCCCTAAATTTATAATTTTTGATAATTCAGTCCTTTTTACTCAAATTCGTAAAAATTTGAATGGTTGTTTTGCATATAACTTGCACATTATAGTCCAAGAAGAGCATTGTTGATCATTGTTGTTTAAGTTCAATAAAAATTCTTTTAAAATTTTGAATCTTAATTCAATTATACTCAAATTTAATCTTAAACTTTAAAAGAAATTTATATTGAAATTAAGCAAAAATTATCAACATTGTCCCTTTTGAGCTATAATGTGTAAGTATTGTGTAAAAAAAAATGTCTTAATTTTAATGAATTTAAATAAAAATGACTAAATTACTAAAAAAATTAGAAGTTCAAGGGGTTGATTGTCAAGAAAAAAAAGTTTAGGGACTGAATTATCAATTTTGAAAATTCAGAGGGCATTCATGCAAATAAGTCTTAAAAGTTTAAGGAACAAACTGAATAAGCAAACATTAAGATCGACAAATTATCCAAATAAGTCTTAAAATTCAGAGGGCATTCATGCAAATAACGTTCATACTTTAAGATCGACAAATTATCCAAATTCAGTGTGTAATTTACAAAAATTTATAGTTAGAAGTATGTTATATAAAAAATTAAAAATTTAGGGTGCAGCCGTGCAATTTACTGAAAAAGCAAACAAAAATAACAAAAAAAAAAAAAAAAAGAGGTTAGTACAGCTACGAGCATAGAATGTTTCACTTTTCTTTGGAAATACTAAACCAAAAAAAAAAAAAAATGAAAATCATAGAGAGAGAGAAATAATTGAAAAGGTCGTGGGATTATTTTAGAGGCTAATTATTATTAGGAAGAAAAAGAATCATTTAAAAAGAAAAATACCCCACGTTGAGTGGCAAAGCTTAAGTTGGTCATTGGTCGGTGATTATTACTAAACCGAAAGATCTAAAAAGGAAGCTGTACGCACGTGATTGCACTTTCTGGTTCTCTTTTCCAAATAAACTAAAGTAAACAAAAGAACAGAATAAAATTAATAATTTATTACATTATTTTGTTAAAAAGAGAATAAAAAATAGCAAAAGAAAAATAAAAATAAAAAGAAAAACGAAAACAAATGAGAGAGAAAGTAAGGACCACGGCGGGAGACAGAGCTTAGAGCACGGTGCTCGAGAAAGAAGAGAGAGAAAGAGAAAGAGAAAAGAGAGAGAGAGAGAGAGAGAGAAGAGAGAGAAAGGGAAATCTATCTATGTTACTTATAGCTCTGAATACTCCAGAGAGGCAGCAACAATAATAGAGAGGGAACAGGGCTACCTAATTTTACGGAGGTGGCGTGTTTTGTCAGCACTTTAGTCCGTACAACTTCTCTAGGTCCCACATCTTAATCTTTCTTTTTATATATATATATATTTATTTAATCAATTTTTTTAAAACCTTCATTTATTAATTGAAGATAAAATTTTTAAGTTGGAATTTATTGATTTTTTTAAATTAGTTATATTTTTTATTAATTTTTTAACACAAAAATGAAAAAAAAAATTGATATGAAAATTTTAAATTTCAATTGAAATATCAAACAAATCATTAGTGTTTTTCTTTTTCTTCTTTTCTTTTAACGTTGTCATTGAAAACACATCTCATCTTATAATATATCTATTATAGTCAAATATAAATACAATTGAATAATAAACTCATGTTCCATTTGAAACACGGGTGTCAAATGAAGGCTTTGTTTGATAATCAAGTTCAACTTCAATTAAAATGTATTTTTTTAGTTTGATTTTTGTCTTTTTTTTGAAAAGTTATCAAAATTATAATTAGTTTTTGAAAAGTTAACTAACTCAAATTTAAAAATTTCAACTCTAACTAGTGATCCAAACGGAAGCAAATTTTTAAGTTGAAGTTGGTTGACATTTGTCAAAAACTAATTATAATTTTTGTTAACTTTTCATAAAAGATAAAAACTAAGATAAAAGACTTAAGGGTCACACTTGAGAGGCAAACACATGCTCAACACAAATATTATATTTATTATTTTCTTTTTTTTAATCTACTTTTGCCAATCATATCAAATAGTCTTCTCTCACCAACAACACACATTCCATTTGAATACAATATAAGAAGAAAATATCTAAATGCATATTGTATTATATTATATTACATTTGAATACAATGTAGGATGAGATGGTATTTGTAAATGAACCATTAGTACTCGTTTGTGTGATAGAGCCAGCCTAATATTTCAGTAATAGTGTTTATTTTAATTTTGATTGGGGACAAAATGAGAAAATGTGAAAAGTTTTTAGAGGTAAAGGCCGGAAGCTCCAACTCGATCATTAGTGCATCCGTCTTGCTCTTTTGGATCATAGATTGGATTCGAATGTTTATTCAATATTTGCATTAAAATATAGAATTTGAACTATGTTTGTTTAAATTAAAATTAAGCCTATAACATTTGAATGTGTGAAAGTAAAAAAAATAAATAAATGAAATACAGATTTCTAAAAGCTGAAAATTTGATTTTGTATTTTAGTTGAATTATTGTGAAATGGTAAAAACGTTTAAATGCATTTCAATGTCTTATCATCAACTAAACACACATTATATTGAAGTTAAATAATAGTTATAGCAATCCAAATGGACTATTAGTGACTTTTCTTCTAAATTTTAAAAACTATCACTTTAGTCTCTGGTTAATAAGAAAAATTATATGAACTATGAACCTTGTAACATTTTATCCTGTAAATTGCATATTGTAATATTCAGTTCCCACTATCTATATTTTGTCAACAAAAATTCTCCATCTATTAGGGTTTTGACAGCAAAAATACATGTCAAAATTTTAATATCTCATGTAAGGGTATTTTTGGTAATCTTCTCTATTTAAATTTAGGATCTATTTTAAAAATTCTCTCTGAACTATAGCTCTTGTATCACTTGGCCCCCAAAAGTAGTTGAGAACAATCACCTTTTTATACCGCACGTGTCCTTTAGTTAAAAATTCTAATGTAATGATGTTTTTTTGTTATCGAATCGTTTTTAAGGAAGAACATATGATTTGAAATTTGAGAAGCAATGTGTTACCAGGTTGAGAATTTTTGTAAGTTATCCCTCTTTTATTTTACTTAATCCATTTCATTAGCCCTATTATTGTTAAAATCCAAGGAAAATTGTCACATTATCGCATTTAATCTCCTCTTTTTTGTACATTTTTTAATGGAAATATTACGTGGAATTAATTCAAACTTGAGAGGGAAAATTAATAGTTTTAAAGTTTATAGGACAAAGTACAAATAACTCTAAATTTTAAGGATATAAATAAGATTAACTTATTAATCTTTTTATATATATATAATAGCTTTGTATACATTGTTTTGGAGGAAAGTTCAATGATATTATAGTGAAAAAAATACTACAGCATAATTTTTGACGTGTCTAATTAATTAAAGCATCTATTCATCTATAATTTAATAATAAAAGCATATTTTGGGTCGATGTTGTTGTGTTTTTTTGTTCCTCTCCACAGTCTCCTCTTGTCTTCGTCTTTGTTATCATTAGGCTTTTTGTATGTTGGCATTTATGACAACTTTGTTAGAAAAATAAAAAACAATATTTTGTTAGCTAGCTTTAGGAAGTTTGGTAACTTAATCGTTTTGAAGATATAGCTAGCTGCTTGTTTTGGAAGTTGGGTAAGTTACTTGTTCTAGAAGCTGACATAACAGAGTGTATTTGACTTGGTTTATATAATCTACAAATTGGTAGTTTCTATTTTGATAAAAATCAAGTATGATTGTATGCATTGAATTGGAGATTATTTTTGGAATTTCATTTAAAAAGAGATTTCTAATTTAAGTAGGTCTCTATTTCCTATTTAAATTAGAAATTTAAACTTTCCCAAAAAGAGAAAAATCTTGCATTTGAAATCTGGAAAGTTAGAAGATTTTATTTCTAGAGTTTCTTGAAGGTATTTTGTGATTTATCAGCAGCTATTATAAAGGAAAATAAATATGGATTATGAAGGAAATTTCTATATTTGAATTTCAGAGTATTTTTGGAAGTGTTGCAACAGATCCGGAAACACTTTAAATTTTGAATTATTTTTTTTAATCCGAGATTTTGTGAAGCTTGTGTAGCTACTTATTATAGTCTCAAAAACAGATTGTGAACGCTAGTATAGGGAGAGTTTTACAGCATATTTTGAGACTTTGTCTTTTGACGTGATTTTCGTTCTTCGGGAGAAGACATTTTTAGTTGAAAAGAATACAACGTCAAGATGAGTGGTGCTCACCAAATATATCCGGCTAATAGGTTCAAGACGACCGACGGCAATAGGAAGAGGGATTCTTTAAGTTGTTTAAGTTTGAGTATACTTGTAATCATTTTGAGATTAGTAGAGAGTTTTATAGCTGGGCGTGTCCCCAAGAAATAGGTGTGACCAAACCTCATAAAAATTTTGATAATTTAATTTAATTGGCAATTTAATTACACTTGATAATTGATAAAAACGGATCTAACATTTATTTTTTCCGTTTGATTTCTCAGTTTCTTCCTCTTACTCATTTTATTTAAGCTTCATGTGACTTCGAGAAAAAAATTACAAAGAATGTGAAATGTGTAGCTTGATATTAAATTTGTAATTGTTAATGAATTTTCCCCCTTTTCTAGTCCATAAACGTGAACACGTTATTAAACCACGTTAGACCTTTGCGTTCTTTTCTCATTAAGATTGGGATGATTTTACTAGGAAATGCAAGTTGATCTTATTAATAATTTGAATTTGGTTTAGTCTTTTTTCTTGGCACTAAGATTCAAATGCGTGCACGGCTAAAACTTGCACTCTCAACGTGCATTCTAAAGAGCATTTTTTGCGATTGAAAAATGTTTATTATTGCACAAAAAATAATCGAGATAAGGAAAAATAAAAAAAAAAAAATCTTATAGTTATCATCCATCTACTTGTTCATTAGCATTGACTCTTCTTATTGTTTCTAAGAGTTTTTTCAGCTATGAATATTCTTAATATTCAGCGGCACAACTAAACTATGAGAGATAAATTGATAAATTACAATTTTATTAGTGTAATCAAGAAAAATATTTTCCTTAATTTGATAATGAACCAATTGTACAACGTTTTTAAAGTTTAAAAGCTGTGGAGGTTTTCTTTGAAAAAAAAAAAAAAAAAAAAAAAAAAAGCGCTGTGGAGGACAATCGTACTATATTAGTAATAAATTATATTTTTTTTCATAGATTATCTCTATATTATTTATATCATTTGTTGTAATTGTTAGTCATCAACTCATACAAAAATTATTGGTTCACCACTAGAGACAGGTATACAGTCATATTATTTGACATTCAAAATATTTGCTATAGAAATAGAATCCATACTTTTGTCTTGATATGCATGATATTCATAAGTTTAAAGCGCTTTTGGGTCTACTTAAATTTTTGTTGGACCTTTCTTTAAAGGACTTGCTCTAGATTTAGCCCTTTTGTGGTTTTGTTTTTAAGTGTATGGAATTCCATGAATTTTTTTAATTTAAATTTGGTCTTGCTTTTAAATGTTCTGTATTTGCATATAGCGTGAGGTACATATGTTTCCTCAACTATTTTAATCCTTAAGTTTTTAAGTGTCACTAAATCAGTCCTCGAACTATCAATTTCTCTCATACACAAGAGTCCTGTTATACAAACCACAATTAAAAATAGATGATTGGTTTACAATATGAAGATTGTGTACATTTTAATCAGAGTTAATTTTGTCAAATGATGGGATAATTTTGGTAAAGTGTTTTCTTTTGAAAATTGTGGGAAGGAAAAAAAAGAAGAGTCAACCACAATACGAACAAGGACAATATCAAATTTAACTCAAGAAAAATCGAGAGCGTTGAGGGTTAATTTCAAGTTTGATCCCAAAAAAAAAAACAAACAACAAGTCGTCTCATTTGGCTTCAAAATAGCACAAAACTCTCTTTATGAACTTGTTATAAATTGTAATTTTAATACTTTTTTCATTGATAACGCAAATTCGTTGGGTAGGCCCAAGCATAATTAAAATCAATAAAAGAAAAATTACCTTTTTTATGGACAAGCCACGTGACTTACATGTGATTAAAACCGTTAAAAAAGGTTGAATTATCAAAACTTGAAAATAAGTATTATTATTATTCTTTGTTTTGAGACATTAAAGATAAAGTAAGATAACTCTTATTTTTTCATGATCAAATTTGAAATTAAACCAAAAACTACAAATTTTACTCACATGTATATCTATACAAGTATGTGTTGTTCTTTTTTTTTTTTTTTTTTTGCTATATATAATTTTGATCATGTACTTGAACTCTCTGCTTAGTACAACGATGAATCAATAAGTATATGTCGTACGTGTCTGCAAGTGGTGCCTCTCTGATAAAAAGTCATTTAATATTTTAATTACCTTGTGATTTTGTGTGTGTGTGTGTGTGTGGCTAGAAAAACTAACACGTGATTATAATTAGAAGCTTTCTAAAAAATAATGATGTCTCTAATACACGCCAGAAGTTGAATAATTACATGATTTTCAATATATATATATATATATATATATATATATATATATATACTCCATGACATTGAATCATAGGAGACATCAAAAGTGTGGTGTGACAGAATATCATAATTAACAGGCTATAAGAGAGTGAATGTGATGGATGATGACAAAATGTGCTCATTTAGTATATTAATTATTTATTTTTCTTATGTTTTATTTAAGTTTGAGACTTAATTATGTAACAAGTTTTGGAAACCGTTGGGTCTATCTTTATAGGTGGGAAAGAAAATATTTGAATGAAAACTCTCAAAAATCTTAAGTCTTATATCATTAGAAAAAATGTTATGTCATTCAGTTATGAAAACTATGTCATATTTTCTGGTGACAGCCTAAATTCTTACTATATGTTGTTTGCTTCCTTCTTTTTTAATATTAGAAAAAGTTTAGATTGTAAAAGTAAAATTAAATAAATTAATAAGGAAATTGGCAATGGATTGTATGAGAATCGTATAAGGTCTTTAAAAAACTACCTATAAGCATATTTAAAACATCATATTTTTATTTTTTATTATACTGTCAAAACTTTTTTTAATATCGCATGATTCTAATGTGATATAAAAGATTTTATCAATCGGTTTTCTTTTTCTTTTCCTCTTTTCCACTACTACTCCACAAATGAATTCACCGTATAGATATAAAGAAAAGGGGATTCTTTAAATCAGAGAAAAAGAAACACGAAAACAAAAACAAAAAGCTAGCTCTACGTGTGTCAATTATTGCCTTTGCAGCCACATCAAAGATTCCACAGAGCTCTAAATTCAATTGATTTAGAAGGGTTTCAGCAAAAGAACAAAAAACAAAAAGACAAAACAACAAAAAAACAAAAAACAAAAAACTAAGAAGGGGAATGAAAAGGACAATTATTTTAATATATAGTTAAGGATTAAGGCACATAAATGTTGAATAGCAATGGTATTTATATAAAGAATTTTGTGTTAGAGACAATATATATATATATATATATATATATATATATAGAAGAAGAAGAAGAAGGAAGCATTTTGCTAATTACAATGCTGTATAAAACTTCACCGTCGAATTGCTGTCTAATTTACATGTTATATATAATATCAGCAGAATTAAGTTTTAGCCCCGCAATAAAATTTACTGTTTAAATTAATAAGCAAAGTTATTTGGCTCCATAGGAAGCCACATGAGAGTAGAGATGGTCCATATTCTAAAGGATATGAAATTTAGGATTTTATTTAGCCGTTGGAGTCGTATTAGGTTTTTGAGTTCTAAATAGCTTTCCAGTGATTAGCAGGCAAAAAAAAAAAAACTTTCTAGTGGAAGTGCATGTTTCTCAACATTAAATCTTATCAAAATCATATTAAAATAAAAATTTAACTATTGAAACACAAGTCGAATCAATGTGCTTTTTTGGATCTTACCATAAAAATCTCTTATTTCTTATTTTTTTAAGTATTAATTATAAAAATTCCTCATGAATCATAACCCCTGTAACACTTTGTCCACCAAGTTTCAAAATGTAACATCACCTCGCCCGAACTATGTTTCCTTAACAAATTTAGTCCTTTTGTTAGTTTTGTTTTGTTTTTTTGTTTCTTTGTTTTAACAAAAATTGACCTGTGGTTAACTTAACATATACAAATTAAGGAAATTTTAATAAGTCCTCATCTTTGAAATTAATTTAAATTAAAAACCTGATTTAAAATTCAGAATTATAATGATTAAGAGGATGACTTTATTATTGGAAATATTCAAAGCAAAACCAATTTAGTAGAAAATAGTAAAATTCTAAAACAAGATTCACAAGTATCCCGCTTTAATCACAATATATGTATATATATATGTGTGTGTGTGTGAAAAAAAAAAATTAGTTCATATCTTTTTTTTTTAAATTTGTGTGTGTATGTTTGTTTTTTATTTTCTAATTTTTCCATATCTGAACTTTTTTTAATGTATGAGTTTATTTATGTTTTCTAATGTTATTTTTTATTTTTGTTATATTTTGTATCCAAAAAATGTGCATTAGAATAAGGGTAAAATAGTAATTATACATTTGATATCTCAGTAACCCACTTGAATGTTTGACACGTGTTATTTTTGTTATTCTAACTAACATAAAGACTAAATATTTGTTAATGAAACATAGTTCGGGGGGCCTCGGTATTACTTTTTAAAATTTGGAAGGTAAAGCGTTATAATGATTATAATTTAAGGGGAATTTTTGTAATTTCTCTTATTTTTGATATAATTTTTATCTTGATTTGAAATATGCATTATCAATCAAATTACTTTGTCATAAAAAAATGATTTATTTCACGAATATCTCTTAAATTATAGACCTATTTTAAAATGCTTCTAAATTTTTTTAAATCGCTCAAACTATATCTCGAGAAACAAAAAACCATTCAAATTACCATCTTCGGCCATTTCTGTCTATTTTCTTAATGGATTTACTAAATTTGCACAACTATATTTTTTTTCTTTCCCATAATTATAGTTTTAATGAGAATTTATAAGAGAAATTTTGAACCTAAACTCAAGTTGACATAAGAACAATAATTCAAGGGCATTTCGAAATTACGATTGATGTTATTTTAGCAAATTCGTTAAGGATGTTGATGAATGTGGAGAGAATGGCATGATGAGCAGTTTTCTATACATCAGAGGTCATTTTTGAACAATTTTGAAAATGCAAGGGGTATTTGAGTGAGGTTGTATAATATAAGGGTATTCGTGCATAAATTTACCTAAAAAGTATATTCATGAATAAAATTAAAAAATTAAAAAAAAACACTTTTTTTATAAATTGTTCATTTAGTCGCTCAACTTTTAATCTTGTATAACTTTGATCCTTAAACTCTTTTTGTTGCTGAATTGCTCCTAAACTTTTAAAATACTGTTACAATAATCCTTTCCATCAATTTTTGAATGCAATCTATTAGTAACTTGGTGAAAAATAGGTGTTAACTATGGATTCCGTCAAAAAATTAACGAAAACGATTATTGTAGGCTATAGCAACATTTTTAATAATTTTTTTTTTTTATCATTTTAACTACAAAAAAAGAACAGGAATACCAATAAATTATTAAAATGTTATTATAATAGTCATTTCTGTTACTTTTTAAACGAAATACGTTAGTAATTTAGTAAAAAAAAATGATATTATCTAACGGATTCTGTATTAAAATTTACATAAAGGACTAATATAGTAAAATTTTAAAAATTTAAGGATATTCCAATTACAAAAAAAAAAAATTCATAGAATAAAATTACACAAAATTAAAATTTAAAAATCAATCTAACAATTTACTTTTTTTTTGCCTTTCTTTTGTAAAATCAGAATTCAGAAAAGAAAAATTAAAGAAAAGTTTCAATTATTGATGGAACCCCTGTCAAAGACTAAACAGAAAAATAAAATAAAACAAAATTAAAAAGAAGGGCACAGTTGCCAAGAAGAAAGAAAAAAGATCAAGAATGTCACAAATCTCAATGGGATCAAGTTTTGATGGGAAATAATAGTCCGTCTTTTATTTTCTTTTGTCTTTGTCTTGAGGGAAGTCACTGTTTAGTGGTCAACGATGAGCAGGGGCCAAGATGGGGACTGGACGGTGGATTTTGAGAGTTTTTAATTTTATTTATTTATTTTTTGACAAACAAATTTTTGGATTTAACGTTTGTGATGTGACTCGGATGATTGCCCCCAAGCCAACCTGTCTTTCTTTCTTTTTTTTTTTTTTTTTCTCTTCTCATTTTTTTGAGTACTGTCAACATCCAAAGAGGCCATGTTTGCTTAAACCCTATTTATTTTCTATCCCTCCTTTTTTTTTGTTAAATAAAGAAAAGAATGATATAATGATAGAGATAAACATATCCAGATAATTTAAAAAATGAATGTCTTCCTGGAAAATATATGAATCTCTTATAAAATAAATTATCTATATATTCATATCAATATGATAGAAATGATTCGAATTTAAACATTTATGGTACTTTTGAAACTAAAATTTAAGATGAAAATTTTAAATTAAATTAATTAAAATTTTAAAAATTAATCATAATTTTTATTGATTTTTTTTAATAAAAAACGAAGATAAAATAAAGGTTTAATATGATAAACGAATATCTTATCAACTCCTGGACGTTGGCCTCCTCTCTTTTCTTTTGCCTTTTTTTTTTTTTTTTTTCAACACCTTTTTCTCTCCTTTTCCTATTCCCTTCCGGGATTTGTTTTTTCTTTTTCCTGGTGAATTCCCGTCCGGGATTTGTTCATTCAAATTTCCAATCCTTCTCAAGTCCTATCATTCTATTAATGGCCCCTTTAAGGAGAAACGACATTATTTGTCAGTTTAGTGTCCTAGGAGCTAGCCGGTAGGAGGAATTAATGGGGATTGCATTTTCTTTTTCTTTGATATTTTTATGGCAGAGTACTTTTTATTCCCATAAATTTTTTTAATCCAACCTTAATAGCAAATTAAACAACAGAAATAAATGACATTTAACTGGTAACAAATTTAACTCTAACTAAATTATATTTTTTCATATTAATTTTTATCTTTTTTTTTTAAAGTCAATAAAATTTATAATTAATTTTTAAAAAATTAACCAACTCAAATTTAAAAATTTCATCTCATCTCAAATTCAAACCCAAACACCAAACGAACCCTTAGACTTTATTTGTCATTTAAGTTCAGCTTCAACTAAACTGTATTATTTCATATTAGTTTTTATCTTTTTTATAAAGTCAATAAAATTTATAATTAATTTTAAAAAAGTCATCAAACTCTAATTTAAAAATTTTATCTTCAACCAGCAAACCAAACGCAAATTTAATAAGCGAGAAACGAACCCAAACTAAAATTGGATTCATTTATATATCTTGAAACTAATAACTTTTTGAATATGAAGTTTACAGACACATTTCTATTCCAGATGATTGGCGATTATTTCTTTTCGCATGTTCTTGAATTTTCTAATTTGTACCAAGATCTTAAAACCATAATATTCATTTCTTTCTAAAAAAATATATGTATATATGTATATATAAAATTATCAAGTTTCTCTCTTGGCTTATATTTCCTGTTGTTCGAAACCTCTTCAACACCTCTAGCTACATCTGAGTAAGGCATAAAAGTACTTCAATGCTTGTTATTATATTGTCTTCTTGATTTGATGAGTGTGAATGCTCCTTCTGCATCCTCAACCTAATCCGCCCAAAAAAGTTTTGTAATGGCATTGACTTCATCCATGGCTTAATTAACTAATTGATAATTTTCAACAAAAGACGGTTTGATTTCAACGGTACCACGTAATTCATCGGCAATAATTATTAAGTCCCTCCCTGAAATGGTGTTTTGGGATAAGCGTCTTGATATATTTTCCTCTCGTGAGATGTCCATAATGTCTGGTTAGACATTACCACTGATTTATTATTTGATAAGACTTCTAAATCAGAGATCAATGAACCATAAATAGAGGAGGCCGAGAGCTCCTTGATTGTAAAGAGGTTGACATTTGTAGCTTGGAACTGCTGGGACCTACGAGTGGAATGCTCTTATTTTAATCAATACTGGCTATATTTTGTATTTTGATCCAACAAAGGCTTGTTGGATGGAGTATTTAGGATTTTTCTCCATAGAGGAATCTTTGGTTTAGCTTGTTGAACCTTTTTTGGGCGATAAACATAAGTTGTTCTGTGAAAAAAAAAAAACAAAACAAAACAAAAACCAAAAAAAAACAAAAACAAAAACAAACAAACAAACATGAGTTGTTATGTGGGTGTTAATAGTTTTTTTCATTTATTTGATTCGGTAAATTCCACAAGTTGATTTTTATCTCTATTTAGCAATAGAACAAATATCCGATTAATTAAATGATTTCATCGTGGTTTCTTAATTTTTCCACAATAATAGTGTATTTTAAAGGATGGGCTATATCAAAATTAAATACATGTCTGGCATAGTGTCTATAATTACCTTTCGTTATGTTCTTGTCTAGCTTTAGAGGAGTAACAAAGGCCATAGGTAATTTCAAAGAGGGTCTGTGTATCCCAATATTCACATTATTGTATTGTAACAACTAATTAATTTTAATATAATATTTTTACTGATACTTGTCTTTTACGTTAATAGTATTAAATAATCCATGTTACAAGATTCTAATAGAAAATTATATATAAAAAAAATTAATAGTTATAAGATTCTAAATAAAATATTATAATTGTCGGATTGAAGACAATTCTTTTATATATATATATATATATATATATAACTGGCAAAAATTGATTATTTGAAACAGTGCTCATAAGAATTTTTCCATTTCTCTTCAGATTTAGCCAACTTTTTTTGTCTGATGTAAAATGACGATGGAAATTTAGGCAAGGTGACAGATTGAAATAGTTGATATCGAGAAGATCATTACGCATCTTATAGGTTGGATTTAAGGGTTATATATATATATATATATATATTGCATTCAAATTGAATGTATGAAGCCAAATTTGTTTTTGAGAGAGAGAAAATTGCGTGACGTTGATTTCTAAAAAATGAAAAGTTGGATTTTAATTTGAGTTGCAATTAAGATTCAAAGTGGTGATCGAACCACTTATATGAATTATATATCAAACTTTCTTCAAATAACATATGTGTTTGGGAGAGAGAAACGGATCAGTGTAATATGAATAAAGATTTGAGTTAAATTGAAAATTTTAGTCCGCTGTATAAGTAAGTTTATCTGAATTATCAAACTTTCTTCAAGTCACACAAAATATCACTCTTTAATATTTGTATTTGTTTCCTAACACTAATAAAGTAGTATTAGTTATATTAGTAATAATTAGAGAAATTACCAACAAAAAAAAAAGGGCACAAAAAATACCTACCCAAACCATTTATAACATGTCTCTAAAATGTTAAATTGTTCATTGCATCCTACTTTATACGTTATTTTGTAACTTTTTTTGCTCTAATTAATATTATAAGATTTTCATAAACATGTCTTTTCTTTTATGATTATTATTTTTTTCCTTTTTGCCTAGAATTCATAAACATGTCTTAGTAGCCGAAATAGTAATTCAGAAAGGTTTTCTCCGTTCAATCTCTCTCTCTCTCTCTCTCTCTCTCTCTCTCTCTCTCTATGTTTGAGGCCTATTTGTCTTCTGTTTCTCCTATAGATTTCTTCTTCTTTCGTTTTTCTTTTCTTTCTTTTTTTTTTTTTTTTTTGGGTGATAAGTTTCTCCTAGACTAATCAATACAAATTCTTGAACAAATGTCGGTTTCTGGTTAACCCAAAAAAAAAAAAAGGAGAGATAAAAGAATAAAGGCTGGAAAGAATAATAGTAGTACGTGCTCCGCAGCTTGTATAGCACAAAAGAATCACTCGAGTATAAGGAATAGAAGGTACAAGTGAATACGTTTTACTAATAAGATATATAATCTCTACTTAATTAAATTGTATAACCAAAAACAACAATTTCAGCATATTAAGGAAAAAAGCAAAATATATCATTGCTTGATGATTCAATTTAACTTCTGTGTTATCATAGAAAAAATAAATGTCAGTTTTTTCTTACTTTTAATTAAAATTTGAATGCAAGATTTTTGTATGTGTTGAGATGAGAAGAGAATGCTAACATAATTGGGATATTTTTCACGTCTCTCTAATGATATTATTTTCTCTTGTTATTTACATATTAGAAAAAGACAAAATTTATGATAGGAATTGTATTATTTCCTAACTGTAGGTAATATTGTTTTAGTCGTTAGATTAAATTTTTAACACGATCTAATCTGTGAGTATCTGTTTAAAAAGTGACAGCACAATTCACAAAATGATTTTCAGTTATAATTTAATCAGTTAAAAAATTAATCCGACAACTAAAAACAATAGCACGTACTAATAGGTTTGAAAGTATAGTTCTTATCATTAATTTTTCCCAAGTAAAATATCAGTGCTTGGAAACGAAGAACAAATGTGTAAAGTAGAGCATGAGGCAATTAAAAAGATTTTTAACCGTTAACAAGGCGAAGCAAAAAATCTTTTTAAGTAAGTGCACCATGCAAAAAAATTAGAGATACTATCAATTAAATACAGATAATATTACATTTTTTTTAATATTAAGTGGGGTATAATTCAATTTTTCTTATCAGATTTAGAAAGTACAATAATTTAATTGAATTTGATTATCTGAAAGTAAGAAATTGTATTTTTACTTGTAGAGTAATTTTCCTGCTCTAGCTGCCAAAAGAATTATCCAAAAAATAAAACCATTTTCCATGCTGATTAAAACCAGTAAAAAAAAAAAAAAAGGTTGCCGTTGAAGAGTGGAAATACCAAATTGCAACTTGTATTGATAAGTCAAAAAAAAAAAAAAAAAACTTGTACTGATATGTATGACAATTTTGTATTCTTTTAAAACACATAACAATTGGTGGTAAAATTTATAATTAACTAGAAAACTAGTGAAGTGATATATAATAAAATGAGACGGACTGTTATTCGACATATATTTTTTATGATATGTTGTATCAATTAAATTATTTTAATGTAATATTTTTTAATTTATATCATATGATAATATTTTAAATAAGAAATTATTATGTTATAAAATTTTAAATAAGAAGTTATATATAAATTGATTAATTATTACAAATTTTTAATTAAAAAATTATAAAAATCGGATGACAGGGATACATACAGAATACAATATGTTTCCATAATAAAAATAGGGATAAATGAAAGCAGTAGCCAGTTGGAACCTAGCAGAGAAAAGCAAGGAAGTGAAAAGATAGGGTGCTTTGGCGTTCAAGTAGGCTCTTTTAAGGATACTACAAGGCTAAAGATCAAATGGGGCAGTAGTGAAAGTTAGATTCGACAACGACTTGTCCAAAATTCTTCTTCCTAAGAGAAACCCCTATATCTATATCTATATCTATATCTATATCTATATATCTATCCCCTGCTTTAGCTTGTGGGCATAACTTAGGCTAAGGCTAATTCGGTAGCCACAGATCATAGCGACTGCACTACGCCTTCATGCATGGACCCCCACCACCTCCCTAAAAGCTAAAAGCCCTAATGATCAAACCCCTTCAAGTCATCATCTATACACATATCTGTCAATATATAGACACACACACACACACACATATATATATATGTATTTATATATCTATCTATACATATATATGTGGACTATAGTCAACCACCTCAACCAAATCTATATTATTCAAGATTTCTTAGATTTTTTTTAAGCTTGCCATTTTGTATGACTATAGTCAACCACTATAATCTCTTTTTTTGTTTCTTATTTTTATTTTGACATTGATAGATGAATAATACTAGCGGAAACGCATACATTTTTACACACACACACACACGACTTCTTATAGCAAATGAAAGTATTCAAAGTAATATTAATATTGGAATTTGCATGCATATATATATATAGTGTATTTAGGTATGTGTTTGTCATTAATATTCAACAATTTTGAGACAGAGATAATTCCCCGAATTTAAATTCCCCAAAACCATAATCAAAAAGAGGGGAAAAAAAGAAGAAGAAGAAGTATCTTGAGTTCTGATTATTGCTAGAGTGAAAAACTGACTCCATTATAGCCAGAGGGATGGGCACTAAGCCATGGACGACAGACAATTTATTTGCCCCAAAAAATATAAAAGGACAGGCAATTTACTGAAATTAAAATGATAAATAAAAGGGGATATTCAGCATGGAAAATATATATATATATATATATATAATTCTCATTTCCACCAAAAAAAATATATATGTAATTCTCAGAGTACTTCTCTTGTGCATATATGTTTAAATATGCATGACTAGTTTGGCTACAATAATATACTAAAGTTATACTTCAGTTAGTTTTTGTTTATAATAAATGTCCCAAGAAAAAACAAAATACGCAACAATCAAACTTTTGAAATATATTATAGTCTAAAAGCTGAAAATGCCATCAAACTGTTTTTCTTATTGAAGCATTTCGTCCAGGGTATAATATTATTTTAATTCATGGACATCTCACTTTTCTCTGTGGCGTTACCAAGTTTTATTTTATTTTATTTTATTTTCGCAAATGGCATGTATAGTAGTTTACGTACATTCATATAGATGTTCACATGATCATCCTTTAAAAAAGAATAAAATAAAAATGCAAAATTCTTTCACATATGTGTACCACTTAATTTTTTAGGGTAAATCCTATTTTGTCTTATTTTGAATTGTGAAAACTCTCAGTTTATAATTTGAACTTTAAAAATAATCCTACTTAACCTTTTTTATTAGTATTTTTTTTTAAGAGTCGTATTAGGGACACTAACTCTAATCCTAAATTTTTGAGTACAAACCCATGTGTCATATTTTTATTAACAGATACAATCAATTGATATGATAATAATTTAAACACTTATTAATAAAGATACAACAATTCATATGTCACATAAATTGATACTCAAAAATTGATATTATAGTTTGTGTTCTTTGTATTTTTCTTTCTTTTTTATAATAGATAGAAAAATAGAAGGTTAAATGTGGTCATGCAAATTTTTTTAGATTCATTTTTATCTTAACTCTAAGAAAAGATGTTAAGTAAGCCAATGCCCCATTAGCAAAAACGTAAGACCAATGCCCATTTTTTCGTATGTACTTTTTAACATAGATTTTAATAAAAGGATTAAGTGGGTTTTATTAAAATTGAAAGAACAAAGTAAGAGTTTTAAATTCACTACATAAAATGAAAATATCTCAAAAAATTAGGAGGTAAAACTTAGACCGCTAAAAAAGTTTACATTATGATCACCTTACTTTTTTTTTTTTTTTTTTTACAAGTATTATGATCACCTTACTTAATAGAATATAATATTTCTGTCCTAGGTCACTATAACGAATCATTACTGTCAGCATAATAATAAGAAGCTGCGTATTAGCATTGAACACATTTTTTCAAACCTGTTTTGTGAATTTTTTTGAATTGATAAGTTATTCTCTATGCTTTAAATTTTGGTAAATTATATTTAATTTTAATAAAAGTTAACCACGTACCTCTAAATCGACGAACGATGTTAAATTTATTTATTTATTTATTTTTATATAAGTCTGTTTACAAACTTTAATTTTTTTTTTTTTTATTTGGTTGAAATGCTAGAGCCAAGGGTAGCACCAATGTGTTGCAAGCTTTCATGAAGGCTAATTGTATCAGGATGTTCCTACAAGGAGGGAACTTTAACGTTAGATTCTCATTTTCCACACTTGAAAAAATTGAACCTCTCGATCTTTCTGCTATAAATGTGTATTACTATGGCTGAGCTAAATAATAATCAGCTAGAAGTCTGGCATAGTGTGCATAATTACCTCCCACAGTGTTCTTGTCTGGTTTCAGAAGAGTGCCAATAGAACCGAACCAGAATTGTGCATTGTGGTTTTCTACTTAAAATGATTAAATTATGGAGTAGTAAAGACTTTGATTGGCTTATAAGTGTCACGAATTCTCTTCTAGTCAGCAACTGCATAGAAGTTGTAATTTAGTGGGGTGCTCCACTTATGAGTACACTAAATTCCTCATCCTGAAGGCACTTGCAGTCTATCTGTCTCGTGAGATTGTGTGTGTTCTTGCTTATGTGAGTAAAAAGAAAAAAACTAATTTACCTTAAATTGTATATTTGAATTTGGAAAATTTGTAGTAGTATTTTTGTTTTGTTTGAAAATATTTTCTTGGAAATGAGATTTCCGTCTTTAGATGGGACGTACATGTTCGCTAGGTCTAAATTAACAAGAGGTTAAACTAAATGAGGTATATTATGATAATTTAAAATTTTAAGGATGAATTATCAAAATTAGAAAATTTAAAGAGCAAGTTGTTAAATAATAATAAATTTAAAATTCAACAGTACTAAATACCATATCTCACCATATCGTAGGTGTATAGTTACCTGTGGCAGAGAATAATAATTGATGTACAATAGAACATTGTTATTAGTCATTAATCCATAACTAATTAACACTGTTAATTATTAGAGCATATGCGAAGAAACATACAATTTCTAGCGCATTCAGCCATATCAAAGATTTGTGGGGAATCCCCAACAAACTCCTTGGGTAATATAATAAAACCAGAACTACCTAATTATAATGGGTGCTAGTGACTTTGGGTGAAGTACAAAATAGTCTTATGAAATGGCTATAGTAATGCAGCTCAAACAATCCTCTTATAGTGTTCAATATTGCCTTATATATAATAAACCGTCTGATATAAATTTTACGATCTTGATTATGCATCTTGACTTATTTGATACAAAAATTTTAACAAATAAGTTACCAAACCTTGTCATTATCTTAAAAAATAAATAATTAAAAAGAGTTAACCATCAAAGCTTCAACTTCTCAAGGTGGTTATTCTAAATAATAATAATAATAATAATAATAAATAAATAATAAAACCTCAAGGTGGAGTCGACAAGATAAATGACATTATTTGTATCATTGTAGTAATATATAATTTTTTAATTAAAAGATAGATACAATACAAGAGTAACTAGATACATCAGATGTTTCGTTTAGGTCGGATCTTCGTAAAAACTTGAATTTCTTTTCTTTTTTGCTTGTTCTGTTTTTTTTTTTTTTTTTTTTTTTTTTTTACAATGTTCCAATCAAACTTAATTATACTTTTTCTTAAAATAATCAATATATAACTTTGTTAATTCTTGAACGAACAATGTGCTTTACCCGAGTTAAAAATAATTGTGGAACTAAATTTTTGCTTTTGATCAAACTACGTTCTTTCTTCTGTTAAATAATCAATTAGCAAGAGTTAAAATGAATGATAAGAGATGGAGTGAGACTCATAGGTGGAAATTAAAAAGTAATGAAAATTAATTAAGGTAATATTTAGCTAAAAGTTTTTTTTTTGGCGGAATTAATGAACAAGCAGCGTGCTGTTTAGGTTTATTAACTTTATTTGAGATCTATTAATTAATTTGAATTTGATTATAGTATGGACTAGATTTTTAGTTATGTCCTTTTTTGATCCAAGAGCATGCTTGTATTACTTTACCATTAAATTTAATGCATGTTACCTAATCTAATACCCCTTTTCCCACTACCATTTAATTTAATTCTCCAACAGTCGATAAATGTATGCATAATCCATATATACCTAACTTAATTTGTGATTCCTCATCTTATTATAATAAAAATAGTGATAGGGGTTCCGATTTTAAAGTTTTTTTTATACCAACTCACGTGACGATAATAAGTTTATCATCTTTTCTTTTTTTGTTATTTTCCCTCCTTAAATTTTGGATTGGAGGGGATTTGAATTCTGCTATCATTTTTGTTAGAATTAAATATGAAAATATCACTAAATTATGATTTTAACTATAAATTAATTGTCAAATGCAGGTATAATTTTAAAATAATAACTGACATATAGATTTTAAAACACTTAATAATAAAAAGAATGACAATTAACGTATCACACAAATTAATATTGAAAACTACGGAAATAGAGTTAGGGGTCTCTAAGTTAAAGTATGACAATAACATACTCCTATGTTCATAATCTTGAAAAGTTTTTTCTTGAGCAATTTTCTAGATGAAAACGTAAAGCTGATCTTGCTCTTTTGAGAACAATGTTAATTTTTTATTTTCCTCAAAACGGAAAACACACCCATCTTTATCTCGAATTGATTGTAGTCATGCGCCCAAAAAAAAAAAAAAAAAAAAAAAAAAAAAAAAAAAAAAAAAAGGAAGTTTGTCTCCATCCATGTCACAGATTTGTACTTAAAGCCTAAAAATCTGTGGATTTTAGCACTTTTCCTTTATCATACAATGATAAAAGTAAAAGTACCTCTCTAGTTATTTAATGGTTTTTTTTCTCCTGCTAGTTAACCTAATAATTATGTACAATATGTTGCTTGGGATGTCAAGTATAGCCCATAGTTATATATGTTCATGCAAACCACTTTGATTAACCTAACTAGCAGGACTTCATGCAAAGAACCTGAATCTTCTCCCACTTAGAAAATTAAGGCCGATCTACAATGTTGTTTATTATAATAATAATATTAGTTTTTCGTGGTTCGTTTTTAGTTCATATCTTAATGTACTTTTGCATGCCTTTCCATAACTTCTTTAGTAAATATATTTTTAAAAAAGGTTCAAAGTATGTTAATTTACCAAAAAAAAAAAAAACAAATTTTAATTTAAAAAAATGATCATTCAGTTTTATCTGAAATGATCAAATCATTGATTGATTAGATAATATGGTCGATCAGTTATTGACATTGAACATGATAAATTAATGATTTCATTGATTAACTCTTATTTCAATTTAAAACTTTTTTTTTTTTGGTAAGTAAGGAATTATTTCAATTTAAAACTTGATTTTAAGGGTATGGTGTCCTATGACTTTCAGTAATTAAAAAATACAAAATAAAAACAGTTCTAAATTTTGAACTTTTACAAAAATTCTCCACTTACAACCTATTCAGCTCAGCCCAAGAGGGCATCTAGAGGCAACAAGACTTGTTAGAAAAGAAAGTACAAATTCTTATAAACTGACACACGGCATGCATATAAATTATGCATATTTGAGCAATTAAGGTTTCACTAATTAAGACAATAATAATTGTGGAGGTGCTTTCCATCGGCAAAACTCAAAAAAGAAAGGAGAAGACATAAATGTGGGTCTTCATTGAAAAAGAAGTGCTTTTTTCCAACCAAACACTTTGAGAGAGAGAGAGATAAAGAGAGAGAGAGAGAGAGAGAGAGAAGAGTTTTGTGCATGGGTTTTGCTTTGAAAAAGAGGAACTTGGGCACACGTTTATGTATACAACAACTACAAGATCTTTGTGTGTGTGTGTTCTTTTTTTTTTTTTTTTTTTTTTTCGTTCTTTTTCTTTCTTTCTTTCTTTCTTTTGGGTAAAGAAAGATGAAAGAATGGAGGAGACGAATTGAATGAACCTAGAGAGAAGTGTCTCGAGCAGACTTGAGATGAAGAAGATTTGGTGGCCCAACGGCAAACCAAAGGGCGAAAGCTCTCCACATGTGGGGGGCCGAACACCCTTTTTCTCTTTACCTCTTTCACGTGCCCTAACCATTCAAAAACACTTCCCTAAAAAAAAAAAAAAAAAACCCATGTCTTGTTTTTTACCCTCACATATATTCAAGTACAATGAGTTCCTATTTTCTACTTGGAGGCTAAATTTCTACTAGGTAAAAGGTTCTATTCATGCAATTTATGCAAGTTTGCCGATTTGATAATCATTATTGATGGTCTCTGTGAGCTCCTGACCTGTTAGTTGTTAAAGATTCATGGATATAATCTTTTGTCATCCTATCGGTAGTCTCGGTTGCTACTTAACCTTAACACATTAAACAGATGACGTGAAGACACCATTAATCTTCTTTTTTTTTACTACAAAAAAAAAAAAAAAATTTTGAGTTCCTATTGTCATTTGAACGATACTATTTATTATCACTAATGATGCAATCTAACCCCGTCTTATAAGATGAAAACCATGAAAATTCTACATGATGTTATATATGATCATTGTATCACTAGTTATGATAGATGGTTTTTTCCCCCCTAATATCCCGTAAGTTGTGTTTTATCAGTACACATTTTTGATTTCTAAAAGCTTTATATACTATTTTGTTGGTTTGAACGATTGAGAAGGAATAACAGAAGAACAACCCCAGAATTTTCGTTACAAAAGTGAAGATCTCAGATCAATTTTTGTACTTGAAAACTGTAGAACAGATCCGTTTGTTTCATATTTGAAAAAGAAAAATACTGTAGAAAAATATTGCATTGTGTTCAAATTTATTACTCGTCCGGTTAAAGTTAGAACTATAGTCAATGTCCTTAAAAAAAAAAAAAAAAAAAAAAATTCCAAAGGAGTTTTTTCTATTTATCCTTGAGGCACGTTCTTTATAGTTCTATTTTATTTTTTTAAAGTTCTTTTCATATTCAATGACAGCTAAGCAATCTTGGCATTCCAAAGTTTCTGTACGATTTTTTCAAACATCTTCTTATTTAATTTCTTTAATTTTTTTTTTTATCAAATGTTTCCTCCTCAGTTGATCTCATCTCTTTTTTATTTATAATTTTATTCTTTAAATATACTTATGGTGCTTTAGTATTCAGGTTAAATTTGAATTAAAATGAAATTTTTAAATTAAAACTAATTGACTTTTAAAAAATTAATGATAATTTTTATTGACTCTTTCAGAAAAGATTAAAAATCAATCATAAAGTACAGTTGAGTTTAAAATAAACTCAAACACTAAACTAAACTGTACTTTTTTCATCATGTTTTTTGTCTTTTCTGAAAAAGTTTTTTATCTTTTCTGAAAAAGTCAATTAAAATTACTATTCAAACTTAAAAATCTCAACTCAACTCAAACTCAACTTATACACCAAACACCCCCTAAACGTAAATACTTTGGAATTCAGGTTCTAACCAAAAAAATTCAAACTCACTTTTTTTTTGTTGTTTTTTTTTTCCCCTTTAAAAGTTAACAAATTTCTTAATTAATTTTTTAAAAATTAATTAATTTTAATATAAAAAGTTCCAAAGCAGATCGAAGCCTCAAATATACCCTAATATCAAATGCTTAGTGTGAAAAGAAAAATGATTTAATGAAAACTGTCTTTTAATTTTTTTTATTGGAAAACTGTCTTTTAATTAATTCATTCAGAATCTAGACGAAGTCAATAATTATGAAGCAGCTGATGGAAGGAGGAAAAACACATATTCTTTATAATTTTAGACTTTCTTTAACATTTAAATTTAACTTTAATTAAAATTAGGTTTTTTCATCTTAATTTCTGTTATTTTTCAAAAAATTAATAAAATTTATAATTAATTTTTAAAAAAATTAACTAACTCAAATTTAAAAATTTCATTTCCTAACTAATAAATTAAACTTTTAAGTTTAGCTGCTAATAACTATATTTGTGGATATGTTCGGTCATGTCATTCACATCATGAATAGAGGAAATATATATATATATATTAAAATTTTTAAGTTAAAATTAACTAATTTTTTTAAAAAATTAGTTATAATTTTTATTAACTTTTCAAAAAAAAATAAAAATAAAGATAAAAAATATAATTTAGTTAGAATAAAATTTAAATGTCAAATGAAATCTTAATTCCTATTAAAACAAATTTAAACATTATTATTCTACTTCTACCAAAATAACATGAATATTCCACGTAGAAATTTATCCACACAATAATTTTCTTTTTGTTTTGTATTTTTTGCTGAGATCATCCACAATGATTTATGAGGCTTAACATGGACTTAGCTCGTATTCATAAAAACCAGTTCAAACTTGGCTGCAACACGTAACTGATACAGATCTTGATTCTTGATACACGCAAGGGCTAACTTCCTAATGTTCTATAGTTAATTTTCACGAATTAAATTTATGTCTCAAAGGACATTAAAATTGTTTTGGTGTTCATTTAAAAAAAAAAAAAATGTTTTTATTGTTTGTTTGTTTCTTTTAAATAGTTGGTTTTTGATTTAAGAAAAATGTTGTAATGACGGATAAACATCATTTAATGCAAGAACATATGTGTTGGCTCTTTTTTTTTTTTTTTTTTTGCAAAATAAATATTGTTTAAATAATGTTTTTATTTTTTCTCATTAAAAGGCGTGCGAAAATATTTTCCTAATCACTTAGCTTGAATTTACTTCACTAGTTATAACTAATTTTGTGGATTGAAATTATTTAATTTTTCAAAATTAATTAATATTTTTATTGACTTTTCATAAAAGATAAAAATGAGTTAGAAAAATTTGTTTCAACCTGTGAATAATGGAGCTTTTAGAAACAAGATCAAATACCACCTAATTACTCCTTTTAATACAAGGAACGTGTCTTTATTGATAAAAATGCATGTAGTTATTTTTTTAGTTTTTTTTTACACGACAAGTATGATAAAAATCATATCAAAATAAGAAAATATACTAAATTAATATAATCCGACATAGATTCAATAATTAAAAAAAAAAAAAAAAAAGAATCGGACCATTGGAGTCCCTACCAAGAAAAGAAAACAGCTTTTGATGGATCCAAATCAAAGAGGATGGATGAGTTGCAAAATTTGCAAATGATCTTTAGGACAATGATGCGAAGCCAAAGTGCATTATACAATCAAAAGATAGATATACACATATATACATATACATACATAACTATAAGCTTACAAAAATAACAGAGTCTGACAGTCTTTCACCCCCCATTTTGCTTCTTCTGACATAACTCAATCCAAAACGACAAAAACATTTTAGATTTGGGACTGTAGACGGACTCCTACTTGGACTCCACGTTTAATTAATGAAAAAAAAAATCAAAAATCCCAAAAAAAGAAAGAAAAAAAAAAAAACCATTAGTTTTGTTTTAGAACTGTGTGGAGTTTGGAGAGCGCGTGTGGTAGACGCACCATGCCCAAAAAGCTCTCCCCTCTCCTTTGTTGACGCGTGTGGTAGACGGCTCAGAATGCTATAGCCCACGCGCTATAGTAGGGTGGATAAAACACGCGCTAGGACAGAGAGAAGAAATCTAAAGAGACTCCCCGAAGAAGTAAGGGGTCATTTTGGAGAATTTCAAAGATTGGTTTATAAATGTATATTTAATGAAATTATAAATTAAAAATGAATAAAAAATATAAAAATTTTAAAATATATTAAAAAAATATATAAATATATATATTTTTTATTTATCTCATTGTTACGAGGATAATGATATAACATCATTTTATTTCGACATTAAATAAAAAAATTATGGACATTTAATTTTTATTTTAATAGATTTTAATTGATATTTAATTTTAATTTCAATAAATTATATTTTTTCATATTAATTTTTTCTTTTTAAAAATCAATCAAATTTATAATTAATAGTTTAAAAATTAGTCAATTATAATTTAAAAATTTTATATACATATGCTTAAAGTTGAGTTTTAAGAAATAAAAGAGAGAAAATAAGGGGTGTTTGGTATATAAATTAAGTTGGAGTTGAGTTGAGATTTTTAAATTTAAATAGTAATTTTTGTTGATTTTTTCAGAAAAAATAAAAAAAATTTTAGAAAAGATAAAAAATATTATGTAAAAAGTATAGTTTAGTTTGAGTTGAGTGTTAATGTCAAACGAACCCTAAGTTATATATTTAAAAGTTTAGTAATCCAAACGGATCCTGAACTGTAGACGAGTCATGTGACTTGAGAGAGAGCCCCCGCGTAAGACCAAAAACTAGGGAACAAAAGTCTTTATACTCTCTCCCTCTCCTCCTATTGCTTTGCTTTGCTTGTGTGATTATTGGAGAGAGAGAGAGAGAGAGAGTACTAAGAGTTAGAGAGAGAATGTGAGAGGTAGAGAGGAACCCACCTCAGTTTCGCTTTCTAGGAAACATATTGCTGAGCTAGGAAGGGTTTTTAGAGAGATAAAGTGAGAGAGGAAAGAGAGAGAAAGAGAGCTCTGAGGAGATTCAAAAAAAAAAAAAAGAAGAAGAAGCACCAAAGAGGAAGAAGAGGAAAGTAAGAAGATTGATGATGGTGATGATGATGATGATAGGAGGGGAAGAGAAAAAGGCTCTCAACAACAAGCACACATAAAATAAATAAATATATTATATATATAAAAATTAAAAAGAATAGGTAGTAGAGTCTATAGGAGAGGAAAAACACAGAGGAAAGGTCGTTATTGCATCTTTTCTCTTTTAAAATTTCTTTTGTTTATTCTATAGACATATATGATATGCTTAGTTAGTGTGTGTGTGTGTGTGTATATATATATATATATAAAGAGATAGATATATAGATATATATAGGGAGAGAGATATAATCTGAGTGTAGTTCTTTCTGGTGGGTATAATAGTTGGTTGCAGCTGCTGCTGCTGCTCTTTTCTCTCTTTCTGCCTCCCCGGACCCTCGAAGGAAAGAAGGTGTCTCATAAACTAACTTTTTCGGTCATAAAAGCCAAAGTGGCAGTGGTAGTAGTAGCCAGCAACAGAAGCAGCATTAGCCAGCAACAGCAGTTGTATAACACACAAACACTCTCTCTCTCTCTCTACCTCTCAACACAAAATATATAGGAAAGCCACCCAACAGATTACCCTCTCTCTCTAATCTCTAGAGAAAAAAGAAAATTAAAAAAAAAAAATTATTTGTTCTCCCAACCAATCTCTGTCTCTCTTTCCCCTCTTTCTTTCTTTCTTTCTTTCTCGAATAATCTCACTGATACAATCTCAGAGACCCCACTGCTTCCTTACTACTCATATAACACCTACATAGATAGACACATCCATGATTTAGTTCCCGACCACCTCAAAATTCCCTCTCTCTCCTCTCTTTCTCTCTCTATATCTATCTATCTATCTATCTCTCTATCTATCCATTCACGTTATTTCTTGCTAGCTACATATATATATACACATATATCTATAGGTTCAGTTCAGTAGAATTGAGATTGGGGGTTTGTAATCAGGATCATCAGTTGTGGCTACTACAAGGAGGCTGCCCTCGGATTCCGGCGCGTTCGCAGACTGGGTGGCATCGTCCTCCTCTACCGCCGCCGCCGCAGCAGCAGCAGCAGCCGCAGCCGCAGGGCGGGCCTCAGTCCCCGACGACCTCTCCCTCGGCTTCAATGCCGGGCCGACCGGCGGAGGCGGAGGTCCCTCCTCTTCCTCCTCAGCCGTGTGGGCCGCCGGATCCTCCCGCCCCATCAACTACGGCCTCCCTCCCGAGATGGGCATGGTCGGCCTCCGCGACCTCTTCGTCGTCGCCCCGGCCTCCTCCTTCCACCACTCCAACCACCACCACCACCACCACCACGCCGACCCCAACCTCCTCTCCGACCACCACTCCCTCAACGGATCCAACCCCGCCACCGCCCTCGGTGTCGGCGTCGGTGTCGGCGTAATTCCCCTCTTGACCGCCACTCCTTGCCTCGGCCCCGTCGACGACGACTCCAACAATGCCCTCGGCGGCCCGATCGCTCGGGGCCGAAGCGGCGGAGGAGGAGGAGGAGGCAGCGGAGGAAGTGGAGGAGCAATTCAATTGTGGCAGAATCAGCAGAGTCAGCAACACTCCCATTTCTTCAAGAAACCGGGCATGCTGGATCAGGGAATAAACCCCAATTTGATTCAGAACAGCGGCGGAGGAGGAGGCGGAGGGATTATGGGGTCCGGTTCGAGTTCGACGGCGACGTGCCAGGACTGCGGGAACCAGGCGAAGAAGGATTGTACCCACCGGCGGTGCAGGACTTGTTGCAAGAGCCGGGGTTTCGAGTGTGCAACTCACGTGAAGAGCACGTGGGTCCCCGCGGCTCGCCGGCGGGAACGCCAGCTGATAACTGTCGCCGGTGGACCCGGGTCCTCCGGTTCGACCTCCGGTGCCAAGAAACCTAGACTCCTTGCCTCTCAAACGACCACCACTTCTCACACTTCAACTTCTAACACCACTCCTCCGAGAAGCTTCGACACCAGCTCTAGTCACCAAGGTTTCAAGCTAATTTTCCAACTTTAGTTAAATTCCTTTCTTGTATTTTCTTATAGCAGGTCTTTTATTCTTAATCTAAAAGAGTGAGAAGGGGAAAAAAAAGAAAAGAAAAGAAAAAAGAGTGAAATTGAATAGGGTTTGTGTTTGTGCGGGAATTGTATGCAGATGCGAGCTTCAAAGAGACGTTGCCTGGGCAAGTGCGTGCACCGGCGGTGTTCAAGTGCGTTAGAGTGACGGCGGTCGACGACGAAGAGGGCGAGTACGCTTACCAGGCGGTGGTGAAGATCGGAGGTCATGTTTTCAAGGGTTTCCTGTATGATCAAGGTGTCGAACCTAGAGATGGGTTTCCAAACATCTCGGAATTGCATTTGGGTGGTGGTGGTGGCGGCAGCGGAGGAAGAAACGGGGCGTCGTCCTCGTCGCCAATCCTCGATCCCTCCGATGTCTACGCCTCCTCCAGTGCCGCCGGAGGCTTGCTGGGAGGCTCAGGCTATGGTAATCCAATAAATTAATAAGGGACACTAAAAAAAATATTTTATTTTTATTATATATCATGTTCTTCCAAAAGAGTTCATCAACATGGACGAATATCAATGTTGGGGCATTAAGGAAGAAATACCCTTGCAGTGTAATCCTTTCCTTTTTGCTCTTTTGCCTACTTAGTAGTGATTTTTGTATATCGATCAGATATATATATTTATATATATGTAGACTTGCATTTCATTTTAACATATGTTTCTTTCTTCAGCTTTGATCGGTTTTGCTTGTTTTTTTTTTTTTTAATTCTCTTAATTTCTTGTTATTACTCATATTATTTGTACTTACCATACTGGGGATTGTCACCGTTGCAGTTTCTGATCACTGTTGAAGAAGTTTCTTGACCCAAATCAAAGAAACAAATAATTGTTGGCGAAGAGTTCCTGTTCTTATAGATATATTAAAGGAGGGAAAAAAAAAAAACTTGTTTCGTTACAACTATTTGCTTTATTGAGTTGCTGAACTTTCTTGGTTTCTTTTTTCCCACACTAGAGTTATTGCTTCACAAAGGTGAAATCTACAGTATAAAGTATTTTTTTCAAGGGAGATATTTTAGCATTGCGTGAGTTTTTTAATGTTTTTTTTTCCTTGGTGTTGCAACTTTGTCTTGCTTGTACGCGCTATTTACTCGTGAGTTAGATGTGGATTTTTCCTCCCAAGTTATTACTGCTTTTGGAATTTAACTTTTTCTAAAGTACCGGATTTTCTTTGATCAGATCAAATACTTCTAATATTGTTTCCTAAATACACGCAATATATATATATATATATATATATTGTCAAGGTTGGGGCCTGAGCGCCTAACATCACGCTTGGGTGCCACATGTTTTTCCTGTTTGATTTGATTAGTTTTTTGTTCATCCTCAGCTTTTAAGCAAATGAAAACTTCACAATCATAGCGCTTCTTTAGACTTTAGCATGGGAAGTGGTTGTGATGTCGCCATCATTTGTAACCAAGTAAGAAATCTATAAACATGTATACATATATATATATATATATATATTGAATGTCATTCATTCATGTCCTCTTTGGCCCACTCTAAATAGTATGGCGTTTCTGCAATTATATTCTTGACGACTCTTTTGATTGCATGCGTTCATGAACAAATCAGACATTATATTTATACATAGATATGCATATAGTATATTTGTATGTATATATGTGTATCTATGTATATGAACTATTTTTTCTTGTAAGTGAATAATGTACTTGTCCATTGTGTGTGTGTTTATATATATATATATATATGTATATATCATTTCTTAGTGTTGGTTCATGCTCTTTTCACTATATTTGATCCGTTAGTTTGTTTAATTATTTTTCTATACCTTAATGCATGCATAATAAGTTATTGCTGAATTTGATATATACAATGTATTAGACATTCGCAGTGTCTTTAATTGATAACAGAAATATACATGTTCATGTTCATGTTTTGTTTTATTTATTGTTGTCATGTCATGTGTCAACAAATCTTTGGCTTGGCTCTTATATCAAATCGTGCTTAATTAGCAGGATAAATGCTGTCTTGTTTAATTTCCAATTTAATACTTTATTTATTTATTTATTTATTTTGGTTGAGGTGCTCGAGACATATGGGTGACTTGCCCTTTATTTGGCAAATAATCTTCCTTTGCACATTACAAATGTTGACTATTTTGCCGTTTAATTATAGAGAAGGTCATATGTCTTAATTCAATGCTTGCTTTTAATTCCCCCCCCCCCCCCCCCCTTTTGTTTTTTTTGGCCTTCACATGCTGTCCCCCTTGAATGTTTTTTGCAAATATTTTATTACTAGTTGGATATCAGCATGTGAATTGCATTAACGTCAATTGCTTTTTAAATATCCTTTGTTTTACATATATATATATATATTATATGTATGTATATATATATATATTGCTAGCTAGCTGCACACAACGTTCCTAGATTTGATGTATTAAATGATATGATCATATGACTACAATTCTTTTCTATTCTTTCTTTCTTTCCTTTTTTTTTTTTTTTGTGTGTCCTATGCCTTTCTAAAAACTATATTATACTGATACATGTCAACACCCCAAACCCGTGTCCGAATATAATTTTATCTTTGGGAATCTAGGACGGATAAATCATACCATGTTAGGAATCTAGATCTTGTATTTCATGTGACACAGTTTGCCTAAAATGGGTATATATATATATTTGCTAGCGTCTTCATCTCTCTCTCTCTCTCTCTCTCTCTCTCTCTCTAATGTCTCTTTCTTCCAAATTACTTTTTGCTTGATTTACTTGGAAATGGTTACTAATTAGGCCAGAAAAGTGGTATTGGATTTTGACAGGACATGGCCCATTTCTATTATCTAGGTCTGCCAACTCGTTGCATAGCTAGCTTTCTCTATCCTTTGTCTAATGCACACATATTACACAATTTAACGAACAAATTCTATATTGTTTTTGAAATGAAATCCATTAGTCATGGTTTCTACTAGTACTTAAAGGGTCGTTTTCCAATTACATTAATTCCAATGATTCCATGTTTTTGGCTTCTTTCATGTGTCCTTGAATTATATTAGCCAGAGAATAAGATATCGGATCCGTGTGGAGATTGCAGAAAGAAGAAAATGCTGTGCTAGTTGAAGTATGTCTTATCTCGTCTAGTCTTGCCTGCTAGTTTTTCCTTCATGTTTCCACTTTGTTGTTTTCTTTAAGTCAATGTGCATGTTTCGATGGCTCAGAATCGTTTCGAGCGAAAACCCGTTTTGATTCGGTTCTTGATCGCAAATGACAGATGTTTGGTCATGTTGATCTCACCTGTTTTCCCATTTGAGGGTTTTTTTTTTTATTTTTTATTTTTTTTAAATGTACTCTTTGCATTTGCAGTTCAGTATCTACAATTGCATCATGTAGCTGTTGCTTCTCATGAGTTCAAGTGTAAGTTTCAATATGAAGCTCTTTGGATCCTCTTTTTCAATTTAAATTACGAAACAACTATCATGTTATTGGATGTTTGGTTCATTTGTTTTGTATGTTTTCGATTAGAAATATTGACAACGGGATATACAATCCCATCGGGGCCAACTCAGCAGGTGATGAGGGAGGGGTTTAGGTAGGAATCTTTGAGAGTTTTCACTTTTTCTTTAGAAAGTGGGAGTTACAGCCGCATATCGTCTTTTTTTTTTTTTTTTTTCCGGTTCTAGAAAATACAACTGTTTTTAGATCAAATCTTCGAGTCGATTTCTGAACCACTAGGGAAAACTGATACTTTGATCATGACATGCACTTTAAGTGGTGTGGAGAGTTTTATTCCCGAGCTTTGTTATTTGTAGTATAGTGCAGCTTGACCAAACTAGAGAAGAATGAGATTCTTCAAAGTACTACTGTTAATGCCATTGCAGCTCTGCTGCTTTCTTACTTTCTTTAGGCGCCTTCCATTTCTTGCATGTTTTTTTCCCATTCGTGGCTGCTATTTTCTCTTTTCTTTTTGCATCTTCTAGAAAATCTTCAAAACTTCCATTGCATCATGATGATTTCTTTCTTGTTCCTGTTTCCAATGGTACTTTTGACTTTTTTCATATCTGATATATGACTATATATTTCATATATATATATACACATTTACGCATGAATGTTTTGGAATAGGCATACCTTAAAATATTGAATTTTCCTAGTATTTTTCCTCAAAAGATTATATGGGAGTGAAGTATTTGAGGTCAAGCTACTGCTATGATTTGAAGTTTCTTTGTGTAGAGCCAGCCTTCTAGGTAAGTGGGGGGCATATATTCTAGGTATTCTAGGTATTAATTTCAGTATTTGTCCTCTAGTAAATGACTAACGAGCTTTTAGGGGAAAGGGTAAGGTTCCCCACTCATTTCCATTTTACCTCCGTCACGCCACTATACATTAATGTCGTAATATTAATTAGTAAATTACGAGATTAATGTTTGTTGTTGTGCAATATCACAAGCCTCAAGTTTCGCTTGGCTTTTTAAGACAGTATTATAGAACTTATGTGCGTATATACAGCATAGATCTATATTTAGAATAGTTTGTTGGTTACATTAAAAACTTTCCCCTATTATGTGGTAGATTTTTTTTTTTTTTTTCTCTTTTTCTTTTGGGTACACAATAAAAAGACATTACTATCGCAATTAATTCAATTTGTGCTACAAGTAAAGAAGATAAATATTGAATGCCCTCGAACTGCCGTGGAAAACGAAAGGTCAAGACTTACACAACCTAAATAATGGGAAAACGGTACAGTTTGCAGTTCTGGAGGAAAAAAATTATTGACAGAGAAGTAATTATGAGTGCGTTATTACCCTTACCGACAGGCTACTTTTGTTTCCTTCACTGGTAACTAGTTGGGTCTGTCTTTCGTTTTTCCTCTTATAGTACTGTTCAACCCAAAAGTTAATATTATGTGATACAAAAAAAGTTCCAATATGTTTGTGCTAATGGAGAGAGAGGGAAAAAAAAAAAAAAGTCCACGTTATGTTCATTAAAAAGAATGATCAAGAATTATACTGCTTTACCGACAGTTCTGTTTAAACCGTCGTGTATGTATCAATGCGTCCGTTTGTTTCATAAGGTACGAACACCGTCGTGTATGTATCAATGCATCCGTTTGTTTCATAAGGTACGAACACGATATACACCATTTTTCTTAGTTATTTTTTTCTCTAATAAAATTTGTTTTTCTATTCAATTCTATGAAAAAGACGGTATCTAATATTTAGAAACACGCATTATGTTTCTTTAATTTGCCAATGTATTCCCTTTTGAAAAATTAAGTATCCAACTTATGTCTTCTCTAAAAATTTGCCCCTTAAAAAATTTCCTTGTGTTGTTATTGTTACCATAGAAATATCTTAGCGTAGAAAACTCCTTAAAAAAAAATGTCTCTGCAATTATTGCGGGACAAGGCACATGTATGTTACAATATTCCATATCTGATATGTCTCAACGGTTTAGTCCTAAACCCTAGACAGCCAAAATAAAAATTAAAAATAGATGACATTACAAAGAGATATGACCAATAAGGGTGTGAGACATAATGGCGAGGAAGAATAAAATATCAGCCCCACGTTGGTACGTATGGTAATGATCTAACTGGATCGTTCTCTCTCTCTCTCTCTCTCTCTCTGTATCTCGTACTTGGTATTATTCCACTTGATGAACTTCTATACGAAAAGAGGCCCTAAATTTAGTGGATCTTTTTAAGGCATTTTTCAAATGGTCTCTGATTGGTTTTTATGGCAGTAGTTGGGACTCTCGGGCATATCGTACGGATTTTGTTAAAAGGGTTTATATATATATATATAAATATATGATGGTCCCTATGATCAACGAATCTCTAGCGTTTCCAAAGCGACAGTTTCTACATTTGGTTGTAAATACTTCTCTTTCAAGGACAATAATCTGTGTACACGTCTAATTCACATTTCCAAAGTGAGTTTTTCCACTATAATTTATCCAAGCTTGGGAAAAGAAGAATGCCCAACCCCAAGTGAAAGTTTCTGTAAATGGTATTTTGATATTTGCTCATGAATTTGGCATTTATGATTAATGTATATATAGTTGTACAAGCTGTATTAGGAGATAAACATTTGAAAACAGTATGATTTGTTAAAAAAAAAAAAAAAAAGATAACAATGCTAGCTGTTTATTAGTCATATATTTGTGCGGTGGATGTATAGTAGTGGTGGCAAAAAGGCTGATAACGATAGTGTTTATGGCATTTTCTATTGATCCCGCGCCTTCACTTTTATGTTCTATGAAATAATGAGGTTATATGTTTGATGTGCATGAAGAACATTTGAGAAGTCTCATTTTTCATTCCACCTTTAGGTGGTAGATGTATAATACTGGTGGCATTAGGGCATAGGACGATGTTTTTATGGCACTCGCTATTAAGCATCTAGTCTCAGCGTTTTTTTCGTCATGTGAAGTACTAATGAAGTTGTGTGTTTGATGTGTATGAACATCTAAGAATTAGTGATACAAAAACATGAATTGGTCTCTTTTTCATTTTGCGTATCAATAGTTTTTCGTGGTTCCTGAAGTGACATTAAATAGGGATATCACATCGATACGACCACAACACTAATCTTTTTTGTTTTTTTTTTTTTTTGTTGTCATGTGTTGCAAGCTTCCAAAGTTAAAGTTCAATATCTTTCAACGATGGTATCAATGATTTGGTTGAGAACGTATAATTAAGGTTTGTGGTAAAATGGGGGGTAGTGGACATATTGTAAAAGTGAGTGAAGTTTGGTATGCATGCGCAGTGTCATTTCATGTTGGCCTAGTGAAATTCTGGTAAAAAGTTGTTTTATCTTATGCTAGACATACATATATATATATATAGAGAGAGAGAGAGAGAGAGAGAGAGAGAGGAACATATAGGCTTAGGGAGAACAATTGCAAAGTAAAATTGTAATGATAATATATATATATATATATATATATATATATATATAGAGGAACATATAGGCTAAGGGAGAACAATTGCAAAGTAAATTTGTAATGATAATAAGGAAAGAAGACTGACAGCAGAAATGACAGATTTGGTACAGAAAAAAATACCAACTTAAGTGACTCAATTTGGTTAATTCTGCTTATAATATTGCAGGCCTATAATTACATAATTATAATACTAGGATTAGTGTAGTTGATGTGCTGCCTCATGTGTATTATTATGGCCTTATGGGTTTTATATTATATAAATTTTTTTATTTTGCATCGTTTTTTTTAAGTTATTTTGTATGTATTAAGCATATAAACCTTTTTTAATATATGTAAATGGTAAGAGAGAAACAAGTATCAAAAGAAATTAGAGAACAACTTAATTAGATTGGCGCTTTGAGTAAGCTCCCACCTCATTAATATTAAAAAAATTAAAATGAAAGAGTAAAAATAGTCTGAAAATAAAATAAAATAAAAAAACCAACCCCTAGTGGGCAAAACAACCAAAAGAAACCAGCGAAATAAAGGAAGCGACCATAAGATCAAGCAGAAACCAGCACCCCAAAGAACAACCTAAACCACATGACCTTTAAAAATCAGTCTCTAAAATAGAGGTCGTTAAAAATCTTACATGAACTTTAAGTTTTTTATTTTATATTTTTTACCTTCAAACATAAATTATTAATCTTTTGTTAAGTTTTTTCAGCTAAATTAGGGAATGGGCATAGCTAGCAGAATTTTCTATTACAGATGGTGCGTGCTAAATAATTCCCTCAAATTCTTTAGGTTTTTGATAAATAAAAAACACATAAATGGCACGTTTACTAAACCATAAAAGAATGTAATGTGAAAGGTAATAGGATTGAAAAATAAAATAATAAAATAAAAAGGAAAATCATTGATTCCCTTTTTAGTGTTTACTTGCTTATTGGATGGAGTAAAGAGAAACAATTCTATTCCTTTTGTAGTGTTTAATAACCTTAGTTATGGTAATCTTATTAATGTAATTACTAAAATATCATTTTACATAATAATAATAATAATAAAAATTAACACATGGAAACTTATTAAAGGTACATGAGTTAATTTGATTTGTATTACATTTGACAAGGAATCAATCCAAGGGGATGTAAGGATTGACATTCCCCTTTTTCATTCCCTATATTATGTAGGGACCACTAAAATCTCATTCCTCATTTTGTAAATAAACACATGATTAAGTCGGAAAGAAAATACTATTCATATTTTTCTTTCTCTCTAATGCAAAGTAAACATGCCCTGTTGAATGAAATATACATCCAATTTTGTTATCTCATTTTCTGTCTAGATGAGAAATCAAGTTTAGAAAATTTAAATCATCAATATGATTAAAAGAAATTAACAAACTTTCCTTGCTTAAAAAAAAAAAACATAGAGAGATGTAAATAAAAAAAACACACACACACAAAGAGAGAAGTAATATCGAGTTATTTAACTGTTTTGGTGGTTCGAAGTTAAATGATATATGTGCAGAATTTGAGAAATTAATTAAGGATCTAAATTCGGAAAATTGGAAACATAAGTACGGTACTCTTAAAAAAAAAAAAAAAAAAAAAACAGAAATAGTAGAGCTTGGAATTATGGCTACAAGAATTTGAAATTATAAGTTGGCTAAGAAATTCGATCACAGTAGAACCCATGTGATCTCATAACTAAGGTGACTCGCCTTCGGACTTGCTGCTCTACTCTTAAGTCAGCAGCTTGCCTAAAGACCTCGTCCTACTCCAAGCTTTAGTGCTCGCCTTTAGTCCACAACTTACTTACTCCAAGCTTCGATATGCCTTCACCTTCTCCCTCGAACACATGCCAACATGTTGAAAGCTAAATATGTGATTTTCCATTGAGATTATTACTTAAAAAAAAACGACTTCGAAGGAAATTAATGTGTTTTTCACTGATTAACTTTAATCAATCAATAATAATGAAGGTGTTAGACAGAAACAAATGCAAAACACCAATCCCAACATATTCAGAACTGAAACGAAAGCCAAATCTTGTAAGCAGGTGAGCAGTAAAACAAGAGTCTCGCAAATTACAATCCTTCTCTAATTAAGAGCTAGACATTCTGCCTACCCCCATACCAATTAAAAGGTACTCTCTACACACTTTACTCTGAAAATTTAAAAAGATACAACTTTTTAGATACTGTATATATTAGATATTAACACTAATTAAATATTAAATAAAATGTCAGATGTCTTCCAAAACATATTCATCTAGTAAAATTATATCTTTTTTATTTCTTATTTATTTATTTATTTTTTTTAAATTGAAACGGCCATCTTATAAATAAATAGATAAAAGTTTCGAAAAGCTTTTTTTTCTTTACCACAAAATCTTCAAAACTACACTACCATAATAAAATCATTGTAAGCTTTCACAATGAAAAAAACATCCCAGCAAACAGATGTAATTAAATAAGATTTGAAAAGAAAATTTTTTTTTTTTTTTTCATTTAAAAAGAGGAAAAACAACATAATGTTGAAGAAAAATTTAGAAACGTATGTAATTAAAAAAAACAAATACAAATATACGACTCCATGTGCTAACAAGATCTAAACAAAAAAAACAAAAAAACAAAAACAAAAAACAAAAAACAAAAACAAAAAACACAAATAAAGTTGCCTAAATAAAGAGTTATATATACATGTGTGTGTAATTCCATTTGCTTCTGTCGAAATAATTGTGGAAGGAAAAAAAACGATAATGATTTTTTTTTATTTTAAGAACGTAAACGATATGGTTGTTAAATAAAAAGGGAGCTATTAGTTGGTGGGTGTAAAAGATAAAAAAGAAAAAAATACCATTTAATTATAGGATATTTTTGGAATAATAACAAGGCTGTAAGAAGTAATAATTTGAATTTTAAATTTAAGGAATGGGTGGTTTTTTGAAAATACTGTTTTCTTTATGACTAAAAATTGTGTTTTTTTTCCCTCAAAGAAAAAAAAATTGTGTTTTTTTAAATGCAAAAAAGAAAAGAAATTCATGATTTATCCTAAAAAAAAAAAGTGATTTTGTTGTTTTTCACTTGCGTACAACTATTTAAAAAAGAAAAATTCTGCAATAATGTGTTTTTTTTTTAAATATAAATGATATTAATGTCTTTTACTTTTATAACTTATTTAAAAAATACTTTAAAAAATCATGTCAACAAGTTAACAATAAATTGTCCATCCAAATCTCATTAGTGAGCTCTTTAAGTTCTATGTTCATTTATTATCATTAAAGTTTTTTGGTCAAACATTCATTTTATTACAACCATTCGATCAACATCACGACTAAAATAATAATAATCATGAATGGGTAAATATTAGAGTAATCATTATCGAATGTCATTATGCCAATTATGATTTGCAAAAAGCTTGCAAAACTTGTATTTTTCCTTATTCTTTATATCTCGGAATAAAGAACTTTTTAAGCAATTATTTGTTTCTTAAGTTGTGGAGAAATTACAAACAGTAATACACCACTAGTGCTTCAGAAAAAGGTAATTAACAAATTATCATGATTCTGTAGAGTACTATACTTGAGAGGGACATACACTTCAATTGCAAAATACATATATATATATATATAATACATATATATATATAAATATATATATATATACCGTCACTACTAAACTTAGCTTTCTATAGAGGAATGAAACCCCAATGAAGAATTTTGGAGAATTTGGAAAAGTTGCTACGGACATCCAATATTTTACTTCTCATTCATATCAAAAAGAGCCTCAAGATCAAAGATCCTCTTGAAAAGCATTTATATTTTATACATTGTAATTGTACATAGATAGATGTTTTTGGTATTTGCTACCTTTTAGATCTTTTTATATTATTATTAAGCATTGTCATGGGATGAAGAATATTGTCAAAGTGTCTTTTGCTTGTTGTCTAGTGTTTGATGGCACATATATATATATATATTATATATATATATATCTTGCTTAATGCTTACATGCACGATGCTTAAAGTGCAAGGTGGTCCTTTAGTTAATGTTTCTAATTCTATGGCAATAAATAAATGACAAGATATTATGTCATTTTCATTTGGTAAATGATTTTTCTTTTAGTGGCCTACTAGTGTATGACCCCAAAAAAAAAAAAAAAAAAAAAAAAAAAAAAACACACACACACACACACACTTAAATGCCAAGAGTGTCTCTCTTTTGTGTGTAGATCAAATCTTAAGTTTTTTTTTTTTTTTTTTCCCTCAATATTTGACACCCAATCTTTACCCTGTGTTGCACTTTGGTCCCTGACTTTTTTTTTTTTTTTTTGGGTTAGCATTTAGATATCTAAAATTATAAAAATGTAGTTGCATATATCTGTCCTTTGTGGCATTTCTATTAGTTTCCCCCCTCCCCTCGTAAGTTATCAAACTAATATTCCCCAGCAGGTGAATACCTTATAGGGTATTTGATGAAAAAAAAAAGTCTATCTAGCCATTCTTTCTCTCTCTTATCTTGCAAGTTTTTTATCCTTCTTGTGCATAGAAATATGCCAAAATTCTCTCTTTTATTTGTCGGGTTTTCTACAAATTATTGCTTATCAAAATTAATGTTTGAAGATAGTGAAAAGGTTCACTGCTTCTCTAAAACCATAACTGCTATTTTTTTTTTTAAAGGTGCAGTGGAAACAAATATTTTCTTTCGATTTCTAATTCCCCAAGAAACACAATAACAAAATAAATAAATAAAATTAAAATAAAAACAGCATAGTAAAGCAATGGTGATTCCAAATGGAAAAACGAGTCACAAGAAAATGTCAGTATAGTACGATTAACATTAAAAAAAAAAAAAAAAAATAATGCCCATTTTGAATCCAGAATTTGATTGGATTTTTACATTTATTGGAAATTGGTAAGAGGAAAATATACTTACAAAGAAATAGATTTAAATTCTGGAAAAGTAAAAAATGAATTCTGAGTACAATTGTATTATTTGCAGTTTGAGTTTTGGCCTACTAAAACTTTTGTTTTAATGTCCAGTGTAGAACTTTCAAACTTAAAATAGAATGTACCCACCTATAATTTTTCTACCAATTTATTCTATTTTCTCTTCTGAGCATAAGCAAGAGCCTATGGGATTTTGGGCATTAATTTTCTTTCGAACAAATACTCCCATATGTGGTTCATGTACTTAGCAAGTGGCCACTTAATGGAATTAAATTAACTAAAATGTCCCAAGGACCAACGACTGCAACACTTTTACAAGGTTAGGGATTTAGATGCCAAGACAAAAGGATCAGGGGCCAATGTGCAAAACAGGGTAAAGATTGGGAACCAATGTCCAATGGAACCAAATAAATATATATATATATATATATATATATTTATCCTTTTACTTAGAAGGTTCAATAGCCTTCACAATTTTATCTTCACAATTTTATCTCTTAAACACGCATCAATAAAATAGTAATAATTTAAATATCACCTCAATTTGATATTAAAAAAAAAATGTTAGAATTCATTTCAAATTTAAAAAAAAAAAAAAAGTTAGAATTGAAATTGATTTTTCAAATAATATTTTTGTTTGATTTTGTTGTCAAGTTTTTTGATAGACTAACAACTTGACACCAAGAATTTCACTAATAACAGAAATAACATCTCTCTCCCCTCCCAAGTATACCATATGTCCAATTAAGAAGTCAACTCTAAGTTAAACTTTTCTAAGAATTTTTTTTTTTCCTTGTTAATAAATAGACTTTTCTAAGGTTGAATATTGACTTCATTTTATCCATTAAACGCAGTGAGATCCTAAAGTAGTACTAATAAATAACTTTTTTTTTTTTTTTTCCGGTTAAAATTAAAAAGGTTATAGGAGGAGATGTCAGAGTTATCAGATAATCCCTAAGCCTCGATGACTCCGCGTTATATATGCTACATATTTTCTTACCATATAACCCGACCAATATGATGGGAACGACTCAAACCCAAATCATAAGCAAAGAAGGCAAGCATCCTACTAACCCACCTGTTAGCACGTTGGCGTACTAATAAAGCACTTCAATCTGCGAAGGATCGACTCTATTGAGGAAAAATTACCAGATTCTTCTATGATATAAAGTTTGCAATCTACAAGAGAGAAATTTCTGATAAGTTGAAAACAGTCTAGGTACTTTTTGGCTGGAAATTTATTTATTAGGAAACAGTGACACCAGAAAGCTCTAGTTGTGCTACTGAAGCATTAATGGCATCAATAACATCCATCTTTCCCCTACTCACTGCTTCATCCATTGGAGTCCTCTCATGGCTGCACAGAAAATTTTTTTAAAAAAAATTGTGACCATAAAATCAAATTAATTAAATAAGAAGAAAACTAAACAAGGTTTTAGTTCAGAGATCGGAGAGGGGCATACCAATTCAGTACGCTAACGCTAGCTCCTGCCAAGATCAATTTCTTAACCACCTACAAAATGGGCAAACACTTGAGCAATGAACTTGAGATGGCTACAACAATTGGGGATATTGGTAAGTTCTGATAACTACCTCAATGCGCCCATTGAGGCATGCCCAGTGTAGAGGCGTATTCTTTTCCTCATTAGACGCATTAAGATCCTGCTTGTAAGCATGAACCGAGACAACATCAACGAATGCAGCGCACGGCAAAAACAGCACCCAGAACATTTCAAAAGCTTTGCAATATGTCTCTTTCTTGTTTATTTGTTTGGGGGTTTAGGCAGAAAATGTGATTTGAGTGACCGACTTGGTACCATTGATATAACCAAAACAATCTTTGGGAGGAAAAACCATATCTAAATTTGATTTCCAAACATGGCACCATATGCCTAAACACTAAACATCTAACAGAACTAGAAAAATCTACTTCTTCCCTTAAACTTCATGGAAGCAGCTTTTTTAGTAGGCTGTTATGCACTATTTTTATGCCTTGTTCTACGTATGCAAGCTTACAACTAGAAAGAAAGCTGGTATTAATAATTCTTCGACAGTTCAATGAATAATAGATTCACAGATCTGCCTATAAATGTAGAAGTTTGTACAGTAAATTACACAGATACATATTATCCAGGACATTTTGTAAACATACTAGAACGACAACAATGAAATGATAATGGAATGACATTTGATGAATAGCTTGATAAAATCTTATGAATCAATGATATAGCAAACAAATGGCCTCAAAAAAGAAATTTAATGAACATTAGTAGGACAACTGTCTCACCACTCCTTTACTGATAAGATATTCCACGATTTCAAGATGTCCATTGGCAGAAGCCATATGAAGTGCTGCAATAAAACGTCAATGTTAAATAGAATTGATATTAGGTGATTGCATGCATAGCGTAGTGGTAATTCCACTTTTCACTTCACTATAAAGTGAAGAGTTCGAATCCCCCCACCCCCAGTTCAAAAAAAAAAGGGGGAGGGGGGGGAAGAAAAGAATTGATAGAGCAATCACCAGAGATGATAGCTAGTTACGAGTCTCTCTAGTCTTTTGTCAATTGTTTTAGAAAGTAGTTTATTAAATCACCTTAAGAAAAAAAACCTAATCAACCAAGGTAGCAAAAGAGAATCTAATTCATGTTAGTACGAGCTTTTACATTTCAGGTTCAGGATGTGCACCCAAGCTCGTAAAGGTGGAAAGGCAAAAGGCATTTATTTCGTCCAGGATCTAAAGAAGATTATAACACAATTTTGAAACTAAAAATACATAAATTCCTCACATTTAAACTGAATTCGTCAATGTGAAATGAGTAGATTAGAAATGTCATTCATAAACAAAGCATAATCAATTATACTTGATGGTAAGGGACATTCATTAGCAACAAACATGTATCACTGCACCATGACTTCTAGGGTAATTTAACAGGCATTTCATTTCTCTTCGTAAGCCCATTTCACAATGCACATAATGATAGAAACGTAATGAGTCTAAAATCCACTTCTATGTCTCAAATAAGTAATTAAGTATGCAACCCTACATCATGATCTTATCCTTTTTCTTTTTTCTGCTCAACAACCAAAGTTTACCCTCAAATGCGACTAAAAGGCATTGTTGTTCTGAGTTTTCCAGCCCGTGTCAATATCAGCGTCGATTTCACTATGCAAAAGGATTTCGATTCCCTTTCTCCATCCAAAATAACAAAGCCAATAAGCCCATAAAAGAAAACCTCCTAGTTGATTAACATGATTTCATCTCAAGTGTCCAAAGGGAAAAGGCTACAATTTACTCAAAACTACATGGACTGAGGACCAATAAACCCATAGCCTGGAACCTTCGCAAGCAGGGGCGGAGCCACCCCTAGCCGAGTGGGGGCTTCTGTCCCTAGTGTACTTTTATTTTTATTTTTATTTTCAATTTTATCTATAAAAACTTTACATTTTAATGATTACCCCTATATAAGTCCCCTAAAATCTTTATTTTTTTAATGTACGCGCCTACTGAAATAATAGGTTGGTTCCGCTACCGTCACTCACTGTTTGTTCTTTGACGGGGAACAAACAAAAGACCATTTAAGGTTATTTTCAAGATCATATCTCTTTGCTCCTTTGTGGGCTACACCTATATTTGCTTTACAATAAAACCACGTTCCATACATAATGTCTTCAGTTTCTTTGGGATTCAGGGTCTATTTCACCACTCTTCATTAACAGTTATTGAAAATGTAAAAGTTCACAAGTATGAAAATGCCAAAAAAAAAAAAAAAAAAAAGAGAGAGAGATAAAAAGAAATGTATATGAAATGGTTGATTGAAGGAAGAAAAACCAAACCAGTTCGACCCAGTGAATCCTTGGAATCCAGAGAAACACCGGCCGATTCCAGGCTCACGATATCATCAAGATCATCATATCTAGCAGCCTGAAAAACACCAAACACACAGCAATATAAAAAATAAAAAGAATCCTTTCTGTTCAGCGAAGAGACCAGTGAAGCAATTTAAGAGATTGGGAGACGATGAATGAGGAAAGAGAGAGATAGAAGGACCTCGATTAAGGCTTCAATGTTCTCCGGCGTGTTTGCCTCGCCGTCGGCGGCGGCGCCGACGGTGGCTGTCTGCTCTGCCGAGTTCAGCTCCGCTCCCATTTTCGGAGTCTCTTGCTCTTCAATGCTCTTTTGTTTCCCTCGCTTTTAAGGGCTTGGCTTTGGGCTTTGGCCCGAGTGAGGTCTAACAGGACTTTTATTAAAGAAGAAAGAAAAAATTTCCTAAATAATCATTTTTTTTTATCTATTGATCAATATGATAAAAATTTTAGTTAATTTTAATTTAATTTTATATCATGTTAGTTTAGTGTTAATTTTTTGTACCATTAGTAGTGCAATTTTCTTTAATTTTGTGCCATTTAAGTGCTTTTATCCATATTGTTTAAAAATATTTTTGAAGTAATTTGTTTAAAAATATTTGAAATAAATAGCAATTTTTTTGTGTGGAAGAAAACAGCAAATTTTATTAGGTAAATAGAAAATATATCTTCAGTAAATAGATTATGTACTTAATAAATTTTTAATTTGTTGTTATTGACTTTAAATATTTTAAAAACATGCTATTTGCTTCAATTATTTACTTCTTTCTATGATTTTTTTTTTCTAAATGAACTAAGCTTATAGAAGTTTAATTTAATTTTAAGGTTTAGAGTTCAAAAAATTGTAAATTTTTATAATAGGACAATTAATTTGATTCATCTAACATACTAAATTTTAAATTTGAGTACTTAAATTTTTTTTCTTAAAAAAAAAGTGGGTGGATTTTTTAAAAAAATAAAACATGTAATTTGATAATGTATAAAATTAGGAGGGCAAATAAGGGCTAAAGTTATAAACTATTTTGTCATACACGGAAAATTTTAAAAATTCCCAAAAGTTAGGGTGCCAAAAAGGGAATTTTAAAATTCCACAGAAGCTTATGAGAGTATAGTTTAATTTTAAGATTTAGAGTTCAAAGAATTGTAAATTTATACAACTTTTATAACAGTACATACAATTGAATTTGATTCATTTGATATACTAAATTTTAGGTTAACGTCAAATTTTTTTTTAATAGAACGTGCAAGGATAGCAAATACAATTGAATTTGACTCATTTGATATACTTAATTTTAATAAATTAGGTGAATGTTAAATTATTTTTTAATAAAACATGTAAGGATAGCAACCCCATCGTGACTGCCACTCGTGCGGCGATAACTTGTTGCAGTGGCCCTTGTGCCTGGAAACTGCATGCAGTGTGACAACTCTAGCAATGGGACCTTTGCACCCTCCGGTAAGGTGAGCGGATCTCAGTCGTAGGTTCAAGGGAGATGGCGACAGCGCCATGGCATCGGCTTGGTCGCAGGAAGCGATAAAGTCAGAATCTCATGAAATTCCGTAAAATTGTCGTATTTCTTAATACGATATGATTCAGAGAATTATAAACCATAACCTACTGACAAATGAATATGGAAGTCAGATTAGGATAATATACAATTAAAATGAAGGATGATAATTCTTGGTACGGAAATTTAAAAAAGAATCCAACAATTTAGAATGTAAATTTGGATGGATAGAACACACCAGTACTTCCACCGATTTGGTACAGAGTTTGCCTAGATCCCATTGTTATTTCACAAAGTCTATCCTAATTTTTTTTTTTCTCTTTTTAAGTTAAAAGGAAAAAAGAGAGAGAACTGTACAAGCATTCCATTTGGGTTTCCAGCTTATTATGTACTGCAAAGGAAATGAATCTATTTTCTACCAAGCCTAGCCAGATGCTGCTCGTGTTTTGCAGCAGCTGCTTTGTCAGCAGCCTCGCGTTTAAGTGCCCTCTTTGCCCGTCGTCCGGTTTTAGCTTTCGCAGCTTCCTTTTGAGCCGTCTGACTAGAGGTACCAGCACCACCCGAGTCCTGAACATTAGATCGGTAGACGGGCCTCGGCCTTGCTTCTTGGCGACCGGCCCTAACAAATCCATTATCTCCCCATCGTCGGTTACCAATGCGGATACTTGACGAAGGCCTACTCAAGTACACCTCATCTAGGTCATCATCCAAGTATTCTTCTTCCTCGTAGAAATCACACTCTTCAATTTCGGGGTAGGCATTCACCTGATCCTCCACGGTCAACAGCTTAAACCATGTAGCTCTCAGGAGGAGGCAAACACTCTCCTCGAACATGTAATCATGAATGCTGCGGGAATCCACCAGCAAAAAGTTCAGAGAAAACGCTAGAACTCTATATTAGAGCATGATTTTCGACTAGACATGTAGCCCAAATTAAAATGTAATTCAAAGAGATATTAGCAGAAGAAGTACACTCTTCAAGTTATATACCCTGTGATTCAAAGAAGCAAAAATGTTACATGTCAGACATGCACTAGGATCAGTTAGGATAATCCATACAATAGACTTGGTTACTTGGTGCGCAATTGAGCATCACCCGAAATCGCCAACTTGCTACAACTTGATGGGATTAAAACTTTCTCTCAACTTTACCAAGGAAAAATCACAGATATTCTACTATTTAAAAACAAAAAACAAAACAGTGATATCCATGTTTTCTTTTTCACTTTTGAGCACAAGAAAGGGATTTTCTTCTCCATGGTTTCCTTATCTCATTATACAATGGTGTAGAGAATTCGAGAAAATCCAATCCTTAACTTTTGTTAAGGTCGGATTTAAGCTCATCGATGGTAAGCTTTATCCATTAATTTCAGAGAAAGGATTCTGACCAGCCAAATACATAAGCATAGTTTTTCAATATTTTTAGTTATATGCATAAACATGGCCATCACTTCAATCTAAACAATCAAAAAAGCGAAAGCAAAGTAAAACAAGAAAATAAAGATAGAGATTCATACCTGCCATCAAGTGAGCGATGAAGGTTAAGGAACTCGAACGAATGCTTACATTGCGGACAAGTTGGATTCTTACTGTATGTTGCCCACTGAAGAATGCAATTCACACTGTAGAAAACAAGTGTAGAAACAAGTCGATAAGAGATCAGCTTTTCACTTTGTTAAAAAAAATGTGGAAGTAACGAAAACTAAGCAATGGTGCTTTAGTGTGTTAATCTTGCCATCTTAAATTCCCGTCGTAGACAAAAAGCTTAATGAACTTTAGACGAAAAGCTACTTTGATTTTCCCAAAACTCAATAATCCACAAGGTCATCGAGCAGAGTTTAAATAACAAGCCCAAAAAATATACGAGATGAAGACCCCAAAAAAAAAAAAAAAAACATGGAATCAAATAAAATCAAAAGAGAACTCATATGCACATTGTTATAGCTAAATTCAGACAGCCAAAAAAAAAAAAAAACAGAAAGAGAACACATTCTGCATATGAGTGTCCCGTAAAAAAGTTTGTATAACCAAAGTTTTATGGTTCCCAAGGATATTGCAGACTTCGAAGAAAACATTCAGCAATTCACACATTTGAATATTAAGCATTTTATTTAGCATTTATAGATGAAAGATTAAGCCACAAGCTGCAAACTTAAATGAAAAAACCCGTAAACAAAATTTTCACCCAAAGAAAATCCAACAAGAAAGGTGCTAAATCAGCTATCAACTAAGGGCAGGTTTCAAGAGTATCTGTCAACGGAAATCAATGGTCTCTATGAACACAACACAAACAGTTATGGCCATTCTTACTTCATATATAAATATATATATATCTTTTCTCTCAATGCACTCGCACAGCTCGAGTCCGTGAATGCAAGAGAGAGACGGGAAGGAAAGAAACTTCAAAAAGAGGAGAGAATAAGCTGACTGCTCACACTATGGTATACTTTCTCATGTAAAAGTCATCATTTACTCAACTAAGCATAGCCAACATCAAGATTCAACAACACACGATCATAAATAAATATGGCACTCCAATTTCCAAATATTGGAAAAATTCTAAGTTTAACTTTTGTAAACATGGAAAACTATTTTTGGCAGGCCTCAACATTAGAAATCAAATGCATCATGAAAGAAAAAACATAGAAAAACAACCAAATACAATAACCAAAGAACAACATGACTAGCATCTAAAGGCAAAACATTGTACAGAAAACAAATTATAATTATCCCAACACCAAAGAACACCAACAAAGAAGACAGGACAACCTTAATTCAGCATACACCAGACCAAGAAAGAGAAGCTTTAAGGACAAGAGTTAAGCACATAAAAAGCAAAGAAACTAAAAATAGACATAAACACAAAAAAAAAAAAAAAAAAAAAAAGGAATTATCAGACAAACCAGTACGCGTGCTCGCAACCTTTTACAAGAGCAATCTCCTGAAGCTCTATCTTATCCAAACATATTGCACACACCCCACCATGATTCCCAAATCCCTTTTCTTGCTTCTCTGAATTCTTCCCCTTTTCACCCTAATTAATACAAACCCAAATTAAAAAAAAAAAAATCAAATTTTCAACACAATTAAAGAAAACCCAGACAGAAATTGAAAAAGAAATAATGCTCAGATCCAAAAGAAAACCCAGAATATCATAACCGACATAGTTTTTTCTAAACGGAAGAATGGGTCAGCATCGAAAATATCAGGAAATTCTTATATATTAATTTCAAGAAGAAAAATGATTATGAAAACGATCTGACAAATACCTGATCTTCAATGGACAATTCGTGAAGAGCGGTGGGAATCTGTTCAACGACGTCCATTCTTAATTTTTCCGAGAGGAAATTGGAGACCAGAAAAAGGGATCTCTCTGCAAATAATCTCTAACTAAAATGAATAAGTTAATGAGAATAAACCAAACTAAACTAGATAGAAAGAGAAGAGAAGAGAAGATGCTAGAGAATAATTCTGATTCTTGTTTTTTTATTTTTCTTTTTTTTCTGTAATGGGAATTTTCTTATTTACAAGACAGAGAGAATGGGCTTCGAGAGAGAGGAGAGAGAGAGAGGGGAAGACCCTCTTCTGTGGGAAAAAAGAAATGAAATTTATTCAAGAGTCGGTATGTGGAGCTATAAATAATAATTATAACAACTATGACTTTTCTCTGAAAAAAAAAAAAAAAAAAAAAGATAGGCAAATCTTTTTTTTTATTATTAATAAGGCAACAAATTTTTTTTTAATTTCTTTTTCGTATTTGTATTTTATGAGTTTCCAATATTTTGGGGTGGTAGACGGGTGGATGGGTGCCACAAGGCCAAGTAGGATACTATGAGATGTGGGAGCGTTTTGCGACAACACGTTTTTTTTTTTGGAGGGTTCTACAGTAACAGTAAGGGACTTTAGAAAATTTTCATATGTTTCATGTCATGGCATTGATTTTTACACAAAAAAATGTTGGAAAGAACGTTCTAAAATATCATCACATAAGACTATTGGTATTCATGATAATACCGGCCAATCGATGGTCATTGATTGGTTATTATCTGTTCTCTACTATCATCTCTAATTAATCGCAGGTTGATAACTAACTGCACAAACAAGATACTAGTTAATTACTAGTCGGTAACCACCTTCGTTGGTAGAATACCAATTGATAACCACCTCTGTGGGTATGATATCAAATGATTACGAGCTGATAACCGTCAAATCAATCAGATTATTGCAAAAATATAAAAATTCAGTTAAATAACAAAAGCCAACAATCATCACAAGCACAAACACCAAAATGAAGAAAAAAATTCCAAAACAAACTAAGCTTTGACATTGTGATGAGAACTGAATTTTCTTTTACTAACTACTTTGCAAATGAGCAGCAATGCACGGGGAATACAAGAGGTCTTCCAGTCTGCATATGACAAGAACCAACATTAGCTTTCATATCGTTCCTATCTCTAAGTGCGAGAGTTATCTAGTCTCTAGTCTCTATTTTTATAAGACCTTGTTAGACTTTCATGGTTGAGTGGCCGTTTGGAAGTTGTAAGTTTTGGATTTTTTTTTTTTTGAATATTTTAGTGTTTGAAAATGTGAATTTGGTAACTTAAATAGGGTACATAGTTCATGGGGCATTCGTAAAATTGAATCGTACTCTCGTGCTCTCTCTCGATGCTCTTCTTTTTTCATGCTAAAACTTCTCCTCCTTACCCAAATATATATATATATATATATATATATATTTTAGCAGAATATAAAATTTTACTCCTAAATCTCTAATCCCCAAATCCTCAACTATTGTTCTTTGTTTCTCTCTCTTCTATGGATACGATTCCTATTTTTCCCTGCTCCGAATGTGGTTTCTAATTTTGGTCTTCATTGTGTGTGTGTGTGTGTTTTTTTTTTTAATTTGTTCCTTATCTCCCTCTTTTTTGTTGTTGATTTGAAGAAAGGATAAGCAATAACTTTAAACGATCTCCTTCTTGACTCTAATAGGGGAGCTGTACATAATTGTTTATGGCATGTTATTCGTTTGTTTTATGTCAATTTTTCAACATTAGTCAAAAGTCTTTCTGTTTTTTTTTTTTTTTAAATAATTTAATTTAGTCAATAGAAGCAATCCTTAATGTGTGCTTATGAGGAATGAAGTGATAAGGTTTATATATATATATATATATATATATATATATATTAGTATTTGGATGAGTGGACTAAAGCGTCCATTGCTAATCCGAGTTCCCTGGCAAATGAACTTGGGAAAGTATAGTAAAAATTAGTATGATAAAATAGGATATAATATGATAAAGTCATCGCAACGAACAAACATGTTCAATCAAAAAAAAAAAAAATTTATTCTTCTTCCCCAATTCCTTTTTTTCTTACGACAACAATAAAATTGGAATTTTCAGATTTTTTGCACAAATTGTCAATTCATGTTCTATTTCACTCCCTGATAGGGGTTCTTTTCACCCTTCCCTCACCGTACTACTTCACTATCGGTCACCAAAAAAAGGAATATCATTGAGTTTTTTTTAATAATATAATTTTAATAACATAATAAAGCCTATAATAGTTGTCCTTTTATGTCATTTTGTTTAAGGGCTTTTTTGTTATTAAAAAATTTAATTAATAGGCATGTATTAAGAGTCAAGTGGGGTGTGCAAATAGAACCATTCTAAAAATTTTCTATTTAATTAATGTTTAAGATTAACAAGTTTTTTAACCTATATTAACAAGTCATGTAAAATAACACACCATTAAATATAATTAAAACATACATTTATATCTGTAATTAAAAATAATCTTAGAAATATATAATATTATATATTGGAGAACAAAATAGAGGGATATCTTATTAACATATATAAACGAGAACCCAAATATTAAATAAATCATTGTTATTTTTTAGGGTTAATTTCAAAAATGATACCCCTGAAAAAACTTATTTTAGATTTAACATCATTTTTTGAGACTTTCGTATTTAAAACCGCCACATGAGATTTCAAGGGTCCCACATTTTTACATTTCCATATTTACCCCCAATTTACCCCCACATTTTTACATATGAATTTTTGGCCAATATTACAATTAATAGTAGTAATTATCACAATTATTTTATGTGTCATAAAAGAAATTACCATAGCTAATTTCCATAATTACTATATGAAGACCCGATTTGTTAACACATTTTTTCCTCAATAAATTAACCCAAAGAAATGTTTTCTTTCTCCTTTTTGGAAATATAACCAAAGAGTATGATTGTCTCAACTTTCAACAATTAATGACTATCAATAATGAATTTTAATTTTTCAAAAAAACTCAAAAAGTTTTCGCATAATAATAGTAAAAGTCATTACTGTAATTACTCATAAACAAAGTAATTTTACGCCGAAGATGAAAGCCTGGTATTGACAGTTTTTTAACTGAATACTTAATAGTGAGGAGTCTTTTGATGAAAGTGGTTGTAATTTTGGTGTTGTAACAGTTTCAGAGTTGACATTTCTATGTGTGTTATAAATTAATTTTATCAAGTCATTTTCATAAAATCTATGAGTAATTGTAATCATGACTTTTACTATTACTATGTGAAAGCTTTTAGCTTACGTTTGATGTATGGATTTAAAATAAAATTTTAAGTTGAAGTTGATTGATTTTTTAAAAATTAATTATAATTTTTGTTTACTTTAAAAAAAAATTGAGACGAAAACTTTACTCTACACTCCGAACAATCCCTTGTATTTTCCTGTCTTGAATTCCTCCATACAAAACCCTAGATTTGCTTCTCCGTCAATCCCAAGACCGCTTGCTATTGTTACACCCTTTCACGCCTTCCAAGTCCAAGGCATTGTTCAGTGCTCCAAAAGATATGGCATCCAAATTAGAACCCGAAGCGGTGGCCATGACACCGAGGGTTTCTCTTCTATTTCTTATGTCCCATTTGTGGTAATCGATCTGAGAAATCTCTATTCGATTAGTGTAGATGGGGAGGGTAGAAGTGCGTGGCTCGAAGCTGGAGCTACGATCGGTGAACTTTATTATAAGATTGGCGAGAAAAGTGGAAATCTAGGTTTCCTGCAGGTGTTTGCCCTACTGTAGGAGTTGGTGGGCACTTCAGTGGTGGCGGCTATGGAACTTTGATGCGTAAATATGGCCTTGCAGCTGATAATATCATCAACACGCACTTTGTTGATGATGAAGGAAGAATTCTTGATGGGGAAAGATCTGTTTTGGGCTGTACGTTGTAGCGGAGCAGAAAGCTTCGGAATTGTTCTTGCGTGGAAAATCAAGTTAGTTCAAGTCCCACCAAAGGTGACTATTCAATGTCACTAGGAACTTGGAGCAAATTTCGACGAAGAAGCTTATTTTCCAATGCCAAACATTGCAAACAAACTTGAGGAAGATCTGTTGATTTTGATGAGGTTACAAACAAATTCTACGAAAGAAGGAGACAAGAAAACAATAGTAGGTTCATTCATGTCCATGTTCCTTAGTAAAACGGACAGGGTCGTGTCGCTTATGGAAAAGAGCTTCCCAGAATTCGGTTTGGTAAGAGAGGATGCACCGAAACGACGTGGGTGGAATCCTTTCTCTATCTTAACAAATTCCCGTGTGGAGCACCGTTGGAAGTTCTACTTGACAGGACACCTCAGCCAACATATTCAATGCCTTTCAAAATGAAGTCTGACTATATGAAGGAGCCAATTCAGGAGAAAGTGTTAGAAGGATTGTGCGAAATGTTACATAAAGAAGAGGATGGAATGGCCACTACTATCCAACTCTTTCCTTATGGAGTGAAAATGAATGAGGTTTCGGAAACTGAAATTCCATTCCCTCACCGAGCTGGAAATCTATACCACATTTATTACCGTGTGACTTAGGACAAAGAAGAAAATGAAGCAGCTTCTGAAATGCATATAAATTGGACAAGAAGAATTTACACTTACATGACTCCTTATGTATCAAAAAATCCAAGAAGTGCATATCTTAATTATAGGGGCATTGATCTAGGGACAAATAGCAACAATTGCACCACCACAAGATTATGAACAAGCAATTACTTCAACAACAACTTCAAGAGGTTGGTTCATGTCAAGACTCGGGTTGATCCGACTAATTTTTTCAACAAACAAAGCATTCCACCTCTTTAAATTTACTTATTATTCAATATATTAAATTTTTTTTACTAACACCTAATATTAACTCTCTCTCTCTCACTCTCTCTCTCTCTCTCTCTTTTGTGCGTGTTAGAGTTTGCACAATTTATGTTTAAGTGTTTTCCTTTGGAGCCTGAATTCGATGCCGTCTCTTGATTGCCCACAAGACTCCTTTCGGCAACATAGTGATGGCTTTAGTAGTAGGGATGGCTTTGGGGTCGAAAGGAAGCATTTTGGCCTTTTTAGTTGTGTTAGTTGACTTGTCACAAGAGGTTTTATCCTTATGGACTGTTATTTTCCCTCATTTTTGTTATAGTTATTTGCTTAAAATAAATGTAATGCTATTTTCGTTATATAGGCGTTGTGTTTTATTAATATATTTTTTCTTAATTTTTTCTTTTTTCTTTTTATTTTGAAAAAACAGAAATGATCTTCCCACTCTCTTATATTGGTTATGTGGCCAATAGAGTTAGTTTTATTCAATGTTGGGGATGACTTTTTTGCCAGAGTCCCTTATTTTCGATATTTCAGAGTTTTTCATTAATTGTAACGATTCTGTTGAATAAGTCATATGTGTTCTTGATGATTAGTGTGCCTTTTGATTTTTATATTGGAATTTGATGCACGTGTCAACCCCTATATCCTTTAGTAGGATTTACTAATGAAACCTATCTGTAATTGGGTTAAATTTTCTTATGCTATAAGGCCATTCGAATCAATATTAATGTTTGTATTTTACTGATTAAAAATACAATTATCTTTAAAAAAAAAAAAAAAAAAAATTCATAAAAACTCTCTGTATGTACTGAAAACAGTGTACGTTTGACAATTCGACAAACATAAATTGTTTTTAAACATAAAAAGTTATCAACTCCATCCACGTTCTTAGATATTATGCTTGCATATTTGATCCCTTCCGCAAAGTGTAAACTTAAAAAAAAAAAAAAAAAAAAAAAAAAAAAAAAAAGAGAATAATTGTGTTCATATATTTTTTTAAATGAAAAATAAACAGAATATTTATTTATGTTGCTCTGAAAATAACCAAAGAGTAAAAGAAACAGTAGACACTTGAAGTACTAACTGGAGTTATTCACTAATTTTTTTAGGATCAGCAATAATTTAATTTGAGAGCATATGCCTTGGACCATTGAGGTTTTTGGCAAAGTAATATTTTTCTTTGCGTACGTGTATTATTCTTTTTCTTATGGCTGTTGTTTCATCTTTAGAATAAATAAATAACTCATATATACACTGGCTTCAAGCAAACTTCTGTTCATGACCATCTTCCAAGTTCTCTTATTAGACAATCATGTCAGACAGTTAATTTCAGTCTCTAAACTCAAGGAACCGAAAAAAAAAAAAAAAAAAAAAAAAGAGAGAAGGAAAATGTTAATATTTGATATCAATGTGACTATAGATATAATCTAATAATAATTTTAAGTCTGATTATATTATAAAATATAACATTCGAAGCCATGAAACCTCTATAATTATCTTTTTTTGGGAAACAAGGATAGGAATATTCATCCAAACAAAAAAGGTACAGGAACAATATGATTGTACTGCTCTTTTTCCACGTAATTATATCTTGAGTCTCTTTTTATATCATTATCACATTGAAGAGAGATTTTACTTTTTTTTAATATGTTATTATATATATTTTTATCTACTGAATGAAAAACCTTTGAATTTCTAATACTTACAAAAAATAGGGAAAAAAAATTAAAATGAAATGACTATATGTTAGAGACTTAGAATAAAAAAGTCAAAGACTTAACAATTTAAAACGGATGTTGAATTCAATAATCGTATGATAATTGCTTAGAAAGAGATGGAAATTATCGTTTTAGGTTCATGGGAAAAACTGTTGGAATTTGATACTCGAGGGAAAAGATGAACAAAGAGCCTGAAGAAGAAGTTTAGTGCTCGTAAGGAAAAAAAAAAAACTCTCACAAGTTTAGTGCTCGTAAGGAGACGAGATTTAAATTAAGAAAATCTTAGGTTACTTTTCTTGTTTGGTTAAATTTTGTCGTTTTACTTGTTTAGATTTTTTGTTTTGTTTTGTTTTGGTTTTTTTTTTCTTTGTTTTTTTTAAGAACTTGTAAGATGTTTTTCTTTTCTTTTAGTAATGGTTGCTTATTAATATAAATATAAATATAAATATAAATATACATATACATATATATATATATATATAAATTGTAATGCAGTTTTTGCCGATTTATACATAATAAAATTGACGCTATAACTCAATCAACTTCATGATTTCATCAAGAATATTCATCAAGATGATCAGTTTTTAAGTACTATGATCAAAACTAAATCCAAGAAAACGTTAAAGAAAAAATATAACATTTATTAAAGAACCAAACAAGAATTAATACTAACTGATCAACATTAGTATTGCTCGTAATTATCATGATAACTAATGGTTCCTATGTACGTACGGCGCCGATGGGGAAACCAAATACCGCACCACCGGCTGTAACTGCCGCGTAGTCGAGGCCCTGCCGTCGCTAATTTTCCTCCTAACGGCCCCTCTAAACACACTGCCGAAGGCGAACGAGAAACACACTTTGTACTTACTTAAAGCCGTGACAACCATATGAACATGACCAAAGTTGTTGTTATTATTAGGGCAAGAATTAAAAACGGCGTCGTTTTGGAAGAGACTTTGGTCGTAAAGGTCCTTAAGAGAGAGGTAGATTTCTATTACGTCCTTGTCCAACGGCCCGTCTCCTCCGGAGTTGAATATTGAGCACAATGGAGTTTTGACTCGTCGGCGTAGAACCTCATTGGATAATCCCATGAATGGGTTTTGCAGCCATCATGGGACTCTCCAATGGGTGACGTTTACCGGGAGATCGAGGTGGCGGTGATGAACAAAATGACGGCGTAGAATTTGGATTTGAATGGAGAGTAGGTTTGGGGCTTTAGGTCTTCCATGGATGTGGGGTGTGGGGTAGATCTCTCTCTTTTTTTTTTTTTTTTTTTTGGGTTTATTTTGGATTTTTTATTAATATTCTCATTTCTGATCTTGATTTTTTTTTTTTTTTGGCTTTTCGTTTTCCTTTTTTCCATTAGCATGAATATCATGCTTTTCGTACGGGTCCGGATTTCTTTTTCTTTTTAAAAAAAATTATTATTAAAATATACTAAAATGTTATTTATAATTTTAGGCTTAATATTGCTTTTTTTTTTTTTTGGTAAATTTTAGGATTAATATTAGTATTAACTAGCAGTTGCTGAACTTTTTGAATATTAATCTCTGCTTCAAAGTACCTGCATTTTGTCACGTAGGATTCCAACTTCCAAGTCATAAGTGTTTTTTTTTTTTTTTTTGAAAAGTGTAACAAGTTTAAATTATTATTGTATTATGCTAATATAATTAATTTTTTTTTAGTAAAAAGATATATAATCAGTAAAGAAAATTATATTTTTATTTTCTCTTTTTTGGATGTAGAGGGGATTATGGGGGTTAGAAATTTCAAATCCAAGATGGAGTGTTGATCTTGTTCAGGTAAGACTTTTTTTTTTCCCCTCCTTTTATTACATTTATTTTTCTAGCTTATTTATTTTTTCTTTTTTACCGGACAGTGCCTGTCTCGGATATGAACGCTTACTTATTTTTTCTTTTTTTACCTGACAGTGTCTGTCTTAGGTATGAATATGGACAGTGCCTGTTGGGTATGAACATGAGCTTATTTATTTTTTCTTTTTTACCACAGTGCCTGTCTTGGGTATGAACATGGGCCCAATGGCATTCCTTACCCTGCGGATCATTTAACACAGTTGGTTGATGGTGAAAGAATTGATCTGGGAGTAGAAGAAGCCCACTAAGAATCTTTTTATGATGTACGAACTAATTTCCAAAAAAATTAAAATTTTGGAGAATGGTATGTAGATTTAGTTATCTTAATTGCTATCCAACAGTAGAAGAAATTAAAGAGAAAAAAAAAAAAAAAAGGGAAAATTTTTCACTTTAACTAAGACGGCATTAGTTCATTTAATTACGTCGCTTGGTCTTACAGGTAAAACTGTCCCTTCTTTACTTTGTTATGTTGATTCTTGTGCTTCCGACCACATGACTTCCTCCTTAGCACTATTAGTCAATGTGAAACCATATGAAGAGAAATTGCAAATCCATACTGCAAATAGAGAAAGACTTCATGTTAAGTCAATTGATGATATTCCACACAGTTTGCCATAAAATAATGTGTTTCACGTACCCTATTTGACTTCAAATTTGATATTTGTTGGTCAAATAGTTGACGATAATTGTGACGTTTCTTTTTCCAAATCTGGTTGTGTTGTACAGGATCAGGAGACGGGGGAAGCGATCGGGAGGGGACCGAAATGTTGAAGATTGTTTCCTCTAAGCTTGCCTAGCTGTCCCAAGAATAAATACTTGTTTAGCCTACTTTGTCCTACGTTTAGCTCTTCATACCAGTTGTGGCACAAACATTTGGAGCATCCTAATGCCAAAACATTGTTGTTCCTGTCAAAATCTGCTTTGAGCTTGAGTAATAAATCTGTTTCTTTTCCTGATGTCTCCTTTAATTGTGATTGGAAAAAATAAGACTCTTTCATTTCCAATTCATGAAAACAATTCTCAAAATTGTTTCTATTTGATCCATACCAATGTTTGTGGAGAATCTCCTTTTCCTGCTCATTCTATCCAGAAATATTTTGTTATGTATATATGATAGGATTAATTTCATAAATATCCCTCAAACTATATACATTCTTTCATTTTTCCGTCCGATTTCGCAAACCAATCAAATTGCCCCTGTTATATATAAAAGTACCGGTCAAAATGTCCTTTTTGTCAACTTCCATCTATGAGATCTAACATGACATATCTTTGAAGATTAGGATTAATTTCAAAGATAATCCTAATCTATAAACCTTTTTTTCATTTTACCCCTTGATTTTGTAAAACCATTCAAAATGTCCATAGTATATACGAGATCGATCAAAAATATAAACATAATTATTTTTATTAATAAAACTAATAAACTTTATTGTAAGATTACTTAAAAAACCTAGAGTGATCTCACTCATTTATCTATTAATCTTTTAATTTTGACCATTTGTCTATTCTAACTACATGTTACGGAAATGTGACTAAAAGTGATATTTATTACAAAATGATTGTGAGTAGATGCATGTTAATCAGGAGAAAAAAAGGTGTCAAAAGAAAGTATTGTGATTATTTTTTTTTTTCTTCTTTGGTAGTGACAATCTGGTGTGGAAGTTGACGGGGATTCGTTGGGGGAAAAGAGGGGTGGGGGGTGGGGGTGAGGGGAACTTGGCAATTTTATTCTTTTTTTTAGTTAGAAAAATTATTTTTGGAGAATTAAGTGGATATTTGACTTACATATACACTGTTAATTAAGGTTATTTATCAATGAGCGGTAAATTATTACTACAGATTTGTAAATTTAATATATAAATTATAACTGTAAGATAAGTTTAGGGTACAACGGTGTTAAAAAGCATACATAAATCTTATGTGAATAAAATCATGTTCAATTTCTCTCTGCTTTTTTTTAATAACAAAATATTGATAGATGTGCTATATGCATTAATATAGAAAAATTGACAGTATGATCTGTAAATAGACCAATAACTCAGGTCCATTTGTAAAATTTACTATATTTCGGTCTGTATAAAGTGGACTTGCATTCTGTCTAAAATTTCCTGTCATAACGTGTCCAACCACTCTTTTCATATCATCTAAGATGGATAACTCTATCTCACTTTTCAATCCAAATTATGTTTGTTAACCCACAAAAATCTCTCTCTCCTCTCCACGACTAAACCCATCAAATTCTCTCTCCCTCTTCTCTTCTCTCTCCTCTCAAACAAATCTCTTTTATTTTGCAACTGTCATTTTTCTTTAAAAAAAAACAAAAACAAAATCTTTTTTTTTTTATTTTTTTTTTCAGAATATAATGTGCTTTATTTTTTATTTATTTATTTCTATAGTAACGTTTGTTTTTAACCAACTTTTTTTAATTAAATAAATCAAATTTAAAAATTAAAATTTAAACAAAATTTTGTTCATTTAAATCATATTCAACTTTTTTTTTTTGAAATAAATTTAACTAATATCATAAGAAAAATGAAATTTTAACTCAATTCTTATATGGATTTCATCCAGTTGTGAATTTAAAAAAAAAAAAAAAAAAACCTTCGAGAAATTAAAAAAAAAAAAAAAGAACTTGGGCACTGATTTTATAATCCTATTTTAACTAAAAAGTACTTTACTTCTCTAAGAAAAAGAAAACTAAAACTAAAACCACTTCCAGAACTATTGCAACCTTCTAACGTGAAATTGTTTTCTACAAGTTCCAAATTCTTGATGCCTCATTTGAAGTAAGGGGTCCTGCAAATGAGATAAACGAATTCTAATAACAAAAAATAATAAAATTTTCAAATGAATAGTATTTTTTTTTTTTTTTTGGGTTGAAATTTTCAAATGAGAAGTTAAAAAATATAAGGGGGTGTATGGTGTATAAGTTTGAGTTAAGATTTATAAGTTTAAATAATAATTTTTTTTGAATTTTCAGAAAAGACAAACAACTTTTTGGGGAAAAAGATAAAAAACATGATGAAAAAAGTACAGTTTAGTTTAAACTAAACTTTTTGCCAAACAAGGCCTAAATCAATCTTTTCTATTACCTGTTGGATTCGTAGCAAATTCATGGTTGTTTGGTTACTTTATACGCACCGTTTTGTAACAGCAAGTTAAGAATAATACAATTTACATTCTGAATAAAAAATAAAAAATGATTTTTTGAAAAAAAAAGAAAGATAACAGATCACAGATGCAACAGAATGTTTGAGAGGAGAAAGGAGAGAGGAGAGAGAATATAATGGGGTTTAGTGGTCAAGAGGATAGAGAGAGGGGGTTAATAAACGGAATTTGGATGAGAAAGTAGGGCATCTTCTCTACAGACTACCAACCTGGCATTTTCTCTCATTTCATTAGGGAAGTGACAAACTCTAGACGTTGAACTATTTTCCAGTCTCAGCCATGGAGCAATGGCGTGGCGGAGGGCGTCGCGGAGGAGGGAGAGGGCTGGGAGTAAGAGGACGGGGAGTAGGGGGACGGGGAGGGCCTGGCCGCGGAGGAAGAGGGAAAAGAGGCCATGGTCGTGGCTGTGCACTCTCTCACATTTAACATTCAATTTTTAAGTCTTTCTATTTTGTCTTCTTCTATGATCTCTCTCTTTCTTTTTTTTCTTTTTTTTTTTTTTTTTCTCTGACGCCTTTTATTCTAAATGAATTACTTAACCTACACACCATCTAAAAAATGCCCATGCATGTGAAGCACGCGTCTTTACTAGTATACATTATATTGGAATAATTGCTAGTAGAGATGTATACGAAAAATAGTGCTTTGTGTTTTATTACTTCTACATGCGTTACCGTGTAGAATTCAGATTCTATGAGGCAACGAAAGAAAGAGTCAAAAACTTATCCAATACCAAAAACGTATTTTTAAAAAATAATAATAAAAAAGTCTAACAAATAACCTTTTCTTTTTTAGTCAAACTCAAAAATATTTTTCCAGTCTTTTTGTATTTTGTATTTTTTTTTTATTTTTTAACTTAAAGAGTGGTTGATTTGAACTCTTCAATTCGTGATAGAGTTAGGTGTGAAATTATGTAAACTTTTTACTTCCTTCTTTAAAGGATCAAAAATTATGTTGGATTCTTTCCCCCTGGTTTTTTTTTTTTTTTCCTTTGTTTTCCGGTTCTATAATTGCTTAAACGTTATAGTTTCTTTCACACATGTATAAATTTAAGAATTCTGATATTCGAAACTTTGAGAAATTCTTTTTAATAAGTGTGAATCATAATGTTCGAAAATATGTTTACATGTATACACACACAATATCCTTATTATATTATCTGTATGAGAAAGAATATTTGGAATATGATTTCTATCAAGTTTGCTTAAGAAGTTCATCAATTACTCAAATGGTAACCGGAGAATGAGACATTGATCGGAAAATGTTAGAGCCGATCACAAAGAAGCAAGGCCGAGGCGGGCATTCTGATCAATTTTTGAGGCTTCGATCGGGTGCTGGTATCTCTGGTTAGTCCTCTAAGCAAAAGGAAGCCATGGAAGATAAAACCGGTTTCTATTCAAGTAGTTTGATGTGTTAGTAAAAATATGAAAAATAGGACAACGAATAAATATTGGAATTAACAAACACGAAATTTGTTAGCAACATTATTACATAATAAACAAGAAAGCAAAATTAAGAAATTATCGATGAACGCCAAAACTCGTGTGCCATAAGGTTTTCTTAAAACAAATTCGCCTCTTCACCATCCGTGCTCAAGGATCAACCGGCGTCTATTTCCCAAGATATAACGATTAACAAATGGTAACGGTACATTATGTTACAGCCTCCGACAAACTTGGAAAATGCATGAACTCTATTACTGAAACACACCTAGACTTATCCTAAGGAAAGAACCAAAGAAAATAAAACTCCAAGTTTTTCTTATTTTCCAAATGAAGAGGGACTGTCCTTTTATAGCTATGGGAAACATTGGCATAAGCATAGCCAAAAAAGTTTGCCTTTACTGTGGAATAAGACATATTCAAGTCCAAAACGTTTGGCTATTAGAATCCGGAATTAAACATATTTTATTCCCACATTTTGAAGCTTAAGGGTTCGTTTGTAACCTTCTTGTAGTTAATATACATTTAACAGTGGAATTATATTGGAAAAAATTTAAAATGCAAAGCAAAACTACGCACGTGCGGAACCAACGTTTTACCGTGTAGTACACGATCCTTTGGTTTCACCATGGATTTGCACCCCCCTAACGCCTGCGCGCGTGAGATAGCCTCCATGCTTAGTTTTTTACCAATAAGCAAATATGCAATTCTTTATAAACCCATTGGAACTTTCATTTCTTTCCCATGTAGGATAAGAGTTTTTCCAATTTCTTTTCTAACTTCATGGGTGTACTATTGAGAGTCAATTTCTCGTCACCCATTTATCATTTTTAGCATATAAATATTCGATTTTCATCCCCTTGCGGAGTAGAACACGAATCCACATTAAACCAGCACTAACACAAAGTGGGTCCCACTTGAATTCAAACCTCAAAATGACCCTCTAAAATGGTTTTTAGTAAGCCATTTTCCAACACGATGAACCCCTTAATTAAACTTCATCGATAGAGATCATAATCTTCACGTTCATAACAGTATGCATAAAACAAATGAAGACAATTCCAAATGCATCTAAGAGACAAGTTGGATTCTTATTACTGTAAGTTGTTCATTGAAGAATACAAGTTAGACTACAGAAAACAAATGACGAAACAGAAACAAAAACGTTTTTTTTTTTTTTTTTTTGGTGAGTAGAAAGCTGACACAAGTCACGGAGCCAATATATATATATATATATATATATTTTTTTTTTTTTTTGGGACGTGAATTGAATTAAAAGTTTGTACTAAATCTACAATGCTAAGAATTTTTTTTATCATCATTATAATTTTTTTTTCTTTTTTCCTAAATGAACTAAGGTTCTAATGCGCACTCGACATTGAAGTCATCGATCAAAACTATTTCGGAGGCGGGAAAATAAGTAGATCGAAACCAGCAAGTTGAAAGAGATAGAAGAAGTGTAAGAGAACATTGACCCTAAAAATGACTGAACTTTTTTATTTAGAAGACAGTAAGTGATCATTAAAATATTGATTGACTTGATTAATAATCGACTACTTACTAAAGTGGTTAATCACTAATCATTGACTATTTTTCAAAAACGGTCATTTTTATAATTTAATAAAATCAGGGATATTCATAAAAAAAATCTTTTGAAAAAGATAATTTATCCATCTATCTCATTAAAAATAGAAAAAATAAAATTTGAGTAAAAACAAAAAAGAAAGAGGAGTTAATGATGTCCAAACATAGGAATTGTGCTTCTTGGCTAAGATTTAATCCGGACATCATGAATATACTTTATGAGAGAAGTCAAACAAAAATGCTTTTGTTGTGTAATTGCTTGTCTGGCTTACAATGGGAATGCAAGAACAGGAAAAACAAAAAATAAAATAAAAAGGTTGCCTAAAGTTCTCGTCCCTACGAATGTGGTAGGGCATCTCTCTTGAATGTCGGACTTACATCAAAAGAATGCCAATTAGAATCTAGTAGGGCTACATATATTCGAGGTTTCTATTTTAGGGTTTATCAAAATTTCTCAATTCCAATTAGCCCCCAATGCTTACTGGATTCTCTCTTCATGTAGATCTATTACCTTCGCCCTCGTACAGATAAAGATATATTTTTTTCAACCATGACTAGCACAATCATGCTCGATGGGACGAAATGGCCTCGGCCGTCGATGGTCATTGGTTTAACAATCCTGAAGAGAATGTCCCCCTGTCTTAACATCATGTATGGTGTTTCTGATCGTAAAATTTGATCCAAATTATGTCAAAACGTAATAGTTACTATGATGAGGCGTTCACACACTCTAACCATGCATGCGGTATTGCAAAAATAATTAGTGAAATTTTAGCCAAGAACATATAAAGAGTTAATTTCACAAATTCACAAATCGTCTGTTTTAATTTTAGTAACTTACTTCTAAATTTATTCAAGTGTTGCAAAATAATCTCAACTATTGACAATTGTTAAAGATTGAATGAAAACGTCCCCACATGTCTTGTGAGCTCATTTGAAGGTAAGGGATTGGAGTTTTAGATAACAACTAGCACATTTGTCACGTACATGAGGATGATTCCATCCACTTTTTAATAGCTCTTATCAACTTGTGGTCCTATAAAAAAATCTTTATCAAATTTAGAGAATAATTTGTTAAAACTAAAAATCTAAGAAGTGATTTTTGAAGTATAGTTAAGTTAGAAGGCAAATGGGCTAAAAAGCGACCTTCAATAAGTTTATTACATGCGTTTTTATTCTACATTTAGGACATCGTTACATCATTGGGAGCTTTTTACATCCTTTTATCCTTATTAAAAACTAGTAAACATGAAAAAAATATATATAAATATATATATAAACTTATCGTTTGGTATTCCGTTTAAAAACATTTTTCTAGCACTACCGGTAAATACTTTTTTTAGACCGTTGAGATTTAATCGAATGGTTGCAATGTTATTGGTGTACCATATTATCATAGACCTTACCTCACATTACCCTTCCCACCCAAAGTCTTCTCCGTCGCCGGCGACCTTCCTGCTGCCGGCGACCCACCCCCGGCCGCCGGTGACCCTTTCTCTCTCTTCCCCTTGCTCTATCTTCTCTTCTCTCTCTCTTCCCCTCTCTTTCTCTTCTCCTCTCTCCCGTGGCGACCCACCTCCGGCCCCCACCACCGGCCGGCCGGCCGCCGACGACCACCTCTCTCTCTCTTCCCCTTTCTCTCTCTCCCACGGCCCCCCACCAACCGGCCCCAGTCCCGGCCGCCCCCCACCCAGCCCCGTCCACCGGCGACCCTTTGAGGGTGGTGGCCGGTGGTTTGGGGGGGGGGGGGGGGGAGGCAGGAGGTGGGGGGGGCCGCGGGAGAGAGGAGAAGAGAGAGAAGAGAAGAGAGAGAGAGAGAAGGGAAGAGAGAGAGGGGTGGTCGCCGGCGAACGAGGCTAGGTGGGGGGCGGCCGGGACTGGGGCCGGTGGGGGGGGGGGTCGGGCGGGGGTGGGGGGCTGCCGGAGAGAGGAGAAGAGAGAGAAAGAGGAAGAGAGAGAGGGAAAAGAGAGAGAAGAGAAGAGAGAGAAAGGGTCGCCGGCGGCCGGGGTTGGAGACGGTGATGGGGGGGGCCGGAGGTGGGTCGCCGGCGGCGGAAAGGTCGCCGGCGACGGAGAAGACTTTGGGTGGAAAGGATAATGTGAGGTAAAGTCTATGATAATATGATACGCCAACAATATTTCAACTGTTCGATTAAATCTCAACGATCTAAAAAAGATATTTATCGATAGAGACCAAGGGTCTCTACCATAGGCCCTCCCTTTAAAAAGTTTTCTTTAGTATTTTTTTCATAAAAATTTAATATTTTTATTTTATTTTAAACCAATATTCAGATGGATATTAAAGGACGTCATCTCTTTTTTATTTTTTTTATTTTTAAAAATATAATAACAGTAATAATGTGGAGTATACCCCAATAAAATAATGAAGAGTAAAAGTGACTCAAAATTAAAAATAAAAAAATAAAAAAAAGCGACTCATCTTTAAGACGGTGTATGTATGTAAATTGTAAGGGATTTGTGCTCAAGCACAAGGCCATTCTGCGTTTTGTACGGGCAAAGAAAGAGCCTCGTCCCTATGTGAACTTTGGAGAGAATCTGAGTGAAAGAGAGAGAGAGAGTGGGCGTGGAGCGAACAAGAGAAGTAATGATGAAGATGTGGGCTCAAGTGGGGTCCTCCAATTGCTTGAGTGGAGATAGAAAATCAGTCAGTGGACACTGGAGAGTGGAAGAGTGGAAGCCTACAACGTCAAACCAAAGCAAACACCCAATTCTCACCTCACTCAAAGATCACTGTCCTCCACCCACCCCCATGAAGAAAACATCTCCACAAAAAAAAAAAAAAGAATGGGTACAAATTTCACTTTTTTCCCTAAATTTTAGACTTTTTCATAAAACATCTCTTGAATATCAATTTGTTATATTCTTTTTCCCAAACTTTTAAAAGTTTGTGAATTTTTTCCTAATAAATTTTTGGTGAAAAATGTAAGTAACACTCATTGTAATCTTGGTAATATGAGTTGAGAATATAAAATGTAAAATTATGAAATTTCTCTTTATAATTAGGATAAAAAAGTAAATATTTAAAGTTTATTGTCATTTTTTTCCATACTTTTCTCTTATGGGTAATTTCATCATGTCACCCTTAATAATGATAATATATACTACGTGTGTCATTTTATAATTTCATATTTAATATCCTTAACTCATAATTAATAAAAGTGTTATGTAAGTTCAAAATTAAAATAAAAGGGAGTGTGGGAGAAGAATTCACAAACGTTTTCAAAAGGGAAAAATTATTAAAAATTAAAATTTAATGGCCATTTTCAGCTAATGCCTAACAGTGAGAGGAATAATACAAAAGTGGATAAAAAGAACAACTTTCACCAAAATTTTTCCCATTGATTTTCTTCCTCACTCCTTCCTTTCTTTTCTTTTCTTTCACTCCCACCTACTACCTTACCAACTCTTGACCTTCCACTAAGCAAAGCTTCTTTATTCCACTGTAAGTCTCTCTCTCGCTCTCTCTTTCTCTCTCTAAACTTTTCCATGTTCTTATGCTTAATGCCTGAATGTTTAGATTGTTGAGGCTGCAATGTGTTTGTCTCTGTTTCTCTTTGACAAATGCCCAGATGAAGAATGAAAATGAATATTGTTTATCTGTAATTATATGAAAAATATTATGGTGATTAACTAATCAATTTTCTCTCTACATCTTGTTTTTCCCATTTTTCTTTCCAAACTTTCTTGCAAACCAAACAGTGTAGTAAATACAAACAGGGGAGCTCTTTCTTCCTTTTTCTTTTCACCATGGATTCGTTTAACCGGAGATCGGCGTTCCGGTACAATCTCAACTCGAACACGATAAGCGATGATCACCATGAAAACGGCGAAGAATCGGAGTTTTCGGGGGTTCTGGAAATCTATGTTCATCATGCGAGGAACATTCACAACATATGCATCTACGAGAAGCAAGATGTGTATGCAAAATTCTCTCTTACTTACAATCCAGACGAGACTGTCTCTACCAGAATCATAAATGGAGGTGGGAAAAACCCGGACTTCAATGAGAATTTGAGGATGAAAATCACTCAGCTCGACGCCGTCCTAAAATGCGAAATATGGATGCTTAGCAGGGTTAGAAACTACTTGGAGGATCAGCTTCTGGGGTTCGCTCTCGTCCCAATTTCGCAAGTCGTCGGAAAGGGAAAGTTGACACAAGATTTTAGCCTCTCTTCCACTGATCTCTTTCACTCCCCAGCTGGAACAGTGCAATTGAGTCTTTCTTTGAACACATCTTTGCCTGTTAGTCCTTCGCTGAATCCGCAATCTGAATCGCCTGCTAATTCCTCCATAACTTCGGAGGTCGTGTTGCTTGATCGAAAGATCTCGGAGGAGTTGTTGGACCCCGTCGAGTATTCGAGGATCGAGTTTCCTGATATCAGTGTGGTGAGGGAGAATCAGCAGATGGTTTCTGAGTATTTTGATTTGGCCAGGCGTGTTTCGGGTAATTCCAAGTCGGGTTCTAGTGGCGTTGCCTCGTTTCTTCACCTCGGCGCGTCGCCTCAACCCGTCGATGACTGCGAAATGACCGGAAATTCGTGTGTGGAAACTCATGGCGGTGAGCCTGTTTCCCCTAATGGAAGCAGCATTCAGAATTCTGGCTTCTTCAGTTCCACCACAACAAGCTTGAGCGACGATAGAAACTCCGCTGATTCCATCGAGAAGAAGAATCGCACGGCGGGTGAATCGTCGATTTCTGTTAACGCTTCCATAACTGTGGAAGCAACAAACCATGGGACTAATAGTACTTGCTCTCCAGACACTCCGACTTCGAAGAAGGGAAGGGAAACCGGAGACGAAAAGGAATCGAATTTCTTGAGCAAAGAAGAGGAGGAGACCAAGAAAGATGCGAAAAAACCGGGCTCTGCTCAATTCGGGCAAGTGTTTTCCGCGCCACTCGGGAATATCAATCTGGAAGCCGAGCAGTCCGCAATGCAGCAGCAGATAGTGGACATGTACATGAGAAGTATGCAGCAATTTACTGAGTCCTTGGCAAACATGAAGCTTCCGATGGACCTCGATAAGGCGGAACATCAAGATCATAACGACATGATTCGAAACCGAAGCAATTTAGAACTCGAGAAGAAGGACGGATCGCGGGTTTTCTACGGTAGCAGGGCGTTCTTCTGACTGCTAATTTGATGCTGCAGAAATATTTTGTGACAGTAAGTTTTTATCTCTAGCAGTACATAGAGTTTTTAATTTATCCAAAATTTAAGTTTCAATCGGCTTAATAGTATTTTACTACATAGTTACTGATGTGAATAGTTGCTTCAATTCACATGTATTTCTTCTGGTAACTATCGTGACTACTTCTTGTTTCAGTCGTACGTGGAGTTTTGGGAATGCGATTTCCCTTGTGTTTTGCTTTGTTATGAAGTATTTGGTTGGCTTTAAGTATTTCCTTCTAAATTATTCCTAACAATTCATTTTTATTGTAACTTGAGTTGTGGAAATTATCATGTGATGGTGAACCTTTTTATAAGAATTAGCTTATGAATATTGCTTAAACTCATCTTTATGGGACTCCTTACTTTGTGTTTCCTATAAGATTAACTAAAACCATGAGGTACACTCACAGGGGTGGTTGAGTTGACAAAGGGGTGGGTGTAAGGCTGGAAATTCATGTTCACGGGCTGGGTTTGGGCTAACCTGATTACAGCTTGATACGACAAGCATGACCACGAACACGACACGATTAATAAATGGGTTAGGAACGTAGATACGAACACGAATCGTTTAATAAACAGATAGCACGACAAGATACGCGAACACGATTATTGAACGGGTCACAACAGGTTGGCATGAAAACAAAATCGTTTATGACCCATTTAACATGAAAAACCCATATACGCCCATTTAACACGAAACTGGTTTCTGACCCATTTAACACCAAAATTTTGAATAAAAAATCACTTAAAATTCTGAATTTACTAACACAAGAAACTCATCATTTTCATGTAAAATATAAAACTAACAACTAGAATTATCAAATATCCATAATGATTAAAACAAACATATCTTAGAATAAAACATATCTTAGGGTTAGGCTTTTATATGTTGTTATTTTTAGGGGTTTTTTTTTTTTTTAATATATTGAGAAATTTTATATATGGGCTCTAAACGGGTAAAGTCGTGTTAGCCCGTTTACAACCCATTTATATAAACGTGTTAAATAGGTTAACCATGTTAACTCATTTTTGACCCGTTTATTTTTGTGTTAAACGTGTCGACCAAATTTCGACCCCAATTATGAAACATGCGGTCCAAACCTATTTATTTCGTGTCGTTCTCATGTTGTGTCACCGTGTCATGTTCGAAATTGCCGGCCCGAGGTGGGTACTTTTGCTAGGCTTCTCCCCTTCGTCCATTTGGGTTCGATTCTCATTGCCTCTCCTTAGGCCCCGCTCTAGCTTTAACTGTTGAAGTATGGTTTGGTGATGACAGGATAGGCCCTGGGTGGCTGACTAAGAGAAAGTAATATAAAGAACATGTCTCTGTCATATCTACGAAAAGAGGTTTTTGCTTCTAGGGTTGAAACCTAAAAATAACGGGACCACCCTCAAATCCTTTATTCACAAAAAAAAAAAAACCATGAGGTGATAACTTTATGAGTTCCATAATTGATATAGACCACCGTTAAATCTACACAAAATCTTATTAAATTATTATATTATTGATCTTAATGTGATATTATTTTTTATTATTAAAGTGTCTTTCTATACCTTATTATAGAATTATCCGATTTTTTCATTATTTTTTCTACTCATGATTCTTGAATAAGCTTGAGACCGTATCAGATGGTTTTAATTTATATTTGAATTTAAAATCATCTTTTGAGTTAGTTGGAAAACGGTGTCAGCCACTAACTTTATTATTATTTTCTTGAACAATGTTGTCAAGCTATATTTCATCCTACCACATTTCTAGCTTTTGTCATCTACTCTAGTTCCAATACACCTGTTTGTGCTTTTGCTTGGAAATATTGGGTTTGGTGGGGTCAAAGTTTCCACCAAAAAGTACCCTTTTCAATTGCATATCCAATAGAATCACTTTAATTTCCCACCTTTTTTTTTTTTTTTTTCCCTCTTTCTCACTACACTTACAAGAGTTAAAGGGATGACTGGTGGAATAAATAATCCTACTCGACTAAATGACTATAGGTAATTTCATTTGTTCCATGCTCTCTAAATTTTCAATTATTTATGTGCTTCTTGGCTTCCATAAGGCAAAAGGTTAAGTTCTTTTTTTTTTTTCCTTAATTATAATCCAAAAATAAATTTTCAAATTATTAGTTTGTCCAACATTAATTTTCAGTCTAAAACACATGAAGATCAAAAGTATATTTTAATCATGGTTAGTTTTATCATTTTCACATTCCAAAACCTTTTGTCAAATTTGTATTTTAATTTTAAAATTTATAAATTTTCAAAACGCATGTGATCTCAGACGCTCATGATCATAACATGGTAAATATTGTCTATTTGTTTCAAACAATTTATGGAGTACTTTGGAACATAATGATAATTTATGAACTGGTTCTGAGACATAATTTAGGGACAATAAACGGAATTGGGCCCATAATATTTCAGGAACTAAAAATGAAATTAATGAAGAAAATTCAGATATTTTTGTTTTGTGTTGTAACGTCAACACAGATATGGATTGATGTGAGCTTATGCGTGCAATGAAAACGTGTGGAGATTAAAATTGTAAATTTATCAGCATAAGAGATAATCAAGCCACTGTCATTATCGTATTACTTTGTCAATGTAAAGACAACGAAGGCCCAAAGTCATCATCAAGAATAGAATGAACGAAGAAAAAGGAAACTTTTTCTTACAATTTACGTTTCCTTGCGAACATCATGGTATATGGTTGGTTGATTGAGGAAAGATTCCCAAATTTACCAGCACAATGTGCTTAACACCGTTGAAAGCACAACACAAAATAATTGGCAAAAGTCTAAAAAGACACAAAAGACCCATGGCAAATTTAAGTCACGCAAGGCCAGCCAATAATTCAAGAATCTTGTTCATTTAAATGGATAAGGGAAAAAAATAGTCGGGGACGGTAATTTCTAGCACCGACATGACTCTAAAATGACACAAAAAGAAATGATTTTAACTTCGACAAATAGTGATTGGATCATTTTTGAATTGACACGCATAACACAAAAGTAAAGAGGTTGAAAACACAACACAAAATAATGGGCAAAGTCTAAAAAGACACAAAAGAATCATGAAAAATTCAAGTGACACAAGGCTAGCCAAGAAAAATGAGTTTATACCAGCTCAAATAATTGGATGCGTGAGTATGTGAATGTGTAAATTCAGGATCAAATTATGGATTTTTTACTTCTTAATAGTTGTTAAAACTTTTTAAAAAGGATATTGAGTTTATAGCAAACAGAAAAAGGACCAGTCAAGAATTCAAGGATTTTGTTCATTTAAATGGATGTGCCAAAAAAAGTACAATTGACCACTTTATTACGTAGACTACTTATTTTCCTTCAACCAAATTGAGGCAACCAAAGATACCGAAGAACATTGTACAAATGCAGAGCCTACCCCCAGCTCCTAGCTCCTCATGTAATAGTTGGGCTGGGAATTTCCGGCAAAACTCGAAAACGACACAAAATAAATGATTTTATCATTTACGATTTATTTTTGGATAGACACGTATAACACGAAAACAAATAGGTTGATTTCGTGCACTAATTATATGGATAATTAAAAGGTCAATAAGATATGACCCGTTGATAATTCGTTTAAAAAAAACTGTATATTTTTTTAATGGCATTGTTATATTTTTGTTGTTAATTCTTAAGAAGATTTAAGAAATTTTTTATTATTAGTTACACAGCTCATAATTTTATGCTTTAGATTTACTTGAAATTAATAGTAAATTGATGTTAATTTTATTTATTTATTTTAAACATTCTTCGAAGATAAAACCGTGGAAAAAGTCCTTCATATGGGGGCCTACTAAGGAATTTTGTCCTATTTAAAACATGATTTTAATAATGACCTCTAAAAACATTTATTTATTATAATTATTAAAAACACATTTCTATCCTTTTACTGTAATATCTGATTGTTTTTATTTTCCTTCCTCTTTTTCCTCTCTCTCTTCTCTCACTTTCGCTCCTCTCTCTATCTGCGATCTCTAGCAGTCTGCCATCGCCAGGGTCGCAGGCAATCTCCTTCCGACCCCTCTCTCTCCTTTCTCGAGTTCTCAATCTTTCTCTGCGACGAAAGGTGTCAATCTGGACCCGTGATCTCACCGGCGTCAACGCGATTTCTATCCGCCATAGACGACAATTTTTCTCCAGGACAGACGACATTGATTCGAACGGGTGATCAACGACAATCACTCTCCGTCGTCGTTTCGAATTCGCGCTGTATCGCAGCTCTCTCCGACATCAATTCAGCTTCGCCCGAACTCTCTCTACGACGAACCGCGATGGACAACGGCGACTCATATTAATTAGATAATTAAACTAAGTTATATTAATTAAATTATTGGCCTAACATTATGTGATAGTAAGACAGCATTGTACTTTTTGACACGTTCTTTCATGATTATTCCAATGTGACTTTGTCAAGAACAATTAATGACTGGAAATTATCATTGTACTTTTTCTATATTCACCCCCCAAAAAAAAAGTGTTTTCTTTTTCTTACTAAAAAACTGAAATTGTATATTCTATTGAAAATTATTATAGTTTTTTATTAAACGTATTTAAATTAAATATCATTTTATAGGGCTAGCTCAATGCATGGTAAGAAATGGATTTCGAAAGGAGTTTTTAAGTTCAAAATCAATTAGTTTATGCTTCTCCTCTATACTAAGTGAGAGTTATAGACATAATCTTAAAAGCAAATATTAAAATTAAAATATTAGTTTTTGAATAAATTGAAATATTATTTAATTACTGTTAAAGTATTCATTTTGTAAACAACAACATGGCACAAATAGCCCCTTTTTAGCACATAAAGAGGGGGGGGGGGGGGGGGGGGGGGGGGGGGGGGGGTTGGGGTTGGGGGGAAGAAAAGAAAAAGAAGGCATTCTCCAATTTAAAAAACGAAGCCAACTTTTTTATTCGGATGAAAAAACGTCTGTCCACTTTCAATATATAAAAGTATGTTTTTGCTTATAAAATAAAGTTTACCTTTGCTTCTATATTTATATACACTGTATACATATATAACTAGACAAGTATGTTCTCGGGGGAGGTCGAAGAACAGGTTCAATAATTACCATATTTATTTATTTTACTCTCAAAATATTTCCAAACTTAAAAAGCACTCCCCCCCCTCCCCTAATTGCTTGAACTGTGTAAGACGGTTTTTTTTTTTTTTTTTTTCCTCAAAAAATGAGTTATAATAATAGAGGTTAGAATATGTAGATACCTTCAGAGAGATATCTAAAATAAGCACCATATCAATCAATCTAAGAGATGTTGGCCGTAATCTGCGGTCTTTAATTTCAAATATATTTCTTTATTAAATACACCAAAGACGAGATATTCTATTTGCTGCCAAAGAGAAAAGGAGGTGACAGTGTCCTTTTTTTTTTTTTAGCTGTCAATAATCTAGCCTCACTTACATAACTTATGGATGGAAATTCAAAAGAAAAGGGTAAAAGAAGGAAATAAAACATTGACAAAAAATGGTTGGGCGACTCTCTTTTTTCTTTTCTCTTTAAATAACACTAGTTGTATGATGCATGCGGGAATAGAAAAAACACATCAAAGTAAAAAAAAAAAATCCACATGATACTGATTTAATCATTATGTGACGGCACGGAAATGACACATGACAAACATTGAAGATATGAAAGGATTTATATATTCAATGGCGGAGTTAGATAAAAATTTTAATGAAAATGTAAATAAATAATATTAATATATAAAAAGTAATAGATAAAATTTTAATTGGATTATATGAAAGTTTTTAATTTTCAATAAGGATTACATAAAGATTTTTAATTTTTTAATTTTTAATTTTAATGATGTTAAAGTAGAAAAATCATAAGATTATTTAGGAAAAATAAAAAGAAAAATTCAGTCGGGTTATAGCTCCCACTTCTCCTCACCTACATCCAGTGTGTCAGTTTGTGTGTATATATTTTTAATGAACATCCAGTGCAAATTTATGTCCCCTATTTAGAGAAGCATATATATATAATACGTGGTAAATATATTATTTATACCTATTAAACATAGATCACATTTTTGAAAAACTAATGCAACGGTGAAAACACACAAGCAGCCGTTTGGCGTGTAGGTTGAGGCCTTAAAAATTCAATTTCAATGGTTAAATACATATTTGGTGTCGGCATTCAATTATATTACCTCCCCCATGTGCTCTTCTTCCGAAAGCTTCTTGGTATTTGGTTTTCTCTGCAGTTCTAATCTTTTTTTTTTTTTTTTTTTGAAAAATGTAGTTCAAAAAATTTTCAATTTCAAATTTTGTATAAATGGGCATAAATTATAAATTCAATTTATTTAAATTTAAAAAAATAAATTTCAGCACAAATTCTTATAAAACAACAATTTAAATTATCCAATCAAATGCACCATTCAAATCAAAATTTTCAACTCAAATCTTTTCATTCAAATGCACCGTTTAACTCAAGTTCTTAACTCAATTCAAATTAAATCCAAAATTTTCAATTCAAATCCATGCAAGTGAAAGAGTATTGTTCCCACAATAACTAGTACATGAAAGGTTCAAATTGGGATGACAATTTTCTCGTTAATCTACATGGACCCACCTTAAATGGGGTGGGGAAAACCTGATCTAAACGAGTTAGGGTAATAAAGATAGGGATAGGTTTAGGGGTCGTTGACCCTATTCTTTGTTTACCCGCTTCGTTTAGTTATATATTACTGCTATATTATAGATATTATACATGATGTTTTATAATACATATGATTTCAAATATTAAATTTGAATAATATAGTTTTGATTTTACCTTAAAGTCTCATTATTATGTGGTTTTATTTTTAAATTTAAATTCTTTATTTTTATATGGTGGAAATATATAATATGGTTAATGGGGCAATCTACGAGTACCCCCGAACTCATGACAGGGAAAACTCTTCCCCGTCTTGGCCACTTTAAACGCGTTATGGAATTGGTATGAGAAATGTTTTTATATGCGGGACGGGTTGGCGAAAATATCTCTCCGCCCCTTTACCATTGAACCGTTCAATAATCTGTTTTCTTACAAAAACTAAATGAAGAAACAAGAAAATAATATATGAGATGACTAGGGCCATATAGAGTAATTTGCAAATATAGATATTATGATGTTGATTTTCAAAAATAAAGAAATAACTTTTCTACTTATATATACATATCATAAAAACGACGGAGGCAACTAAAGATTGCAAAAGGCCCCCCTAAAAAAACAGAAAATCTATTCTATATCTCTCAAAATTTTTCAATCTGACAACTAATCCCGAAAACAAAATTTTCTAACTTCGTCACTGTATACAGTATATCGAACCGTTGGTTTCAGAGTTTGACGATGGCGAAGCATGGTTTCCAAGTGTAGTTCCTGAAGAACCATACCTGCAAAATGTCACCTTTCATAAGCATACTTGCTTGGAAAACGTCACGCCAGCCATGAACCAAAACATACGAACTAGAGCTACTGTAGACCCACTTTCTCAGCCGCAGCTCCTTTTTCCTCACTTCCGAACTAGCGTCTGCCTTGTACACGACCGTCACTGCGACGCCGTCCCGGGCCGCACCGTCCTCTTCTCCTCCTCGTTCAGAAAATCGTCCGAGCCGAGCTTCTTCAGCGGTATCGAGAGCCGGGACTGCTGCAGCTCCACATCACTGTCCGTCAGTTCCTTCTGTAGAATGAGCTTGAGCTGAGTGCCACCCAGTTCTCGAACCTCGGTCCTAAATGCTTCGGGCATGCCAGGTGGCGTGCTCGGTCCCGCCACTATCACCGTCTTCTTCGGTCTCCTTTCGACAGGTGGCGGTCGGTTAATTATCTTAATTGGTCCCTTCTTTCTCTCCCCAGAGGAGGATGCAGTTTCTGGTTCCGCATCTATGGAAAGCAACAGCTTGAATTTTTTCCTTGAAGAGCTCTCGGGGACATCCGAAGTTTTGTTGGCCAAATTTTGGTGCTTTCTTTTGAGAAGACGACCTTCTTTTTTCATTGATTCGGCCACTTCCAATAAGATGCGCGCTCTAACGGAAAAGGGAACCATAATTTAGGACTACAAATTATTTCTTGGGAAATTGAAGAAGAGAGAGAGAGAGAGAGAGAGAGAGAGAGAAGGAAAGGGATAGAATGAGCAAGAATTATGATTGTAAAGAAGAGAGAAGATTTACTTATATATGCCTATTTAGTCGTTTTTCAAATTGAAGTAGGACTTATTTATTTTAGAAACTGAGCATTATCTGGATTTGTAAATATATATATATATATATATATTTTAGTGTACACTTTCAAACAATTATCTTATTTCTTTCTTATATCATAATCCTTTATTTCTCCCAACATTTATTCCTAAGGATTTTTTTTTAAGGGGGAAAAAAATGGAAACTTGTAATCAAACGAAAGAGAATAAATATTTCAAAAAACAAATAACGGTTTATGTGCAGTCACTATAACTACAAAACTGATTAAAGGAATAATTCTATCTATATTCATAATTAATATTCCCATCAGATATAAAATTTATTTTTATTATAAGTTTATCCAGTAATTAAATTACATTAAAATCCATTAAAAAAAAACCTTCATCTATCGTCACATATCATAAAATGGAAAAAGTATTTTTCAACAAAAAAAAAAATTAGATTAACGTTAATTTTTCATACATGAACCCTAAATTTTTCTTAATGAAAGTTCCAAATAAAACAAAAATTAAATCAGAAATTGCAGTAGATATGGCGTATTTTTAAAAAGTTATGAAGTTAATAGCAAGAATTTTGAATTTTGAATATTGGGTTTATAGAGAGGAACAATAAATAAATGAAACTACGGCTCCCCTTGAACAATTTATGCTGATATACCTTTTATTTTTTTTGAGGAAAAAAACCCTTTTTTTTTTTTTTTTTTTTTAAGAATGAGAAATTCTTTTATTATTTAAATTTCTTTAATAAAAGGGAAAGCATGAGAGGATTGAATCAGGTATTAGATTTTTTTTCCCCCCTAAAGAATCTCCAAAACCAGGTATTAGTCGAGAATAAATACATATTTGAATGAGTATAAACATAACAAAAAAAAAGGGTAAACCAAAAAGAATGCTAATATACAAGTAGGGCTATTAAAAAGGTCCAAATCTATAATTAACAGGCTATTAACAAAGATATGTACGATATACACTTTTCCTCTCTAACACAGAAACGTCCAAAAAGAAAAAAGAAAAAAAAAATTAGGAAACAATTAGTTCCAAAGAAAAATATACTATCTGAATATATGCATTCCAATAGACTAGCGTGAAGTATTGTAGCCTACTAACACTACCTTTCGAGACTCCAAATCCGTTTTCAAGATTTTTGCATACATCAACTTTTCCATCTCACGTTGCTTAGCCATCCAAATTGAATCAGAGGTTTCCCTGACTGCAGGTTTACCAGATGCGTTCTGTAAGGTATCAGTAAATTCTTGAGACCTGCCATTCACAGTAAAACAGCGGTCGGAACAAATACCAAGAAGGATAATGCTAAAAACGTCATCTTCAGTCCAACTTTTGAATACCAATCCGTGTCACAAGTGATTTGTCATTCTGTTATTGGTAGGTGTTCAAAAGATTGTCACATGAAAATTAAAAGATCATATCTACCAATGTAAAGACACAAGAATTGATACTCAAATATTAGGCCTAGAGTTGAGGCGCTGCTATCTAGCACTTTTCATACCAAGAAACAACCATTTCCAACTAATATTAAACTAGCCAAAAAGGGTAAAAATGTGAAACCTGTGGTGATTCTTTGCATACCTGTAGTGCACATTGTCTTGTACAGATGAGCAATACGAGCATCACCTTTAGTTTTCATATTTGGCTTCTCAAGGCACTCAAGAAACGCTAGATCAGCCTTCAGTAGCTTGGCCTGATTATGAGTGTCGTAACCGATATCGTGGCAGTAGCAGCAAAAATCCAACCAATCAATCGGCCGCTTGTCCCAAACCAGAGATCCACCATCCTTCCCACTTGACCAATTGGGTCCACAATAATGCCCATATCTGGGAAAAAGCAGAGAAAGAAATGCCCTTACACCAGTATGCCACGGGACCTTTGAGACATATGGCCTAAAGCGCAGACGGGTACCCCCAAGATCATTCTCAACAACCCCTCGAGGCAGTGTGCGCTTTCTCAGCTCTCTATTAATGGTGGTTGGTTTATCTCTGGCCTTGATGGCCAACCATGGAACAAAGGAAAGGAGGGACCACCCCCACAATTTGAAATCGAAAGAGGCATTCGGATTCCGATTGGTGTGGATCATACGAGTAGTATTGGGTTCAAGGGTTGAGCCTAAATCACTGTTTCGACCAAGAAAGCCAGGCTTCATTTTCTTAACAAGGTGTAATAAAAATCACATATTTCAGCCACCATAACAAAAGAAATTCACTTTCCCTGCCAAAGAAATTTTGCAACCATATTAATCAGGCATTCATCAGTTACTTTTCATGAAAATTAAACCAAAAATGTCACTCTGCATCAAAAACGACAACACAATTCAGAATATCATAGTTATAGTCTAATACAAAACAGAGAAGATCATGAAAAAATAAAAAATAAAAAAATTGAGCTTTAATTGTTTCCTTTTTCAGGACTGAAAGATTAAGTAAAGCGTTTTTTTTTTTAATTAGTAAATTTAAATTAAAAAAAAAACTTTTGTTTTAATAATGAGAAAAATTAACTGCATTGCAAGATGATAAAGCCGGTAAATCTTGAATTTCACTAAGAATCATAATTGAAGTAAAAGAATAAATGAGTAATAATATCCTAATTCTGAAGAACGATAATTTAACTAAACAAAATCCTAACAAGACAAAAATTCGTTCTACGTCAGTGAACTAAATAAAGCTTTCGAGAAACGATAATTTAACTGGCTTCTCACCAACCTAAGAGAACCGAAAACAGGAAGAATTAAAGTTAAAATTTAAAGAAAAAGAAAAAAAAATCGAAAGAGATAAAGAACATAAATTACTATGAAGATTGAAATTCGACATCAAAGTGGGTCACCGACATTGAAGAAGCGAACTCACCTGGGCGAATTCATCTACGCTCTGTGAAGAGAGAAGCATGGGCTTGTTTAGTCGAATCGTAATCGAAATCGAAGGCAGAAAAGAAAATTTAACAGAGAATTTAGAGAGAGAGAGAGAGAGAAGTTTCTCGAGAAAGTTTAAACATTTTTTTTTTTTTTTTTTTTTTTTTAAATTGGATTGCGAGTGACGCGATGACCATATCCACTAATCCACACGACACCAATCGCACCCCACCCAAGTCCACACATAAATTCGGAGTGGGACCCACTCTGGCTCGGAATATTCTTCTGATATTACTACTCTATACATAATCACGTAAATAAACTCTTTTTTTTTTTAAATAAAGAAATAAATTTTAGAGTAAACGTGTGTTCTACGTAGGGGTGGCAATTCGTGTCACGTATCGGGTTCGTGTCATGTTAGAGTCGTGTCGATTTTTTTCTTTCCCGATCCGAACACAACCCGCGACATGAACACAACATGAAACCACGACACGAACCCGTCACGAGTAGACACGACACGAACCGAAATTGACCCACGACACGAAATTGACTCGCGATACGAAATTGACACGAAATTTGACCCGAAATTGACCCGCGACACGAAATTGATCCGAAATTGACACGAAAAAAACGTGTCGTGTTCGGGTTATACGGGTCCAACCCGAACACGACCTTTTTTTTCAGTGTCAATTTCGGGTGACCCGAAATCGACCCGACCCCTATTTTTCCCAACCCGAACCCACGAAATTCATGTCGTTTTCGAGTTGCGTCGTCGTGTCACGACCCGTATTGTCACCCCTAGTTCTACGGAATTGTTCTATTTTTTTTAATGTTTTAAATACTAATTTTATAAGTTAACGCTTCGCTAACTTTACAAGACTTATTAAGTTTCAACAAAAAAAAAAAAAAAAAAAAAAAAAAAAAAAAAGATAAAAAACTTTAAAAGACTTCACCTGAATTTACTCTTTTTTGTTTTGTTTTGTTTTTTTCGTTTTTTGTTTTTTGTTTTTCTAGAAGACACCGATACTATCATTTGATTTATTAAGTAAGATTTATTTGCATGCGTGTCTCTAAATTTTATACTTATTTTTGCTATTCATTATTCTAAATTCTTTAACTTCTTTTTTTAAAATGTTCATTGAAAATAAATAGAAAAAAATCATGTGATTGCACATTTGTTCTAGTTTATACCCTTATCCAAGAATGGATTCGAAGAAAAAGGGGTTGGTGGTTCATGGCAATAGAAAAACTCCTCCATTTCAAGAAGGTACAATGTCAAAATTTCTCAAACGATTAAAACCCTCAATCAAAGAAGAAACATTGGAGCTCAAATGTAGGAGCCATTACTTCCAAGCTTTTATGGCAACAATTTTAGAGTAGTTTGTACGAAGTTCTAATTTCTCATCCCTAAAAATAAAACCCTGATTAAGAAAATTGAAGTTCCAATATAACCCTACTACAATATCTCACGTGTGATCACATGACAACTTTCCTTGTGCTTTTAACAAGCATTCTAATAAATGAGTTAAATGGTGCCACTTTTATCCATTAGTTAGATTTTACAAAACAAGTTACCTGAATTGGTTGGTAAGTTTGTTTTAGATTTTACCTTGGGAGCTTTTAACATCCTATCTTAATCTTAACACTTCATTTCAATTGACGAAAACTAACATGAAAATATCCAAATTTGACTCATGTGTCCCTTATTCATGTCTTATTCGTTTCCCATTAATAATATCATGATATTATTAATTTACAACATTATATTGCATCAATTAAAAAAAGAGTAAACTGTTAGGTTGGTCCCTGAACTTTTAAGTTTGTGCAACTTTAATCCCTTAACTTTTTTCTTAGTTGGAATGTCCCTAAACTATTAAAATATTACTATAATAATCCTTTACGTTAATTTTTGGACGGAATCCGTTAGTTAACATCACTTTTAAATCAAATTACTAACATATTTCATTTAAAAATTAACAAAAATGACTATTATAGGAATATTTTAGCTGGAATGTCCCTAAACTATTAAAATATTACTATAATAATCCTTTACGTTAATTTTTGGACGGAATCCGTTAGTTAACATCACTTTTAAATCAAATTACTAACATATTTCATTTAAAAATTAACAAAAATGACTATTATAGGAATATTTTAATAGTTTAATATCATTTTTTTACGGAGTTACAATGACCATGAACTATTAAAAACATTGTTATAGTAGCTATTTCTGTTAATTTTTTGACGGAATCCGTAGTTAGCACCACTTTTTGACAAAATTACTAACAAATTCCATAAAGAAATTGACGGAAAAGGACTATTATAGTAATATTTTAAAAATTTAGAAGCATTCCAACTACAAAAAAAAGTTCATATATCAAAATTGCACAATGTCAAAAGCTTAAGGACAAAATAAGCAATTTACCCCTTAAAAAAATTTATGTTATTTAAGTGCATGTTTGGGACACCGGTTGAAACGGTGTTTTTGAAGTTTCATCCCAGCTAATAGTGTTTGGCTTTCTTGTTCATCTTCAGCTGCACTTTGAACCGTTATACAGTAACCCCAACGGGGTTTACTGTTCATCTTCCATTCTCTTCACCTTTTCCTCGCTCTCTCTCCTCTATCCCTCAGTCTTCACCTTCATTTCCTCCATTTCCGTTCTCAACCTCTCGTTCTCGGCCTCCAATCCCTCGATTCGCCTCGAAGCTCTCTCAAGCTACGCTTCTCTGTTCGAAATCTCGTTCTCGAGCACGGGAACGATGGCGACGAACTCCTTCAGCAGCTTGTGCTCGAGAAGCTCGGTCTTAAGGCGAGACTCTCTCTCCCGGAGATCCTCGACGAGGCGGAGGAGCTCCGTCACGTCGGGTGGCTTGGGCTGGACCTGAGCAGAGGAGCGAGGGAAGTAGACGCCGAAGGATCGCGAGAAAGCCGTCTTCTGATGAGCAGACACCTTCGCCGAGCTCAGAGACGGCGAGGGAGGCTTCGGCGGCGGCTCCTGCTTGGAATGCGCCGACGATTTCTGAAAGCCCAATACCGTTTTCACCTTCCCGGTCACCAATGCTAAAGCCTTGTAAGCTTGCTCTTTTTTTTTTTTTTTTTGGTATTGAGAAAATGGTGGTGTTTTTTTAAAGTCCCGTTTTTAATTTATTGTTATCAAATTTTAATGACCAACTACGTACTGTTTGTTAGACTATTTTTTTGACGATGTAAGAGTTTAAGTTACAAACACAATGATGTCTCAAGTTGATAAGTGTTATTAAATGAGCATATTTTAATTTATCCGTTTTTCTTCATGCGCTTGATTCATGAGTTTGAGCTGAAATTCTTAAGTTTCAATAGTACAATTTTTGGAATTTTCAGAAAAGACAAAAATTTTGGGAAAAAAACAACTTTTTGAGAAAAAGACCAAAAAAAAGTTTGAAATTATGATTTAACTTTGTGAACCAAACAAGCACTAAAAAACTACAATAGAATGTTATATACAGACAAAATATTTGTTAAACTCATTTTTGAACATCCAAACAAGGCCCTTGTTTTTTTTAAATTTTTATCTCAAACTTTTTTACATCCAAACACTCAACTCAAACTCAACTTTTCAACTCAAACTTTTTTCCAAACACAACTTTTATTCTCAACTTAACTTAACTCAAACTCAACTTCAAAATATCAACTCAAACTTGCGAACCAAACGGACCCTAAGTACATGTCATAATACAATGGGAGGGACACAAATAATGAGACATACAAACCAAATCTAAGAGATTGACCTTCAAATGGAAACTTGAAAGGGTCAAAGAGCATAAAGCTAGAAATTGTAGATGTATACTTCTCCATTGGAATTCATGGGATCTGAACCTTGTTGGTTTAAAATCCTTTTTTTCCTTTTTCTTTTTTTTCTTTGGCCAAACACGAGTTACAAGTTTTAAATTATGATTTAAAGTAGACAAGTTCGGAAACAAAAGTTCATTAACAAGAAAATGGGGTAAATCGATTCCATCCAGCTACTGATCATGCTATAGCTTCAATCCGATTATATCAAGACATTGTCTGAAATAAAACCAACGTTCCAATTGCACATTGGATAGGGATAATCAAACAAATAGTAAATAGTGTGAAATATCCACTCTTTGAACCCCATTTAAAAAAGATAAAATTTAAGGCAGAATACAACTTACAAAGCAAGAAAGAATGAGAACGAAGAGGCGAAGAAATAAAGAAAACAGAGAGCCAGAGAGAGAAAATAACAAGGATTGGCGAAATCATTATTCAAAAGCTAACCCATTTGAAACTGACAAATAAAAGAGAATTCTCCACCAAAAGGGGAAAGAAAGAAAATGAAAATTGTACAGAAATCGATTTCCAAATGTTCTCTTATAACATTCTGCTCAATAATATTACTTATGCCTAATATGGACACATCGTAGAACACCTCGTTTACAAGTCCATGAGTTAAAAATATATATATATATATATATATTAATAAACAAAAGACAGACCAAAACACTTCCTCATGCGAGGATCCAATCACTTCTTCGCTAAGAAAATAAAAACGGACCAAAAAATTAAATATGAAACCCGAAAATTATAAAAAGGGTGTGCAGGACTACCAAGAGGGATATTAACAAATGCAACAGCATCGAGGATATACAACAAATTGTCAGGCGGAAATACTACCTCCCTTGACCCATTTGGTGAAGCCTTCAGTTCCACGGAGGAGATGACGGTCTGTAGACAAAGTCCTGTGCAGACGTCGTACCATAGTTCAAGTCGAGGTTATGAAGTTGCTCCATTAGCTGTGAACGTCTTTCCTTGAAGAAATCAAGACGAGACGTCAGCTCTACCAAAGCAGAAGATGCCACCGACGGGTGTCTAGGATAATCAACCACCTGAAACCAGAGTTGCAAATTAAAAACAATTGTAAAAGAATCGGATTTTTTTGGGGGAAAAAGAAAATGTTGACTAATTGACTAACGATTGTTTGATACTTCTGTCGACAAACAAAAACATGTCAACAGAAACATAGTCAAGAACCAATCATAAATGTTGTACATCTTGTTAGGGGTACTGAACTTACTTCTGCAGCTCTGGAAGTGGATGGTGCTGCGGCAGAATCAACAGCAGAGAGCTCATCCATGGTCATACTAGTGGATGCCTCGGTACTTTTTGAATCACTCAAACTCGGGTCCATGAATGGTTTCCGGCATGGCTGCCTGTTGATGCCGCCAGACGATAATACTTGTCCTTTCATATTCCTCCAATCTGACCCCAACAGACTCTCCTGTTGGAAAAAGAAAAAAAAAAAAAAAAAAAAAAAAGATTGAGATTATAGTTCGTTAATCTTAAAACATAAATCTAAGGAAAACGTCATGACAAAGATCATTTTTGTATTTATGTCGTTTTTTGCCAACTAAGGTGATGAAAAATCAGAAAGGCATTCAACCAGTAGCTCATCCTATATGATTTTTATTTTCAAGTAACCTAATTTAGACAGAAATATAAAATAGAGGAAGAAGAGAAATAAAAAAACAGACGAGTGAAAAATACTCGGGTTACAAGGACACTACATTTTCCCTCTTTTCCTCGTCTATTTAAATTATTTGATTTCCAGATCGGATTGCGAAACTGGGTCAACCATTTGACCCTGTTGGTTCAGCCCCGTATTTCCACTAATAATGTAGAAGAAACATCAAACAAAATGAAGAAAGAAGAAAGAAAATAAAAAGAAAAAGCAGAAGAAATTAAAAAAGGGGAACAAAGTGAGTAAAAAAATTTTGAAGAGGAAATGCTCAACTGAAATAAGCTGAATGGTGAAAGTTTTAAAACGCCTACCTCTGTAGTCCTTTGCTTTCTTTCGTGATTGCAAACGGCAAGATTAGTATCAAAATCTTGCTGGAGATATCTTCTGCAAAAATGAAATACATTCTCACATACAACAAAAAAAGAATAATAATAATTCTTAAATACAACAAAAAAAGAATAATACAACAAAAAAAGAAAAAGTAATCTCGAATTCTTAAAAAATCATAAAAATAATAATAATTAAATGAGCCACTTCTCTAATCCTCCGTTTTGGTTGTCTTTCAATATACTCCATCTTCTCTCTCCCCCCCTTTTTCTTTTTTTCTTTTTTTCCCCTTTTTAATATAATAAAGTCTTCAGCTTCCCTCCCACTGCTTTTCAAAAAATCGCATTGCATGAACACTACAAGAGGGAAATCTACTTTTACAATGCACAAGCTTGCGACAGAAGATGCATATCATGTATATAAACCAAAGATGTATAAAATGTAAATAATTTTATTCTGCACCAAAGTTCCTGCATGTCCAGTGCAATCAAAGATGGAGATAGACAAATCAAGGCATTATTTCATAGAACAACATGGCATTGAAAGTGAGACACTAATAGTTAAACCACGACATCCAGAACAGTCTCCTTAAACTTCCCAAGACACTTGGCAACTCAACTTTAACAAGCAAGAGGATAGTGTGATTTCAAACTCACTGTTGAGAAGTATGATTTTGGACATGTTGATAGCGATCACATGCATCAGTGAGGGAGCCATAATGATGCTGTCGTTGCTGATTAAGTTGATGGTGGAGTTCTGCAACTTTCTGCTTCAATCTCGCAACATCAGCTTCAGCAAGAGCAATCTCCTCAAGCTCGGCCCTTGTCTTCACCACAGGTTTAGCAATAAGGTTTGTATTACAAAAGTATTTGAAAGACGAGTAAAAGCAAGTCTGTTACAAACAATTTACCTTAGAATCCATGCTACGGGAACTGGAAAACTGTCCAGTGGACATGCTCAAACCAACTTCCAATGCAGCTCTAAGATCTCTTTCAGCTTGAAGCTGCTCTTGCAATCTTGAAACCTGTAGTCATTTGAAGTTAAAAAATAGAAAAATAGGTAAATCCACGTCTTAGGTTACTCTGCACCAGTTAACACTGAAGCAATAGATTTATAACATGCACCAATGCCTGCGGAGCACACCACAAGGTTACCACAGAATTCTAGGTCCTTTTGACAAAATGTTTTTGTCTTCAGTTTAGAGAGACTGCACAAATTCTAGAAACTAGCTTTTGTTCCCACAATATCCTTCCCGAGTAACAGAAGCTCTTTCCATGGTCAACATTGAGGCCCAGGCCTTGCTCAAATGTTCAAAGGATAAGGTGGGTTGCTTACGTTTTTAATCTTAAAGTATATGAACTTCTAACAAAGAATAAATAAAATTGAAAAAAGACAAAAAAAGGACCCAGAAGAATATATGCAACAGGTAAGACAACCATACATCTTGTTCAAGCGCCAACCGCCTCTCATGCAAAGCTTGCTTCCTCCTTTCCAAGCTAGCTTGGAGAATTGCATTTCCCCTAGCCTACAATTGATGATGGAAGATTTAGTAGACTATAACAGCAATTTCCACTCCCTCCCATTGAATATAGACTAGTTTAAGAAAAGGAACTGTACCTCCTTTGCAATCCGGTGTTGCAAGTCGTTCTTCGCAATTTCAAGCCTTTGAATAGCAAGCCTACAAGATTATATAATTTAACTTCTTGAGTTCCATAAGCAAACCAGTATAGGATATAATAAAGAACAGCTTTATAGACGGTTGCTTAACCCTGTAATTTTTTTTTTTCTATTTTTTTTCTCAGATACACAGTTGCAGATGATGATGACGCATTTCAGGCTAGCAGTATGAAACAGAAAAAATGACCTATATAGATGCGCTACTAAAGTACATATCTTCAGATAATGCAAACGACAAAGAAAATATTAGAATCTTACTCTTCCTCTCCAGAAGAGTCAACTGATTCCATGGACAGTGTTTTTCTAGCCTGCGTGAGAACCAACATAAAAGCATTAGTTGCCACTCTATAAGAAATAGTACTGTAAAAGCAGGATCTCTTGCTCAGTTCTCTCCTATAAATATATATACACACACGCACTTTCATGTCCAGAACTAATCATCAACAAAGGCCGCACATTCTCCAATATTCATATTGTCAATTTTTGATAAAATATGCACATACTCCAGAAATTTATATTACACGTGCTCTTTCTATATTTATGATCTCATAGTCAAATTAGCCAAAGTGTAAGTCATGCAACTACCACCACCGAAGCATCTTGACATATCCACATGATTGATTTTTCCCTTTGACAAATCTCTCTATCACTAATGCAACTGTCTATATGTAATGTTAAGCACATGTTTGCATATCCACCTCACAAACTAATTCCTTCAGATTTGATCTTAAGAAAAGTCAAGTTAGTAGTTACAGAAACAGAGATAAATAATTCTTTGAAAACTCGATATTTTCATCACAAAGCCTATTCATTTTATCTTCTACATGAATGAAATTCTATCTACAAACTATGTAATAAGATGATTTAGTATTATGAAATGCAAGAGAAAAGTGAACTTGCAAAGCCATCTTTTTGAATTGATGTATCTGCCTGAAAGAAGGTTAAAGAGAAAAAACAGACAATCGATGTGAGAAATATGACGCATCAAACAATGACACTCACATTGCTTCTTCCCCAGAATGTTGATCGTTTAGAATTAGGGTTTGTGCCTGCAACTTTAGTCGTTGACTTTCCAGCACTTGATTCAAGTCCAGATACAGGCAAAGGATTCCCTGGATCCATTGAGGATAGGATCTCTCCCATTGATCTGTAAGTCTCTACAGCTGGTGAAACACTAGGTGGCTCCATCTCATTAATCAAGTTTTCAACAACTTTCTCCTGATCACCTTGTTCTTCCATCAGTGGAACAATTGGATCTCTAACCTGTTGAGGGTCAAGTGAACTCTCAACTGAAGCATGTTTCTCTTTTGGTGATCCATCATCTGAATCATCACCTCCAAATGCCTATAAATGCCAAAATAAGTGTTCTTCAGTTAGAAAGATCATAGATAGAAAATTCGCAAATCTCTTACTTAATTTCTGATAAATTAATCATGCAGGAAACTGAATAGAAGACAAAAGCAGGATAAATCATAAGTTCATTTTCAAAAGTGCTGTACAAATATATATATATATGTATATATATATATATAATGCATTACTTGAAATATAGTCATGCACATACAGAGGAAAGGGAGATGACCTTATAGTCATAGAGATCACTGCCAGCATAACCGCTACTTTCACTTAATTTCCCACTATGTACACGTTCACGATCATCATCTGTTTCAGGATCAACTTCATTCTCTGCGTCATGGTAGCCATTATCTTTCGTATCAATATTCTCATCATCAGTCGAATCTTCACTCCCACTGTTTTCAATCTGGGAATCAGCTGAGATAGAGCACCTTTGCAGATTTTCATCCTGAACAAGGAACATAACAGGTAACTTAACACTTTCATTAATGGTTGAATCAGGTAAGCATTGCACATCATGCAATCTCAAGAGTACCAAGCAGGTCAGTGAAACTTCTTTCATGTGAAGTTAGGATACTGAAAAACAATTAAAACAATTTAGCACAAAATATAAGCATTCTTGGAATCAGCAGCTCAGGGCATGGTATTAATGCTCACAGAAGACGATTATTCCTTGCATCTCTACGATGCCCAGACTTTGAAATGTTTGGTGATTTAATAAGAATAACTTGGAGAAAGGTTCCAAGTCCATGTTGCAATATCTAGAACAACGAAAACTGTGAGCTAAGGGCAACTGTGAGCCAAGGGCAATGGTGATAGATAGAAAGATTACACTAACAAACAGCAGGGTGAGAATATCTTACATCAAAAATGTTCTCATACTCCTCCAAGAGTGTCGTAATGATTGCTTGAGCATTATTAGCAGCATTTGCAGCAGCAAGAAGCTGGGCAGAACTATCACCGCTAATATCGAAGTCATCATCCAATTCACATTCACCAGCTAATAGAGGGCGTAAAAGCAAGGGTGCCATGCATGCAGCAACAGCAGAGGCAGTCATACGATTCTCATGAGAGTGAGAAGATATAATATGCATCATCTTCAGTATTCTGCAAAAATACAAAGTACATTGCTATTTGAGTAGGATCAAATCATCCAAGTACCGCAACACTTCCATTATTTACTTTTTTAAGGAGAAATATTACTCTATTATTTATTTTTCTTTCAAACAAAGCATCACGCCACATAGTAGTGCATGTGCCTGTAAAAATAAAGAAATGAAAAAAAAAAAAAACAAAAACAAACAAACAAACAAAGAGACTGCAAGCTTACCACATTCACCAAGCAGACAATGAGGTATCATGCAATAGAAAGAGGTTTAGGGGAATTACCTCTGCAATAATCGGCGGTTTGGTTCAGGAAATGTTTCAAAAGATTGCAGAGCGCATTGCACTTATTCGAGCTTCCTTTCGATCAATTTCTAATGAAATAGACAGCAAAGGAACTCAATAAAACATTTATTCCATTATCATATCATTAGCCTAATTTAATGAATTCAAAACATATTTGTCAACTTTAGTCGATCGCCATAACTATTGAAAAGAACTCAGGATAATTAAAAAAAAACTTACTATATGCTTCCAGCAAAGCAGTGCAGCAGGGTGCTGATACTGGAGAAGAAGGTAACTCTCGCAGAACATGCTGTCAACAAAACTTGGTGATTATTGAAATGAATGCATTAAGCATAACAGTCACAAATGGAATCAAATAGCATAAAAAGTACCTTAATACAGTCACCAACAACATGCGCATCTTCATCAGGACTAAATTCGGTCTTACCTAGAAACAAGAAAATTCGGATTGTATAATGTCTGTTCAAATTGCGTGTTTCTAGAGAATCATGATCATAAACCTAACAAGGCATGTAATATCTCTTCCTAAGAAATATTTTTAATATTTTAGCAGTCCCTCTTATTGAAAAAATATGTATATTTGCAGTCCAACACAACCCAGAAGAATTGCAGCTTGACTAAAAAAGATACCTTGTTCGTATTCCTGAACTCTACGCTCAACCTCCTCAACGTCTGCAGACTGCCGTAAAATCCCTTCAACTTTGATACCTGTCCAAAGAGATTAGCAATCTTATCAAAACTGTGAAATGTAGAACCAGAGAATTTTCCTTGCACATATAACAAGTTTAGAAATTCCTAATTACTTATCAAATTTGCATTCACAAAAGTTTATCCTTATTGGTCTTGGATTATTGGGTGACTGTCCTTATTCTCTTCTGCAAATGATTATAGTATAAATTTATCTCTATATCAACATCCATACATTTGCTCTCTCCAAATTCTATTAGGCTGACGGCAAAAATGCAATGAAAGATAGGGTATCACTTCCCTTAGAACTCAACAGATGTTTTTTTTTTTAACAAGAAGAAGCAGAAGTGATGAGCAAAACCATACCAAATCCTTCCAACTCAAGCCAAAAAGGAAAAAAAAATGTATCATTAAAATCCTTCAGTGCGAAGAAGCGAAGCCCATCATGCCCAAAAAAGAAATAAAACTATCCCACAGAAAAATCACCTCGACATCATACTTCCAAACCTATTCCATTTCTCTCCAACCATAAAACCCCAACTAGAACTGACACTTCAAACCACAACCCAAAACAATATGGCTCCAAATTTTGCCCAAACCCTTCAAAGTTCCCAATTGATGAAGAGCATGAATAGGGATGACCCAAAAAATATCAGCTTCACCACCAGGCCAAGTAAACATGAGAACAAATTATCAACACTTTCTCTAATGCAATTATGCATGGCACCAAAAGACCATGGCATTACCTTTCCATGAGTAAAATCCAAGTAAAGTCTTGAATTTCTGAAGGCATAAAGCTTTATAAATCTATGATTGTTTGAAAAACCAGAGTGATCAAATCATCCATCAACTAAAGAAAGATTTGCATGGAAAGCGAATCCAGAGTCCAGAATATTGTGCAGAAATGAAGTATTAAAGATGAACCCATAAGCATAGAAAGAGTCTGCATAGACTAGTTTGAAACCCCTAACATGTATCTTCTCAACGAGCTCAAAGAGATTGGAGATTCAGTCTATGAATAATCGACAAGCTATTATGCAAACTGTTGAAATATAAAACTATTGTTGGCCCACCTCCTAAGAGCTTAAGCTTTTGGGAGAATTGGTAAACTAACATGGTATCAGAGCAGGAGGTCCTGAGTTCGAACCCCTGTAATTGCACTATTTAACCCCATTTATTATCATTGCGTGTTGGGCCTTTAATATGTTTCGGGCTTCTTATAATTTGTGTTGGACTTTAAAATTAATATTTGTCCACACGTTTGTCCATTGTCTGGCTGCACGTGAGGGGGAGTGTTGAAATATAAAACTATTGTTGGCCCACCTCCTAAGAGCTTAAGCTTTTGGGAGAATTGGTAAACTAACACAAACCTTTTTGCATCACTCAATACAGTAGTAGCCTGTATTATGCCCCCCTCTCTTCAAACAAATTTCTACAACCTTCTGATGTGTTTCCTATCTTGTTCTATAACCTCGTCTTTATATGTATCTGCTTACTTAAGTTCAATGTCAAGAAATTGTCTTTTGATCATGATGTACTTCCTAGCATTCTCTTTTAAGGGATGGTCATGATCTTGGCACGTAGCCTGTAAGTAGACCGCGTCATGATCCATCCACCCCAAAGCATGATCAATTGGCTGCCTCAGCTCTAGGATCATTTGTATCAACCAAAGGCCTCCATGAAAAAAGCTTGTTTAGTTTAGTTTCACATCCTATTTCCTAATTCACAGATAGATTTTCACTTTCCTACAAATAACAATGTGCAATGTAAATCCCTCCTCCATCACTAATATTTCTACATGTATTTAGATTTAAGTCACAAGACAAGGTGTGCAAGTAAAATAAGCTCACTGAGCTCAAAATAAAGCAGTACGTGATACTTGGGAATAGTGGTTAAGAAGTAAAAAAAAAGTACTTTGATAAGACAAGTCATGAAAGAAAGCCAGCTTATAGTTCCCAGGGAAGAGAGAGAGAGAGAGAGAACCAAATAAACCTACTTGATCGATATGTATATAGACCTATAATTTATTGCGGCGAAGGTTGAGCAGCAGCCACTAGTGACGTGGACATACGCAACTTTTATTGCCAAACTATTGTTGAGAACTTGATAGCATCGAGATTACAACTTACCAAAACTTTCTAAAAATTGTAGAGCTTTCTCAAGGAAGGATGGACTTCCATCGATATCCTCTAGTGCAAGCAAAATTGGCCTTCCAACGACTGAAGACTTGACAGGGCGCTTATCCTTCCCTGGAAAACCCCAGAATATGTATGAGTAAAGCTACTTCATAGAGTTAATCAACAAGAACCAATACGTGAACACTGAAGAATTAATGATGGCCAGGTACAAACATTGATGAGGAAAAGACCCTTCCATTGCATCGCTTGTATCATTCCTAAATATCCCATTGTGGCCCATAACAATGGCAGCACTTGGTGCTTGCGCAAGGGCATGTTCTAGGGCAGTCTTCCATTCAAATAAATCTTCTGATGTTTCAGCCTGAAATTGGCAGAAGTCAGAGAACATAATACAGAAACTTATAGGCTGTATTGTAGGTTTACCCCATTTTCATTTTCAAAAAAATATATATATACATATATATGTATGTATAAAATAGAAATAAATAATCAGATAGTCAAGTGTATCACCTTAAGGGTGAAAGCTCGGCCATCACGCCCATCAGGAAATAATACAGTCAGCAATTTTTTATCTTCTCTAACAACGACACTACACGAAACCAACTACACCGATTAACCATATTACAAAAACACTACTAATAAGAACTACATTGCACAAGCATACCTTCCAGAATTATTCAAGTCAATGCCGCCCAAAGTGAGGTTTACTTCACCGCCTTTTTGTGGAAGTGCACTCTATAAAGCAAAAAAATGAAAATCCATTTGAATCACTTTGTATAAGAAAAGCTTATGTAGGGGTAAAACAAGGTCAATTAATTACATATGACACAGTTATCCTATTTTACCAAAGAACTGGAAACGCCAAGTTAGCACTTTACTAAATAAATCATTTTCAACAGCCAAGCTTATGTACAATGAAAGCAGAAATTTTGCACGGAAACATGAATAACTGATCATAAATAGTTTCCCAGCTCCTTCAGGCTTCAGCCAACAAACAAGTGTGGATGTATGTGCCGTGAAATCTTTTGAGGTGAGTGTAATAAATTCCCGCTACATAATTATGAAGTTCAATACTTAAATATAGTGAAAAATAACAAAAAACAAAAAACAAAAAACAAAAAACAAAAAAAAAACAAAAACAAAGGGACAAGAGAAGGAAATTGAACACAATAAGCACAAGCTAATTAAAAGGGACAACAGATACTAACAGGATCATTCTTAAAGAAAACCAAAGAAGTCCGTGTAAGGATGAACCACCGCTTCTTCCAAGACTTCCAACCTATTCCTGCAGTTTCAATACAAAACAACTTAAGCTACATTAAGGGGGAAAATGCTACTATCTTGTACGGATAAAAGAAGACATGCACGAAAAGCGAAAGGTATGTTTGTTGCATCATGAGACACCAATTGAATAAGATTACGTGTCAAACACCTTATAAACATTAAGAAGAAGAAGTTTTAAAACAATACTAATAACAACAACAATAATAAAACAAAGGAAAATACAACACTATAGCACCAAGTACAGCATATGATATGATAGATTAACATAACATTGTGGTATTCAATATATATCAATACAATAACATCAGGAAGCACGAATATAGGATGTGCATATACCGCATTAGGACACAAATTAATAAAATACATGGAAAAAATTTTATACTAACAAAATATCTCTTATGGGTTTTCCTTTGAAATTAGGCTTTTTCAACCATGGCAGGTCCAGTTCCTTAGTTTGATCCTTTTTTGTGTATTTTATTTGTTGACTAATACATTCATCCAAACCTTTTGAACTCTCAGAATAGAACAATTCAACCATAGAAAACATTCATACAAAATTCTACAGATGCAAACTTCATTCGTATGGCATCCTTCCCCGCACAAAAGCAACAGCATTACTTAGCGACATTAAAGATCTAACTAAGGCATTCATCACTTTTGTGAGCACACTCATTTACTTATAAGTTATCAAGAAATTCATTTACATAATTAGATAAATATAAATTAAATATTCCAGTATCATGGAAACATTCTGAAGAAATGTTTAAAAAAAAAAAAAAAGGACAAACAGAAGAAACTAAGAAGGGTAGAGAAAAATGTTTACGAACCTTTTGAAGAAATGAAAAGTGGGCCGCTCTTGAAAACCTGCCAATTCATCAGATGTATTAGCAAAAGGCACCATAAGGTAATATGATGATAAGAATGAATTAGAAGTGTGCTCACAATTTATCAATTAACTATAGATTCTCATTAGATTATCAAAGCAGCATCCAAGAGTCATAAAACAGGTGTTGAAAATAGTCACTTAAATCTCAAAGGAGAGCTTGATTTGAATGACCAGACAATTGAAGTGCTAAATTCTAAGCTCAAATTAACTTTATAAATAATAGATAAGAGCTAAATTCAATCGTATTGAGGATGTTTAAATTTCCATTTTCATGTTTTGGAGAAAAAATGTAAAAAGATTAAAATAAAAAAGGGTCTAAATTCGGAAAAATCTAACGCAGTTATTAGTTCCAACAAGTGCGCTTGACCCTGCTCCGCAAACTCCTCGTACTGTGCCAAAAATAATTTAAACAATTCCCTCCCTTTCCTCTTTTTTTTTTACCCTTCTCTCTTTCCCATTTTCTCATCAATTACACAAAAATAAATAAGGAAATAAAGTTATTAAAAACATTTCGCCAACTGATACTAATGGGGTGGGAATTTATACATATACATATACAGATATATACTCGTCATTTTGGATACTCCACTATCTGTGAGTTTTAGAAAAATCTACACAAAAATCGTCCACATTTTTCGATAGAACAACAGAAACCACGTAATTAGGCTATATCTCGGGTCACTACAAAAAACCAAAAGCATAAAAAAGATACAAACTTTTCCTTCCAATTCGCACTCATTTTCGCAGCAACCAAACACCCACAAAAGAAAAAGAAGAGAAGGAAGACGAGTACCGTGTTCGGAGCACCGGGTCGTGGACGTTCGAAAGCCGCTAAAGAAGCCGACATTATCTCCGATTACCATCGACCGCGCATCAAACCGAGAAAAACCCCGCCGCAACAAGCCGGCATTTCACGATTCCGGATGCTTCCGAGTCGCCATAGAGTCAACCCGGCCGAGACGAGCTTCGCATTGGCGAGGAACCGAGCGGATCGGAGAGCGATCTGAAATTGGGGGAAGGAGAAGGAGAAGGAGAATTCAAAAACAGAAGAGTAAACGGACTCCGATTTAAAAACCCTAGAGAGAAATCTAGGCCAGCGAGAGCTTTCGATTTGACAGATAGGAAATTTAAGGAAATCAACAACCGGAGTTACCACAATGTATTTTTGTTTTATTTTCTCTCCCGTTTTCTCGTCTTCTGGTCTTGATTGGAAGGTCGGAAAACGGATGAAAGGAATGAATGTGAGAATGAAGCCAAGCAAAGATAGACAGAAAAAAGAGAGAGAGAGAGAGTGAGAAAGTTAGCTAAGAAATTTGATGCACAAAAAAATTAAAAAATTTTCACTTTTTTTTTTTTTTGATAAATTTTCTGTCATCGGATTAGGTAGAAAGCAATAGTGGTTGTCGTAGTAATATGGTAATGTGTGAGAGAGAAACAAGAGAGAGAAAGAGGGGGAGAGAGAGAGTATAAAGTCTTTGCTTTTTCACCAACTTGGAGAAGAAGGATGTGATTGCGTGAAGTCAAGATTTCAGTCAAGCTTCGTATTAAACGAATAGGAACGTGCCACGTGCATGGTTGAAAATGAAAGTGATTCTATATATAGTATTTTAGTGTCTTTTTCTAGTTGTATGTATGTGCATAACTGTTGATTAGTAGCTATTACAAATTAGTTTTAAGTTGCTTCTTTCAATGCTAACAATGGAAAATCTCCAAGCCTTCTTCTTCTGAATTCTTGCTCTTGTTTTATAGTAAACTTAGTCGGAAAACATTCGTAAAATCTTGCATTTTTTGTGAGAAAATTTTTAATTTTGTGGTTTTTTTTTCAACTTTGATATCTTTGAAATCTTTTTAAGTAATTTCCCAAAATATAAGTTGTTTTAAGAAAGAGCAAAATTCAAATGCAAATATTTTCTTATGTAACATTTGCAAGACTTGAACAATGAATTATAAACTCCTTTCAAAAACCAGACATAATATACTAGTGATTTTATACCAAATTCTATCTTATAATACAAAGTTAGAATCTCTCTCATTTTCAAATTAAAAAGGAAAAAAAAACCATTTTAATAGAAATCAAAAGAAAAATTATTACCATTATTAATATTCCAAACGAATATCCAAAGGTTCTTTACTCCCATTAATTTAAAAATTAATATCTAAATTATACTTCATCACTCCATCCAGTACGAGCATTCCAACCCCGATTTAATGAACGTAAAAACGGAAGATAAATATTCATGCAACATTCTTTATATCCCTGAAAGATGACGTGGCAATCTTCTATTGGTCCATAGGAAAATTTTCAAATGGAGTTATCAGCAGAGGAACAAACCAAACTAGAGTAGGGGAGTTCATAGGAAGAACACCGTGGTCCGTGGGTTTCAGTTTTGATCACTCTTTGAAAAGCCCAAAACGACAAAGATTACAAAAAATTCCAAATTTTTTTACTTACGGTAAAAAAAAAAAAAATAGAGAGAATGACCACGAGCGAGTGTCGGGCGTGGGAAGAACGCGCCGAGTGCCGTATGCTACACAGGCTCTGAGGTCAATGTGAAAGCGTGCAGTGCAACACCCGTGATTGAGTGGGGAACACTTAAGTTTGAGAAAACATAATTGGAATTTACTGGCTTCAGCGGTAACAGGTCACTTGGTGTTCTGGAAATTTGTCTACTTTCGTTAGAACAAGAATAAAGTACGCTCTCTCCTCTCCTTAACGCCTCGTTTTTAGAGGTTCCATTACCGGTCACACCTGTCCAGGGACGCGATGGGCGGTGGTACCATCCGTTTTCATTACTTCTTTTTTCCACTAATCTTTTCCGCGAACTTTTTTACTCCCATCTTGAGATGAAATTTTAAATAAAATACATTGATATTTTAAAAATTAATTATAATTTTATTAATTTTTAAAAAATATATAAAAATTGATACAAAAATTTTGAATTAGAAATCGAAAATCAAAGGTACTTTTTTTTATAATTTATGTTTATTTGATATTTTAATTTAACTCTAATTAAATTGTATTTTTTTATCTCAGTTTTTATTTTATTTTTTTTAAGTTAATAAAAATTATAACTACTTTTTGAAAAGTCAACCAACTCCAACTTGAAAATATCATCTCCAATCGGCAAACCAAACAGAAACTTAAGGTTAATATCGGGTTAGTTGGGTGGGTTTTTGGGATATTTCAACTTATTCAAATAAATTTGAGTGGGTTGGAAATTTTTTTTAACCCACTCGATAAATCTAAAGTTTAAAATCAACCCACCTAATTAAAGTCAGGTTGGATTGGGTAGGTTGATCGGTTAAGCATAAAATAAAAAATAAAACTTACAATGTAATTTTAAATGAAAAAAAATGTCCAGAAAAGAACAAATTCCTAACATATTTTTGATATCTAAGTTTTTTTTTTTAGAGAATTTTTTATATCAAGTTGACAGTATCAAATCCAATTCATTTAAAAAAAATTATGATAAAGCAAATACAAAAATAAAATATCAACAATGCAAGTTTAAATATCTATATGTCATATACCAGAGTAAAAACTTATTGCTATATAATTAACGTATATTTTAAAAACATTAAAAAACAAACTTGATTGGGGGATTGGGTTTATGTCAAGTTACTAAATTTGAACCCAAACTCACTCAATGAAAACTCAGGTTGGGTGGATTAGGTGCAGGTATCGGGTTACCTTTTACTTTGAGTTAATTGAAAAAGTAGAAAATTGTAGTAAATAGCAGTTTTTTAGGGAAGGTAAGGGGTTCGTTTCGTTCATGTTTGCTTTTTAAATGAAAATTTTTCTTGTTTTGAAATGATAAGTCACTTTTTTGGGGAAAAAAAAAAAGCGTTTAGATGTGTAATTTTTTGTAGTTTGCGTTTGATGTACCTATTTGGAACAGAATTTTTAGATTGAAATTTGTATTTTTAAAAAACTAATTTTAATTTTTGTTGACTTTTAAGAGAGAAAACAAAAACTGAAATGAAAAATTTTAAGCCTAGACCTAAGAGCCAAACGGACTAGTAATTGTGAAAAAGGTGAAGCTTCTCAAATGAAGTTTGGATATTTAAAAAAAAAAAAAAAAAAAAAAAAGAAGTCTTTTGAAAATGTAGTATTTTTTAACAAGTCTAATAAAACATGTTAGTATTTTAATAGGTTATTGATATATATTTGTTTCTCTATTAATCATGGACACATTGAAAATTAATCATTTTTATCGGAGATGAAACGAAAAATAATTATTTTAAAACTTAAAATAGAGGAAATAAATTTTTGAATATGAAAATGTTACTTTGTGTTTGAAATGAAAATGAATGCAATAATTGATTCTAAAAGAGAGAGAGAGAGAGATTTTTTTCATCACTTTGTTAAAATGAGATGAGTTTTTAAGTTTAAACAAACTTCTCCTAAATAATTGTTTTTTTTAATGAAGTAAATAAAAAAATTTAAAAAATTTAAAATATCCAATTATTTTAAAATCTGCTATTTATGTTAATTATTTACTGAAAATCATTGTTTACCACTTTCTCCCTTAAAATTGTTATTTTAATTATTTACTTATTTTAAAACCACCAACCCTCTAATATGTTCCCCACTAGTTTCACATCAATTAAAATTAACATTGCATTCGTCAATAATAAGGGAAAAAAAAAAAAAAGACAACTCAACTTCACATAAATTAATACAAAAAAGTTGGGATCATAATTTGTGTCATTCGTACCACTCTAAAGACTTGTTTTTTCCAAATGTAATTGAAAATTTGATGAGATTGTAATGGAAAGTAAATGAATAAGAAGGATATTATTTACTACCTTTAAAGTTGTAGGTTTAGTTGCTTATTAAATGATGTAATGCAAAACAGTCCAACTTCGTTCTCAGTGTTTACTAAACTAATAAATGTTAATCTTATCAATAAAATTACTAAAATATTCTTTTACACAGTAAAACAACCATTGGCACATAGAAACTTACTAATAAGGAAATTTAGCATTCTTTCCCTTGGACAATGACTCAATGTCAAGGGATGTAAGGAAAATTATTCTCCTTTATCATTCATTTCCTAACTCTTATTATTTCTTTTATAACGAAACGCATAATTAGATGGGAAATAAAATAACAACTCATTTTTATTTTCTTTTTATGCAAAGTAAACATACTTTTAATTTTTCTAGCAAAAAATAAATAAATAAATAAAAGTCTTAAATTTAAAACTTCCGTCGCTGGCACCACTGATCCATGAACTATGATAATTGTATTACTTTGACCCCTTAACTATTTACTAGGCAAATTACTTCTTGACCTTTTTTTTTTCAGTTTTGATTCCTATTACTAAAATTAACAAAGGATTTATAAAATTTAACAAAGATAATCACATCCACATTGTATATTAACTGATAATTTTTTTGTTTTTTGAAAGCTTTTTTAACAATAATAAAAAGAACATTTTTCAAATAAAATTACAAATTATATCTCATTATAACCAAAGTTAAATATTGTAGTAAATTTAGTTAATTGAATAGTTGATAACCAAAACTATCACAAAACAAAAGTTCATAACAGTAATGAAGACTATTCACCAAAAAAGAAAAACAGTTATGAAGACAAATTTGGCCCTTTTAGGTTAACAACTAATTTTGACCATTGAATTGACTAACTTAAAATTTCAAAACTGTATTTTTGTAATAAAAATGTTGATAATATCCCAAATTCAACAAGTACTCAACCAAAAGACAAAGTTTAGTAACCAAAAAAACACTAAAGTTTAAAACTAATAATGCTAAAAATCCCAAATTTAAATTGATGCTACATTCTTAGGTTGACAGCTAATTTTGATCATTGAATTGACTAATTTGCCATTTACAGTTTACATGACAGAAATCTGTAATCAATATACTAATTGACAGATTTTCTTGTCGACAGTTTAGCTAGAGAATACAATTTTTACAATTTTTTTTTTTTTCCTTTTTGTGAAACATAAAGATTAATCCATGTTTTATTTTATTTATATTTTAAATGATAAAGCGACTACATGAGTCAATAATGCACTCTATTATCTAAATTAGGTTGGCAATTTGGCACACCCTTCATTAACACCCTTGTCTTTTATTATACGTGCATTTATTGACGTTGCATAGTAGATTCATGAATTCAAGGATTAAAATAATTTGTTTATCAAATTAAGTTACAAATTTAATACGAATTTAAATTTTTAAAAAATATAATAGTAAAACATTCAAAATAAAAAAGGTGTGTTTTTGTTTTTTTCACAAACTCAAAATGTAAAAGTATAAATTAATGTCTTTCTTTTTAAAATAAAGACAATATTGTTTTCATCACGTACTTGTTACATCTTGTCCCCAATATATATATATATATATATATATATATTTATCTATTTGTAATAACTTAGGTTGTTTTCTCTTACACTCTTGTGTTGATTGTATGTCCATCCTTCTAAAGTTAGTTTTATGTGTTAACTTGTCTCGATTAATCGGAATTTTTCATCAATGGTAGTGGTATTGTTAAAAGAGATACTATGCGTGCTTGATAATTGATGTGTTTTTTTAATTTTCTATCATCGAAATTTAGTGTATGTTTTATCTCCTTATGCACTTTATTAGAATTTACTAGAAGAATTGATCTAGAATATAGCAAAGTTTTTTTTTTAATTTTATAAGGTCATTCAAATTAATATTTGTATCTTTTTATTTGGAATACACTTATATTTTTTTGAAATCTACTAAGTAGTTAGAAGTATAAATATTTATTTCTCCTCTAAAATTACACATCGGGATGACTTCAACAAAAAAAACACTACTTTATTTGAATATTACTAATAAATTTTATATCCTTAAGAGTAGTGCCAATCAGCAATGGACCTTTAGAAAATTATTCCATAATTGATGAGCATAATTAGTGGACCTTTTCTTTTTTACTTTTAATATGTCTATCAACAACTTTTTTGCCAGCAATGTTGTTTAATATTATCCGCGAGTGTGATGTTCAAATTGAATGAAATCTTTGTCCAACCAATTCTGTATGATGATTTGTGTTTTTTACATTATTTTATTCAAAAAATATTTATGAAATCATCAATGTTGAACATCATCATTAATAAAAGATAAATCTTGTTTATAGACTTCATATTATGAGATTTATTATTTATTAATGAGTGATGGTCAATACTAGTCATATCTTGGGGTGCACAAAAAGCAACCGCAAATCATTTAAATTGCTCACGCCGCATCGCTCAACCTGCAAATGATGAGTGTACGTAATAACCACACTTGAAATAAACAGCGATGTATGAATCCGCCATGATAAACATACAGTTATATTTGCCAACTTCAGTTTCAAAGCGCCGCGTCAGCTTAGTGTGTTTAGTTATTTTTTTATGAATAATTGGCCTAAATAGTCATTGAACTCTTTAAGAGGTGACACTTTGGTCCTCGTTCTAAACTCTTTAAAAAAGTGACGGTTTGGTCCTTTCCGTCCACATCTGTTAAATTTCTAACGGAATCTTATTAAAATAATTATATTTTACACTAAAATGACTAAAATACCCTCTCATCTCCCCCCTCCCCCCCCCCCCCCTCTCTCTGTTTTCACCCACCCCCATCCCTCTCTCTCTCTCTCTTGGTTTGCCCCCCTAACCTCGACCCCGAATGGGTTGCCCCCTACTCCCTCTCTCGGTTTTGGCGCCTCCCTCACATCGCCGTTCGCCACCCACCCTCACCGCCTCTCCTGCCACCATTTGCCCCCCACCCTGCAACTAGGTTCCTCCCCCCTCCTCCCTCCGTTCGCCAAAATAGGGAGAATGTCTAGCTTGTTCTATGTTTAAATAACGGAATTAAATTTTTAACAAAATAATAAAGGAATTAATTTATACAAACGAAAACTAGAATTTGTATTGCAATATAATATAAATTGTATTTTCTTTTTTAGAAACAAAAGTAAGCCTCCGTTTGGTAAGTTAGTTAGAGATGAAATTTTTAAGATGGAGTTAGTTGAATTTTCAAAAACTAGTTATAAATTTTGTTGACTTTTCAGAAAAAGATAAAAATTGAGATGAAAAAATACAGTTTAGTTTGAAATGAACTTAAATGCCAAACAGAATATAAGTGTATTTAAAGGTGAAGAAGGAGATATGTGCCAGTTGATTACTTGCTCCTGAGAAAAATGAACGTCAAGAATAATATATAATGTTTCTGAAATTGAGGTCTTTGTTCTCAGGGGGTTAGTACCCTTATTAGACTATGAAAAATGCTAAACACCAATTCTAATTCCAGTTTTCAAGTACCAATTAATGTGATTTGTGAATTGTTATTTTTTTTGTTGGTAAGTGTTTAAAGCATTATCTTATCATTTGTTAATAAACGAGTTATTGATCCTCTACGGATAACGCCTTTGTTTTTCCCACTATGTATGATATGACATCAAGAGCTTTTTAGCTCCAATGAGCATAGCTCCTTGTTACCATACCAGATGATTGCCTTTCGTGCACCCATGTGCCTTCCTCCCGGCAATTGTCATCTTTGTGCCCTCCTTCTGACGGTTGTTGTTCTTGTGCCTCTTGTGTCCTCCCCTGACATTGCTATCCATGTGCCTCTCGCCTGTCTTGATGATTGTCGTCCAGTGCCACCACCGTCGAAAATTATTGTCCGTGCGTCCTTGCGCCCTCCTTCATCCCCACGCCATACTTTCACTGCTGCTCCTACAGCTCACACCTCACACCCCATCAACCACACTGGTTCCTTCTAATATGATCCAAGATTGGAATCTCCTATTCCATCTTGTGGGGGTGAGAAGTATAGTTACGTTTTTAATTAATATAAATTAGAATTTGTTGGCACTCATTTAAATTTAGTTAGTTTCCTAAGCCTATGATATTTGATAAATTTAAAATCTAATTCAAATATAGATAATTGTATTTGGGCACTAATAATTAATGTTCCTCCAATTTGAATTATTAAGCTCATTAATAGTGTTGTTTCACGTTAACTCTTAAGTTTTTTTTTTTTTTAAATGTTTATTAGGTACTTGATCCAAAGGTAGTTCCTAGACTAATTAATGGTTCGTTTGGATCATCTCCTCTAACAGCTATTATTAAACTTAAACATAACATGCGTTTGTTTGGGAATGAAACATTTAAGTGTATTTGAATTTTGACAACAATTCTATTTAACTCAAACAGTTCACTTTTTATAAACCCATTCCATACTTATTTTTCTACTTTTACACTGTTCAAATATTATCTTTAACAAAAATTATCCAACGATACATTTAATTTGAACTTATAATTCAAGTTCTACGTTAATACAAACATTTGATTTGGATGAACATTTATATACAACTTGTTATCCAAACATGCACTGCCCTACAGCCATATTCACAAATAACAAATATACATATGTATATATATACATATATATTACGTATTCTCAATTAAGAGATCCAAAAAAAAAAAAAGTATCATTAACAACAATAAGGGTCTATTTGCGGTTACGTTTAAAGACGGTGTTTTAGAGGTTAGAGATAGTTTGAGTTTTAAAAACGTGATTCTGATGAAAATAAACTGTTTGGAGTGAAAAAATGCAAAAACTTGAAATATATTTAGAAAAAAATTAGTAATATAGATTTTGTTTCATTTTTCTTGAAATTCTATGTAATTTGAAAAAAAAAAAAAAGATTCTAATTTCTAAAGTTATAGAATTTTAAAGTTTGAGTTTTTTTTTTTGAAAATGTTTAGAAAATTAAATAGTAAAATTAGAGGAAAAGGACAAAAAAAAAAGTTTAAAAATATTGTTTTTAAAAATGACCCCAAATACCCCCTAAATTTCCATATTACTGGGGAGTTTCTACGGTAGAGTCGGCAGAACTGCTAGTTTTCAGTAGTATGATTTGTGATGTGAAGCAATTCTGCATTATGGTACACCACAACGTTTTTTGTGGTTTAGTGCACTATAATGGTAGCACTCATAAATTAAATAATTAAATGTAACAATTTGAAAATAATTTATTTATTTTAATTTGGGAATGGAGAAATTTGAACCATTCATCTTACGATGGAGTTAAAGAGACATTTGAAATATCAATTGAAGTGGGAGTTTTAAAAATGTTTTGATTGAAAATAAGTGAATGTTTGAAAAATGTGCATTTAGTTGAAATTGAATGTGTTCAAAGGATTCTATTTACTTATTTCGTCAGTCTATGTAATTAAAAAAAAAAATCTTATTTCGATTTCAAATGATAAAATTAAAAACTATTTGCAAGATCAAAGTTGAGTGAATTTTTGAAATTATCGTTATGTTATGTATGTAACTACATTTTTCTACCGATAATAAGAAAAAATTAAACAAAATATTTTTTTTCGTGAAAGCTATAGAAATGATTCCCTCACAAGTCACAGGTAAATTTTGAATGATTTGTCTGTTTAGTCTTTAAACTATGAATATTTTATCATTTTGGTTCTTGAATTTTTGATTTCAATCAATTTAGTCCTTGAACTTTTAATTTTTAAAAGTTTTAGTCCTTCACATTAATTGATGATTTTTTTTAATTTATTGTATATAATCATGTTTCAACACTATCTTAACATGAAATTTTACACAAATAATAACACTAAGTAAAAAAATTCCTCCTTATTCTTATTAAAACCCTTAAAAACTAAAACTTTTTGAACTTAATGTAATAATTTCTTTATAAATTTTAGTTATTATGTAATATGGATATGATTTTCAATGTTAAATTTTAAAAAATCATCCTTCAATTTTAATGTGAGTGATCAAAATTATCAAATATTAAAATTTTTGGGAGTAAACTGATCAAAATCAATAATTTAGGAACTAAAATAATAAAATACTCATAATTTAGTGATTAAACGGACAAATTACCCGCAAATTTTCAACAAGCCAAAGATGTGCAATTTTCCTAATTTTGTGATCCCAAAAGTACAAAACACAAAGGTTTACTTAAATACTCGTCAAGTTCGAAACCAAAACTCTCCAGAAAGCTGCCGCTTCTTTGCCATTCCCTTCAAGCCAATAAAACAAGGTAAAACACAGCAACTTCAACTCCTCTTTTCCTTCCAAGCTCTAATTTTCTCGTTTGCTTTCCGTCGAGAAAATCATTATACACAACTTCAACTCCACTTTTCCCTCAAAATTATAATTTTCTCGTTTGCTTTCCGTCGAGAAAATCATTATACTTCACCACAAGTTTTAAATTTCAGTCACAAACCCAGAAAATGATTAGAAAAGCACTTCGCAATCCTCGACCCAACTCTTACATCAAACTATTCTCTTCGCATTCATTTGTATCTTCTTCTTCTTCTCCATTAGATTTAGAAACCCAATTACGCTCTCTATGTGAAAAGCCCAATTCCGAATTTTGCAAAGCTGTTTCGCTTTTTAACCATTCTGTTGAATCGAAAAAATTGCCTTCTCCTTCAACCTGTAATTTTCTCGTGCACGCACTTACAAGGTCTGGAAACTATGATTTAGCCTTTTCTGTTTATGAGAAAATGACCCAGTTTCGAATTTTTCCCAATTTTGTTTCGTTAAGTTGTTTAATTGCTTGTTTTGTGGATGCCCATAAGCCAAAATTTGCACTTGGGGTATTGGGGTTGGTTTTGAAGCGTGGTTATAAGGCTAGTGCACTTGTTAGGAATCTTCTGATGAAGGGTTTTTGTCGAAACGGCGAGGTTGAAAAGGCGAGGGAGTTGCTTGATGTAATGGGTAATTACTACGGTTTGTCGCCGGATGTTGTAAGTTATAACACTCTTATAAATAGCCTTTGCAAGGTTAAGAAGTTGAAAGAAGCGTTGGAGTTGTTAGTTGAGATGGAGATTTCGGGTTGTCAACCAAATTCGGTGACGTACACCACGTTGATGGATGGTTTCTGTAAGGATGGTCGAGCTGGCGAGGCGCTTGATTTGTTGAAGGAGATGAAGGATCTTGATTTGGAAGCGGATGTTGTCGTGTATAGTACGCTTATAAGTGGTTTTTGCAATGAGGGTGATTTCGATAGAGCGAAAAAGCTGTTCAATGAGATGGTTGGACAGGGGATTTCTCCGAATGTAGTTGCCTACAGTGGGTTGATATGCCAGCTTTGTAAGATGGGGAAACTGAAAGAAGCCACTGAAATGTTGAATGAAATGAAACGGCGTGGAGTGCGGCCTGATGTTGTAACTTATACTGGTTTACTTGATGGGCTTTTCAAGGGAGGAAACGCCGCAAAAGCCAAGCAGATTTTCGACACGATGCTACAGCGTGGTGAAGAGCCTACTACTGTTACTTACAATGTTATGATTAATGGGTTGTGCAAGGAAGGGTTGACTGGTGATGCTCTTAAACTTGTGGACATGATGGTGGAGAAGGGGTTGAAGCCTGATGTGGTTACTTACAACACGTTACTGATGGGACTTTGTTCTGACGGGAGGGTTGATGAGGCGGTAAAGCTTTTTGAGGTGATATCAAAGGACGAGAACTGTGTCAAGCTGGATGTTATCACATTCAACATGATGATACTTGGTCTATGCAAGGAAGGCCGTCTTAACGAGGCTATGGAAATCCATAATATAATGGTTCGAAGGGGTATGGTGGGTAACCACGTAACGTATAACGCTTTGATTGAGGGATGTCTACGGATGGGAATGTTCAACAAGGCATTGGAACTCAGAAAACATATGCTGGATATCGGATTAGTTCCGAACTCCCATACTTATGGTGCTATGATTAATGGATTTTGCAAGATGCGTTTGCTTAAGATTGCCAAAGGACTTTTATGTAAGATGAAAGCTTCTGGGCTTAGTCCTAGTTCTATCGACTATAACACAATAATGGCATCCTTATGCGATGGGGGCGGTTTGGATCATGCTAGGACGTTGTTTCAAGAAATGATGAACTCAAATCATAGACCCAACATTGCCTCGTTTAATACGCTGATCGATGCAACTCTCAGGGAAGGGGATGTCAATGCCGCCAGAGAATTGCTAATCGACATGCTGAAGTCGGGTTTAGAACCAGATGCATTGACCTTTTCCACATTAATAAACAGATTTTCAAAACTTGGGCTCTTGGATGATGCTAAAAAGGTTCTTGAGAAGATGGTTTCTTCTGGTTTAAAGCCGGATGCCTTTGTATTTGATTCTTTGTTAAAAGGTTATTATTCGAAGGGCGAAACAAGAGAAATCATTGATCTGTTTCATGAAATTGCTAATAACGGTGTTGCTCTAGACCAAACACTTACCAATACTATCTTGATGTGCATTTGTCACTGCTCGGAAGACGTTGATGTAATGGAGATTCTCCCAAATTTTTCTCAAGAAGCATCAAAGGAGAAAAGCATTTTAAGCAAAGGGCTACTGACGAAGCTCGACAAATCTTACCCAGAACTCAACCACTGTGCGGGGCAAAGTTTTTCCATCGGAGGATAACATTTGTAAGGAGGATATCATTTGTAATGACATACTGAATGTTTTCGACGCTAGCTTAACCTAAGTAAGTCTTCCTTTTTCTATAATTAGCCATAATTTTTGTTTACTGCTTTGTACCCTTGGAATGATCACTTGTTATCTTGCTCAATTTCTTTTCACCATTCAAGAAAGGATTGCTTTTGCTTTGGTTTTAATCTTTTACAAAAGACAGGATTTTTTATATTTTGTGTATGTTCTTAGCTCTCAAGTTTGTTTGGTAAAGTCTTTCTTTTACAAATTTTTGAAATACTTAGTTTTAAGACTTGACCATGGAAGCTTCATGTGAACTAAAAATGTAGTCTCACTATTTTATTTAGGTATATGGTTTACACCCCATCTAATTATCGCACTTGGAGGTTCTTGCAAATTGGAATTCCACCGCTGACAGTCGTTTGAAGGTACACCACTGTTGCAACTCTCTCTCTCTCTAAATAGAAGATGGATTTTGACACTTGACAGTACAACCAAGAAATTAGTTGTCGACTGGTTATGTGTAGATAGTTCTAGGAAACCATATTCTGAAGAACTCGGTACTACATTCTTTTAGTTCATGCGTCAATACAATAAGAACACGTATCCTGATAATCATAACTGTTTTGGGGTTTAAGGATTATAATGCTTATGGGATGCATCTTTTGCTGTTCTGATGCTGTTACTGATAGGAAATTCTGGAGCTGGAATTCTTACACGGTAGGGCTTGAGAATGTCTTGGGATGGCATTCTCCTTTATCGTAAAATCAAAACGACATTAATATTTGCATGTAGACACTGGATTCTCTATGTACAGTACTCCATACTGAGCTTGGCCTTAGCATATGAAATAACATGATTAAAAAATGTAGGGGATTCTGTTTGCTTTTTATTCGTTAGCTAACTCTCTGAGTACGAACATTACTTGCATCATTGCAAATTTTCACGACATATGAAACTTATAGTATGAAATTTTGTATGGTTGATTTGTGGTAAATGTATGAAAGGGAATGACTCAGATGGTAGGGATCCTCATTATGCTCCGTTTTTGTTAATTCTTTGTTAGATCTGATAAACGTCACATGGAAGTGAAGGCGGGTCTTGGCCAGTATAGACGATTCTTGATTCAGGTCTTTCAAGTAGCTTCTTGCCTATTTGGCTTGACGACAAATTTCAGTTGCTGGAATGCAACTATACCGATATGCAACCTGCTGGCCATCGGGAAATCTGGTTTTTGAAGATTTCTTGCTACTTGCAAGTTAGCCTTAGTGATAGATCCATTGTTTGTTCATTAATAACCTCCTCTTTGGAGTCAGATGGTTCATCAGCTTTTGACTTCTAGAACTTGTTTTTAGGCTACTTAATGAAAAACAGTCTTTGTTCTTTTGTGATGGCACTCTGTTTATGGGATTCTGCTTCGGTTGGGTGGTCCGCTCATTTCTTCATGGTTTCCCTCAAGGAAGGGGATTGAGGTGGTTAGGGTGGAGGAACGTTGGCCACCAATTTACCCGAAGTTTTGATCAAATCTCAAGCGTAGAATTGCAAACAAATAAAAAATACTACTACAAATTCACAGTACCACTAATACAAATTTTTTTTTTTTTTTTTAACACACTTCTGAACTTTACTATTGAATTGCACTCTACCTAAAGACAATATATTGTTTTTATAAATTCACTTTGCATAATATATATATATATATATATATATATAAAGAGTTGTAGTACATAGATCAATTTATGTACACAAGATAATAGCCATGCATTTTGTTTGTGATCACAAGCAACCACTTGGTTGAACAATGCCAAATGCTTTTCCGTTGACATTGGTACATGATGACTCTGCTGCTTGATTAAGGCAATTTAGGTTTACATCCTGGAGTTTGATTCCTGTGCACGGATTTGCAGCACTGCAGTCAAATTTTATTGCAATTGGTGTGGCTGATGTCCCTCGAATACCCTGGTATACGACGTTGCTAATCTTGATGCCCGATACCTATACAAAATACGAGCGTCATGAATAGTGAAATCAAATAAAATGAATCATTTGATTAACAACATTAGTTACAAGTTTTCCACCCTTCCTCGTTTAACTTTTTTTGCCTATAAGAAAAAGGAATCGGTGGTGTCTTGACACTCTCTGTTCACGGTTCATATGAAAATCTAGTGGAAGCAAATGTGTGAAATGGTATTAAGACATGATCTATTCGGCCTCAACCTAAGACTTCTCTGATCAAATACTAGCATTAAAATCGAGTAGTGGTCTTCCTCTTCTTCTCTTTACTTGAAAGTCGGTTTTAGCTTGGCAAATGAAAGAAATGAAGTGAAAAGAAATGCAAAATTGTTTAATAAAGGATGCCTTACCTGACTAGGGCAATCGCTGTTGTGGGGACAGTAATTTTGATCTACAATAATTGGATTTTGGACATTACGCATGGTCACATCTTCAAATTGGACCCCTTTGACGAATCCACTGCTGGGCCTGGCCCATGCCTTTATCCTAAGCCCATTCTGAGTACCCGTGAAACTTGCATTTTTAACAGTCACATTTTGCACTCCTGCCTCTACCAGCTCTCCACCAAGGCTTCCTATGCTGCAAATATGTACATACCACATACATACATAAGCAAATATTTAACTACACATATTTTTATATACTAGTTGATAAGCGATGCGTGCGGAATAGACAACCAAAGCAACAATAAAAAATAAATAAAAAAAGCAAATAACAGACGTTAAGAATAATTGGAATAAACAACAGTAAAATAAAAAATTTACGAAGTAAATGATTTATTCCAGTAAATAATACTGGAGGAATTTGCTATTTATTGATATTTACTTTAAATAATTTTAAAATCATATTATTTACTTCATTTAGTTTCGTAACAAATATGCTATTTATAACGATTTTTGTTATTTTTTTAAGTTTGTTCACATTAATGCTACAAAATTACGAACGTGAATAAATTTTCGAGGGGCATGTAAAAAATTCAGCTAGATTAACTGACCTAATGCCATGGCCAGGGCCACAGGCAACACGTTCAATCCACAAGTTCTTGGTACCGGGGCCGACGGAGATGCAGTCATCGCCGGTTTTGACGGTGGAACCCTTGATGACAACGTTGGTCGAGAGTTGGACGTGGATGCCGTCGGTGTTGGGGCTGTTGCCGTCGGCGATGACTTGAACTCCTTGAATTTGAACGTTGGAGCAGGCATTTATCACAATGTGGAACATTTGGCTGTTTAATGACATTAGTCCTATAATCTTGATGTCTTTGGAGTTTGTAAAGCTTAGAGTCTGCAATCAAATTTGTACACTATCACAAACAAACATAAAGATATCCAATTATACAAGTGAAATTCGTTGCTTCCTTGTAAAAAATGTATGAATTAGCAATAGTACCGGAACATGCATATAACAATTATATATATATATATATATATATATATTATACATGACTTTGTAATTGGCGGCCAGCGCTGGTAGAAATTGCTTAAAACATAAACTTGATATGTTTTTGATACGTGTATTGCACTGCAGTAAATATTTTATGAAATAAATAATCTAAATAGTTATTTTATTAATATCAATTTTATCATATTTATGGTACCAATAAACATTTATGTACGTATGCGCATATATATATATATATATCTGTATAGGTATATTTATATGAAAGATCTCTAGAAAAAAAAATCTTTGAATTCAACAATAGGATTAGGTATAATTATGACTGCATAGAATTTTTCGTATTATATTATCTATTGTATTAATTGCGCAGATGTATTGCTTCTCATCAAAGGAAACAAAAAAAAATTATGATTTTATAATTTTTATGGTCTGTCCTACGAAGCTTGCTAATTATATGAACAAGATCTTTTGTCTTACTCCAACTTGATTCCATTTCGAGAATTATTTTATAATTTTTATGGTCTGTCCTACGAAGCTTGCTAATTATATGAACAAGATCTTTTGTCTTACTCCAACTTGATTCCATTTCGAGAATTATTTTATCAGTCATTTATATAATTGTAAATGTGTAAGATTTTTTTTTTTTTTTTTTTGTGAGAAGAAGGATAAGACTAACCGTAGCTCCGCCGGGGCAGTTGGCACCTCCGGCAGCCGCCAATTTACAAGCCCACAAGGCGGCTCCTCGGGCATCAAGCCTCCCTCCAACGACGGAGACGTCGCTAACTCCTTCGAAGCTAATCCACGTATCATTTTCTCCTAGCACTCGATAATCTGCCGGTGCCACCAGCGTCCCATCAATTTTGAAACCAATCTTGGGGCTCCTACATTCCCCTTTGAACGCTAAAGACCGAAGCAAAAACCTTCCTCGTGGCACACATATCACCGCGACACTCTCGGAGGCACATGCCGCGGCCCATGCACTGAGGAAGCCCTCCGTCGAGTCGGTCAAGCCGTCGGGTCTTGCTCCGAAGCTGAGGACGTTGTAGGTAGCAGTGGAGGTGTTTGTAGCAGAGATTAGAAATGGGCTTGAAGAAATGGTCAAGAGTAGAAGGAGGAATATGGAGAGATCGTAAGTGGTTTTGGGAATGGCCATTTTTTGAATATTGGAAGCTGAAAGATGAAATAAAAATGAAGTACTTTGAGATGAATATTAAGTGTTATATGTAACTAATTATATTAAATATTGGACTAAGAGTTTGGTGGAGGGAACGTGAAGAGGTTTTGGTGTATTTATAGTGTGAATTATCATGCGTTACTAGAGGAATTTGGAAATGGTTTTAAGGATAATGAAAATATATTAATTAGGCGATGTTTTAGGGTTTAAGAAAGATGGTATTAATTGGGAATGTTCATGCATAGATACACAAATTAAGAAAGCTGCGCCGGACCAAATATGCCCGCTAGTTTGGTCGTCACGCTTTTCGAGTCTTTTGGGTTACCGTTGATGATTGCTGTATAAATATATATATATATATATATAAATAAAAATATATATAGAGGGTAAATTACTAGATTGATTTTTGAATTTTTAATTTTATGCAACTTTAGACTTTGTTTGGTGAGTTATCTCATCTCAAACTAAAATGTAATTTTTTATCTTAATTTTTGTCTTTTTTCTGAAATTTTTTTTGTCTTTTCTGAAAAGTCAACAAAAATTTTCGACTCAAATTTAAAATTTTCAACTCAAACTCATTCACCAAACGGACACTTAGTCTTTGAATTTTTTTTCGTAGTTGAAATGCCTTTAAATCTTTAAAATGTTGAAATAAAAGTTTTTTTATGTTAATTTTTGGACAAAATCCATTAGTTAGTATTACTTTTTGACCAAATTACTAACGTATTCCGTCTAAAAATTAACAAAAATGATTATTATAGCAACATTTTAATAATTTAGAGGCAATGCTTGTTCTGTTTTTTTTTTTTTTTATAACTAGAATAATCATAAATTATCAAAAACATTATTACAGTAGTTATTTTTGTTATTTTTTTTATGGAATTCATAGTTAGTATCACTTTTAAATTAAATTACTAATAAGTTTCGTTTAAAAATTGACGGAAGGGATTATTATAATAATATTTTAAAAATTTAGGAACATTCTAATTACGAAAAAAGTACAAAGACTAAAGTTATATAAAATTAAAATTTTAGAGATAAAACGAGTAATTTACCCATATATATGTATTCTCTGTTGGCACTAATAATTCTTTGCGTTTGATAGCTCAAAATACCATACAATAACAAGGTGAACTAGCTGAAAGTATAACGTGTATTTTATTTTTAGCCTCCCATGTATATAATAAGTGGCCGCTTGCTTGTTTCTATGTTTTGGACTTGTGTATCGCTTTCTCTCTCTCTAACTTATCTATTGTTTTTAAATTTAAATTTGAAGAAACAAAATTTATCGGTGAGTTTGCTTTTAAATCATGATGGTTTAATTATTTTATTTTATTTGATTGGATAATATGTTCCTGGAGTTTAGTCAAAGTTTCTTTGCTACGACCTTCAAAATTCTATCAATAATTTAAAAAGTAATCCGTACACAATATTCTTGAGGAAAAAACAGGATATAATTATTTTATTAAATAGTACTAGACATATCAACTTTAATATGAATATTTTTATATGTCAATTTACATAGTGGTCATCATCAATTTAGTGATATACAATCTTTTATCATTAATCATAAGTCACACATCATATCAATGGACAAAAAGAAAAAAAAAAACCGGGATTGGAATTGATTAATTTCCCTAATATTATACTTATTTTAATCTTAATTAGTGCATAACTTGTACATTATATAAATTTATAAAAGAATAAATACTCTAATTGAATTCCTTCCATTACGAGATTTTTTCTCTCTCTAAAAGTAGCATTCTTTTCATTACCATTTCATCTATCATTTTTCTGAAATTAGTTTTATAAGTTTTATATTTTATATTTTATATTTTTTAATTTTCAGGGTAGTAAGCATATACAGCTAGGTTATTGAATGAAAGTTTGAAACAAATAAAAACAAAGGATTAATTATGAATTTTCTTCTAAATCGTTGTTCTTGTAATATTTTATTTCTCAAATTTGAAAAACATAATATCTGTATTTCAAAAAAAAAAAAAAAAGAAAAGAAAAGTAAAAAGGATCGTTATGTTAGAAACATTAAAGGAAATAACATATGTTGCACTAATGATGATCGTGGTTAAATACTTCGGAAGACAAAATGTTACAATGGTTATAGTGTGAGGAAATATTTATAATTATCCGAAATTTAAATTAAAGATTACCAAAATACACTTATATGACATAACAAAATTTTGGCATGTGTTTTTGTCGTAAAAAGCTTTAACAGAAAGAGGCTTCCTGTTAACAGACGTAAATCAAAGGAATCGATGTTATAGTTTGAAATTTGAGAGACAATTGTCATAAGGGTTGTAATTATTCTAAAAAATAAATAAGTATTTAAAAAGTGGCATGAGATAGAGAGAGGGAATAATATCTTCATTGCTGTACATGACATAATTTGTTAAATAAAAAGCAATCGGCTACTCATGAGCTGGGAAATACCATATTACATCTCTTTTTTTTTTTTTTTTAATAAATTAATTTAGAAGAATTGACAAAACATGATCCAGAAACGAAACTTGATGAAACAATTATCAATACATCTTCGACGACCAAGGGGAAAGACAGTTCTTTATTTATCTCCAATCACCATTGATCCATTAAGTGTTTTTTTTTTTTAATAATATTTTTTTTTTGATGAAACAAATTAAATCAGATAAAAGGTGTCATCACACCCTTGCCTCATGTTATTTAAAAATTCATCAGGATCACAAATCAAACGCAGTGTGTATCAATCTACGATCTCATCACCTGTCTACAGAGATCCTAAATGTCAATAACACAATTAATAAACTGATTAAATCCTAGTGCAATAAAATAAAAACTACAAATGGATAAATAAGAAAAATTAGGTTAAGTGATCATTTTTAGTCACCTAATCGAATAGATGACTAAACTTTTTTTTTTATATTTAGCAAAATGTCTATTTATTATTATTTTTCATATTTGGTGAATCAATGATTGACTAATGATTATTTAATGATTGACTATAAAATTTAATGATTTACATTGTGATCAATCAGTGATTAATCGAATTAACAATATGTTACATGATCAATCAATGATTGATTATTTTAGAAAAAATGATTTGTTAGCTAATTTTTTAAAACTTCACCATTTATTAAAAATTTTCTTAAATAAAAATTATGTAGTTATAAATCTCTAAATAAAAATCACGAAATGGTCGTCATTTACCGTTACGTCTCTACAACAGTACTCCATGGCTTTTTGAGTACTACGACTTAAGTTCTAATTTTAATCCAAATCGAGTCAGGAATCACGTGAGACTAGCTCATATATGATATTCTTACACACAGTTTCCTTAAATGGAGGATTAGACTATATTAATCAACATTTCTTGTAAGCGGGCGTCATAAATTATTACCAATTTCAGTTAAATTTTCAGCACAAAGTATTAATATGGATAAAGCACTTGTATTTCTTCCTAATATAGGGTTATAGTTCTATTTGGATGTGTTAAAATTTTAAAAAGAATAATTGACTTAAATGGTCTCTGAACTCTTTATAAGATGACGGCTTGGTCCATATTTTATTTTTTTATTTTTGACTGAGAAGACTCTAAACTCTTAAAATGTTGGTCATTATAGTCCTTTCCGTTAACCACCATTAAATTTTTAACGAAATGAGTCACGTACGATGCATATGATCTAATTTGAGAGGGTGTTTTAGTATTTAATAATAATTAATTTAACAAAAATAAAAAAATGTTCATCTCTCTCCGCCCCTCTCTATATTTCATCTCTCTTCTCCCCTTTCTCCCCCCCCCCCCCCATATCCTCGGCATTGGGGGGTAGAGACTCAACTCCAGCCTCGGCCCCTCTCCCTCCCTCCCTCCCCATATCCTCGGCATTTGGGGGGGGGGGGGTTCTGAGAGGCGTCTGAGCTTGCTGCCCGGGGGGGGGGGTCGGCGGTATAGAAGACAACACAGGGGGGTCTGAGTAAGCTCTCTCTCTCTCTCTCTCCTTTTGTTTTGTTTTGTTTTTTTTTTCCTTTTTGTTTTTAATGTATATTGGGTATTGTTATTTTTTTATATTTTAAATAAGGGTATTTTTTGTCTTTTAATGATTAATCTAACACATGTGATGTGTCATATGACCTTTTATGTTAGAAACTTAATGGAATTGGACGAAAATTACTAGATTGCCACCATTTAGAGAATTTAGAATTGTTTCGGCCAAAATTAAAAAAAGAGGGACTAAATTATTATCTCTTCAATAGTTTAGAAACCTTTAGGTCAATTACTCTTTTAAAATGCTATTAAAAAAAAGGATAAAAATTAATATTATCATGCATTGTGCTCTAATGTGTAAAGTTATATATACTTTTTATCATTTATGTTTTGAAACCTGTAAAAATGAAATTTTAGTTTTTAAATAATTTATAATTAAAAATATTATAATGGTTTTACGAAAAACTTAAGGCACCAACAAATAAGCTCAAATGTTAAAGTTAACATCGGTTATATATTGTGACAAATTTTTCATCAAGTTTGACATTTGGTAAGAAAAATAGCACCATATTAGAGAGCATTTTTTTCACCCATGTCAAAATTTAAGGATAAATAAGAAAATAGCATTTTTCAAAAAATAATTAAAGTAAATAACATGTTTTTAAAATATTTTAAGTAGAATAACAGTTAATAACAAATTTATCGAGTAAATAATTTATTTATGTTTTATAAATATACTATTTATTTAATAAATTTGCTATTTACCAATTAAAATTTTCATTTACCTTCTAAACTTATTATTAATTACTGCAAATATTTTAAAACATTATCATTTACTTTAATTTTTTTTAAAAAAAAACAATTTATTATAATTTTCTCGATATTTATCATTAGCACATTAATTTAACATTAACTGTACTAGAGATATTCTAAAACACTTTTTTTTTTCAATATTTTATAAGAAAAACTTCAACAAAAACGAAATAGGTTTTGAGTGGAATGAGTTATGGATAATACATACCTGCAACCTACGCAAAACTAGATCTGAACTGTCCGTGAGAGGGCAAACGAACTATAAATGATCTGTCACGCTTAATTAGAATAAAAAATAAATAATAAGATCAAAATAGCTCGAACGAAGGAAAAACAACTAATGAGCATCAATATGGAAAGACAAATCTTGGACATGAATCTGTGTTTTTAAAAAAGCTTAATTTTTTCACTCAAGAAAAAAGAAAGGGAGTTATGAACGCGTGTTGACCATCCAGATGATTTATGTAATATGTTGACAAGTATATATATTTATATTCATGAACATCTTTAGTGTGCATTCTATCTGGACCAATACATATATATGTATATATCCCTTTCCAATATATATATATATATACACACATATATATATATAAATTTATGTATATATGTACATACATACCGTAACTTATAACATTTTGTTTCATTAATTAATGAAATTAACAAGTGCTTCCCAGTTGGTTTAGTCAAGGTTGCTTGTAATAGACAAAGCTTCAAATCAAAGTCAACCCAAACAAATTATCAAAGTTAAGCTAACTAAATCAGCTGATTGCCTAATCATTATGTTGATAATCGCGAGGTAACTAAACATGCCGTCTTAAATGACTACTATTTTTTTAAAATTCGTCAACCACATATGACGGTTGATCATGGAACGAATGGCTTTGGATTCTGATGACATGATAATTAAGTTAAATAATTTGGATATTGTAAAGAGGGACATAAATCTTTATGCATGTCCAAAAGGGCATTCCTTTTATTTAACTAACCCTAAAAAAATCTAGAAAAAAAAAAAAAAAGAGGAAGAAGCACAAAACTTTCAATAGTATTAATTGAGTAACATTATGGGGCCTTAAGAAATAAACTTTTGCACACAGGTCCAGACTAACAAATTTCGAATGCTAAAAATGCCCGTAAAATGTCCCATCAGGCTACTAGCAGTAGTTGACCATGTTACCAGAAATATCTGGTTGTTATCGTGTTGTTTATGGTTTCTTACTGTCGTACCATCAGGATTACCAAAAGAAAAAGTACCTAGCCGAGAAGAGTTGAGGGCATTCCACCAAGAACGAGTGATGCAAGTTATAATTAAGCAGTTTGAAAAGAACGTTAATTAACGAATAAGAAGCTCAAATTTAACAAAAATAATAATACACAACAAAAAAAAAAACTCTATATTAGCATTGCAATGTGGACAGGAACTCTTATTTCTTACATATATCTTTTACATATAAGAGATCAAAAAAGACTTTTCAGCAAATAATCTTAAAACACCAAGAGGCTATTTAAAATATTCACACTTAAGCTCCTTAATTTGGTGGGATGTTTCAAGTTAGGGGGTGTTTATGGTTGGTTTGAAAGGAAAAACCAAAAACTAAACGAAAAAAATATTTTAATATGTGTTTTGATCGGTTTAATCAGTTGGAAGTTTTTAGAAAAACCAAATCTTATATAATCAGAACCAAATCCTTACATGATCTTAACATGCGAACAAATGGATAGTCTTGTAACTTAGTTATTAGTATTTTTTTTTAGAACTTTTAAACTAGTTAAAAGTTTTACTTAACCATCAAAAAAAAAAAAAAAAAAAAAAACAAACATCAAGATATAAGAAAGATAACATGTATGAAAATAGAGAGAAATTCCACACAGATGAGAAATAATATTTATAAAAAGGATATAAAAAATTCTAGTTGATTTGGTTGATTTTCATGGCTCGGAATGTCTAAAATCACTAGCCAAATCATAGCCAAAAAGAGAGAGAGAGAGAGAGAAACTTTCAAACTGACCAAAACCACTTAAAAATAAAAGTCAATCAATGTGATTTGGTTTCGTCGATCTCTGTAGTACTTGTCGGGGTTTTTTTAACACGGCGAGGGAGGGACAGGTTGCGCGAGGGGTTCCAAATCATAACACCCCTCTACATGTGGAAGATCCAGCCGTGATCGATGATTCCCTACCTATGTGCGGGAGGTCTCTAGTAATAGTGATTTAAACGTCGGCATTGATGATTTGTGTGGCAAGCAGGGAATGAGATCTCCACGGCAGCTAGAAGAAGGAAGGTGGGAGAAGAGAGTAGAAAATATGATTAATTAAATAATACCTTTTTTTTTTTTTTTTTTTTTTTTGTATATTAAGATTATGATTTTTGCACACCTCTATTTATATTGGGAGCATGGTATCTATTGTTACACCCTCTTGTGTTAGGCCAAAATATAATGTAAAGGTTAGTGCCTAATTGTATTTGTTTTTCTTTATTGATTATTCTTTTTTTTTTCTTCCCTATATCAAAGATAGAGAATTTGAACTCAACATCTTAATATTCAGGCATAGATTTAAAAATACTTTTAAGTTAAACTATTAATGATATTTACACTATTTAGTAACAATAAAATTTTATAAATACGAGATCTCATCATGATCAAATATCATGCAAATCTAATGAATTTGCTGAAAATCAAAGGATTATAAACAAATCTTATAATGAGGATTTGCCCCCTTTTAATGGTTTAAGTTTTTAACGTCCACACTGTCCTTGATATGTACACACCTCTAGGTTTTGTTGCCAATGTCTTAATGGAAGGAAGTAAAGGGTATAAGAAATTAGTTGAAAGATTTTGAATTTTATGATTGTCTAGAAAGAAAAATGGAAAAAAAATATTATGAGAGTGATTGCTTGAATATTAAAACACCTCAATTTTAATCTTCTAAGTTAAAAAAAAAAAAAAAAAAACCTAAAAAGACTGCAACCAGTTATAAAATTTTTTATTTTCTCTCATTATCTTCATACCATCATAAGAAAAAACATCTCTCATTCCTTTCTATTTCCTTCACATAAGTTTTTTTTTTGGTTAGATTTTTATTTTTCAATTTGGGATAAAGATATTCGAATTCTACACTTTGGGATAAAACTACATGTGAAATTATTACTAAACTATGCCTGTAATCACAATTTCTTAGATTTCGCCTAAGCTATCTACAAATATTCTCTCCCTGATCACTCATCTCTTTTCTTTTGAACTTATTTTCTCATCTATTTTATGGTACTCCTTTTCATTTAGATTTAGGAAAAATTAGGTAAATAGACATCTTTTAAATATTTATTTAAGCAAATGGTCGAATTTTTTTAATTTTAAAAAAATGACTGTTAATCAATAATTGATTATAATAAGTGATTGATCTAAATTCTATTAATCACTTACTAATATTTTTTAAAAAGCAATTATTTTTTTAATTTTATAAAACTTTGACTATTAAGTAAAAAACTTATTGAAAAAGAACATTTACCAAGTATTTCTTAAATTTATACACACACACTCACTTTTTTTTTTTTTTTTTTAAATATTGGAAGAAAGGGGAAAGCTAATAATAATAATAATAATCTTAACTGTATTAAAAGAGTAGAAAACCTTCTACGGTTCATTTTTCGTAGTAAAAAACGGTGGGTTTTTGTGCTTCTTGCTCTTTTTTTTTTTTTTTTTCTCACTCTCGGTATGGGTTTAGTCAACAACTGTAGACAGTTGTTCATGATACTAGCCTTAAAGGTGTAAGATCTAGCTGTGTAAAAGCCTATTCAAATAGTAACTTATGTCCCTTGCTTTTTTTCCTTTTTTTCTTTTTTTTTTTTTTTTTGCCTTCCGCTTGTGTTCCTTGCACGTAATTGTTAACTTTGTTTATTTATTTAATTTTTATTTAGTATCATCATTTTAACATTGCCAAACATATAAAGGTTAAAATATGATATAAAAATTGATTCCTTTTAAATATGTATCAACTTTTTTTTTTCCAGATTATTTTAATCACATTTTAAAATCCTTATTCCAGTAATACATCTTATTTTGTTCTTAATTTTAAATATATTAAAGAAATGACATAAACTCTTGTTTATTTCATAATTGCCCTATGTACTTCCATTTTGGTATTCTTTCTCTTTTCTTTTCTTTAAATCATTTTTTTCATCCTTTGTTAGGGACTGAAAATTAATTTTTCTTTTCTTTTTCTTTCTTCTTTCTTTTTGAAAATTAAAAAAAAATCTTGTTCATTGACATTTTCTTTGCTTTAATAAGCCACGTTCTCAATTATTTTCATTTTATTATGATTTTGATTTAAAAAAATTATGAGTTATTTTTTATAATTTCATTTGTATCTGAATCATACGATAAAGCTAGCAGTTTTAGAGGTTATAGAATTTCAACACTTTATTTTTCATTACTTTGAGATATTAATAAAAAAATTTCATTCTTCTATTCTTATTTTTTTTTTGGCCATGTTTGGTTTTGAGTTCATTTATGGTAATTAATCGAGTAGAAAAATTCATAATTCATTCATTAATCTTTTTTTTTTTTGACATTTTAATGGGCTTACTCTTGGTTAGAATTCTGTTTTATGAAATTGTAGATGATTTTGTGTCTTAAATGAGTTAAACAAAATTTAATTTATGTTTGTAAGTTTGAATTTCCTCGATTAGTGAAAAATGTTGATTTTTTTGTTAAAGAGTCAATTTCTCATATTTGATTTTAACATATTGAAGTGGGAGAAATCATTATTGGGTAGTTCTATTAATACATTCCTTTTGAATCTCTCCATATCCCTCTTTAACAAATTCTTTAATTAAAAAAATACCCTTAAAACAAAATGACATAAAAAGACAACTATCATAAACTTAATTATGTAAATAAAATTTTACCAAAAATAAATTTATATTCATTTTTTCTTTTCACACACACCTAAATATCAAATCCCCAAATAAACAGCGTATAAACGTTATTATTTTAAAACCTATAATAAAATCCTAATTTTTACTTTTACACCCATAAAAGAAAATAAAAAAAAAAACTTTGTTAGTTGGTTTCTAATTTAATTACTTGTTGTTGTATCAGTCATGCCCTTTAGTCGTTTTTTTTTTTTGTTCGTTCGTTGTTGTATTGTCCAAAGTTTTGGACAAAGTTTTGCGTTAGGATTTTTTTTTTTTTTTTTTCCATTGTCTTGTTTTTTTTTTGTCCCGTTTTATTTTCCAAGATGTTACGTTTGGAATTTTTTTTTTCCTTCATTGTCTTATTTTTTTTCTTTGTATTATTGGCTTTCATTGTTCTCGTTGGCATTATAATAGTTTGGTTATTGATTCTTTACTATACATATATGTATAGTCTTAAATCTGAAACCTGATAATATTTGGTTATGTGAATTTCAATTATTAGAAATATGCATTTATATAGAAGGAAATATTACTAAAACGAATATGAATTCTCTTTATTTTACATTTCATTCTGTATGAGTTTACATTCTTAATAACTAAAATTTATTTTACAGTAATTAAAGTTTATATTATCGAATACCGTTAGATACTGGATTTAAGGCCATTCCTATATATATGTGTGTATATATATATATATATGAATATCTTTTGTTGTTTATCGTTTCTTTTTTTTTTTTCTAGCGAAATTTTTATTTAACCTACAAATTGATTAAGCGTTTTTAATTTGAATGTTTTCAAATATGTTTAAAAGATGATGTCTCTACTTAATATAATACTTTTTTTTTCTTTCCAGCTTATCAAATAGATCATATACAAACGAATTCATCATTTCTCAATTAATGTAAGATTCCCACACCTATTATTTTAGTTAGTTTGTTTTGTTTTAAGGAATCTGAAAATATGAATTATAGGTTACAACATGAAAATTTTTTTTTCTACTAATTATTATTATTATTATTATTATTATTATTTTGTAGTTATTCAGGAGTAGAACATCAAAATAAACCCAAAAAAAAAAAGTAGGTGTGAAAAGAAATTTGAAGTAGAGTACTTTTATTTTATAGAAATAATTAGGGATAATTTTGGAATTCATTAGAGAGTAATAAGCAAATACAATCCTTTTAAATTTAATAGGGATGTGTGGGTAGAAGGGATGGAGTCAAGAAAAGTGTGCCAATAAAAGCACCAATCTGTTTTTGGATATGATATCTAATAAGAAAGAGAGAAATGTATTCATATTTTTCACATACTATAAATGTTTTTAAAAGAATTTCTATTAATCTCTTTCATAGAATACTGATAAAATTATATTATACATAAATTGTTGACTCTTGTAATGAGCCAATATTAGCATAAAAAATAATTTTCTTAAAAAAAAAGCCAATTTGCAAGTTTCACAAAATAACAAAATGAGTTGTATTTTATTATTTGAAGATATTAGAATATTTTTTATATTATGTCGTATATATTATCATGGTTTTGCGATAAAATTGATTATAATTTTTTAATTTGTACTCTTATCGATGTAAACTCTTAAGTCTTTTAACATTTTTAAAATTTTTTTATATTATAATTAATTTTTTACATTATAAAATTTTCAGTAACAACTCAAGACCTGCACCGCACACATGCATCGCACGTACCACTACTAGTAATAAAAAAAACAACAACAACAAAGAAAAAACCGCGTTTTGGCGTGGGCAGGCTCCATCCAAACTCCGAAGTTCGTCACTCAGAAGCTCAGGTCCGAAACTGCAACCCTCTAATGTTACGCAAATCCCAAAATCTCCTACGCAGAACCTCACCATAATCCCCTGCACCCTCACTCTCTTCCTTCCATTCTTCATCGAACTCAGCTCTCCAATCCCCACCTCGCAACCGCCACAAAATCAGCACTCAGAGCAGAGCTTCTGGTGGCGGCGGCGGCGCCATTTCTCCGGCGGGTCGGCGTCGAGGCCGAGCCTCTCGATATGGCGGCGGAAGATGGAGATGAGCAAGGAGGGCCTGATCGCCGCCAAGGAGCTCAAGAGACTCCGGTCCGACCCCTTCTGGCTCGACCGGTTCATGCGCTCCCACGTCTCTCGCCTGCTCAAGTCCGATCTCGTCTCCGTCCTCGTCGAGTTCCAGAGACAGGACCAGGTCTTCCTCTCCATGAAGGTTCGTCAGATTCCGCTTTCTGTGTTCTTTTTCGTAGTAACTAAGGTTGTCGAAAGAAAAAAAAAAAAAAAAAACTAGAAAATTAGGAGCTAGAGAGAAGAACTTTGCAAACGATTAGGGATATCTGGATTTAATCTAGGTTCTGTTTGGTATGTGAGAAAATATTTTGGAAATTGCTGATTTTTAAGGCCCTTGTTGCCAGGGCCAACTTATTTTATGTTTTTGCACTTTTATCTGATGATGTTTTTACTTGGTTTAGCATCGTTTTTCGAGTTCGAATTCATATGGGTTTTGCCACTTTTAGGTGAATTTGCCTCTATAATTTTGATCCTGAGAACAGTTATAAGTGAATTAAGATGTTTGAAAAGTAGGACCTTGATCTGGAGAACAAGAGATGTGTACACGATTCGGGTGTTCAGAGGCTCTAGAAAAAGTGATGCAGAATTTACAAGTAGAGAAATCTTGATTAGTTTCATAGGGGTGAGAATTCTATCGAGGATCTTAGTAAGGTCCGCTCGAGAATGCTTTGCCTTTTCGCTTGCTTTTTCTACAGTTCGTTGTAAGTTCTGAACTGCTTTATGTAGTCGGTGAATCTTGTATAACCTGAGAACATGCATCATATGTGGTCTTTTTCTTTTTTCTCCGCTCAAAAGTTGAACAAACGTTTTGTTTATTCCATGTACTTTTATACCAAGAGAACGGCATAATCGAGACTGATGGTCCTGATGTGGTCCATCTTGATTGTCACTCTGAATTTGAATGGATACCCTTGTATCTTGAGGATAAAATATATTCCAAACTCCCATGAATGCTTCAAAAGTGATGGAAAACTCTTGGGGTTTCAAGTTTAGGAGAATGATCGGACAGCCTAGCTGATAATTTGTTAATGAGTTGTAAGATTGAGAAAAGAGCTTGAGGTAGAACATTGTTATTTTAAGATTTTTTAGTCAAAATTAAACTCATGGTGAGTCGGTGGTTGGTGAATTTGACTACAGTATAAGTTGATTTGCTTTGACAGTCATTATAAGAACTATTATAGAAATCTTGAGTCCGATGCCTAATTTTTCAGCACACATTTAACCTTTTTACTGACTAATATTTCTTTCTTCAGTTGTATGATGCAGTGCGTAAAGAAATTTGGTATCGGCCGGACATTTTCTTTTACCGAGACATGCTCATAATGCTTGCAAGAAACAAAAAGGTTGATGAAGTGAAGAAAGTTTGGGAAGATTTAAAGAGAGAGAGTTCTGTTTGATCAGCATACGTTTGGTGACCTTGTTAGAGCTTTCCTCGACAATGGATTGACATTTGAGGCCATGGACATATACGATGAAATGAGACGGTCTCCTGATCCCTCAATCTCTTTGCCTTTTCGAGTTATATTAAAGGGTCTCATTCCGTATCCAGAATTGAGGGAGAAGGTGAAATATGACTTCCTAGAGCTTTTCCCAGGTATGATTGTTTACGACCCTCCTGAAGACTTGTTTGAGGATGAAGATTGGAGAAGAAGAGATAGTGACAACGATTAGAAATCATCGATGCTTGTATGTTTGGAGTGTGGGAGTATCATGAGGAATCTGGCATTGGAAAATCACTTGAAGCCATTACACATATCTGGAGCCCCTGCAAAATCATGCGATAACACTAAAAGCGGTTAATTTGTACCTTCTAGTTCATGCATTTCATGTGAGAAAAATTCTTCTTTCTCACCTGAAAGTGCTCTTCGGTGCACATGACTTCTCTTCCTTGGGCTGTAGGTATGTGTTTCAGCACTAAACTTCTCGTCTTTTTTTTTTTTTTTTTTTAATCTGTGATTTGTCATCTAAAATTTTGAGCTTGACATGATAGGTTAAAGCTCAAGTTGAGACCCGAGTCAAAACTGAGATTAATAAGATCCTCTGCAAATTCTTGATTTATCTATTCCTTAATAAATTGATGTGCTCTGAACTTGCATTAATTTATCAATGTACATCCTCAATAAAGACAAAGCCTCATTTGGATTATATGTTCAAACACACAATTTGACAATAATTCAAATTTTTGTGAGACGAAATATCATAGGAAAATGTTTGAAAAAAGTGAGTTTAAAATGAGAACTTGGTCGTGTATTTATTTATTAAAAAAAAAAAAAAGAGCTTGGTCTCGGGTCGCTTATAAAGAGTAGGGATCAATTATGAATATTGATAATGTTTGCTTGTCGGCTTTGGTCGCAGCATCCATCCTTCTTTTGTTGAATCGGTAGCAACATTTGTTGACCCTAAAGAACCAGACCTGGACAGTGTTGCCCTTCTTCAACCCATTTTTCATGGCAATCTCGTACCAGTTGTTGATGAGCATGTAAGAGCTGCTGTTCGTGTAGCTCCACGTCTTCAACACCATGGTCGTTCTTCACGACAAGGACCGATGAACCCCACATCGATGCATTTTCAGCCTTGCTGTCGCATTTTTTGGTTGATCTGTTCAGAATCTTCTCCTCTTTTGGGCAGAGAAAATCATCAGAGAGAATCTGATTCACCGGCATTGAAAGCCGATTCTGGCCCTCATCCACATTGCAGTGGCACAGTTCCTTCTCGATAATAAGCTTCAAGTCGTAACCATTCTTGTCCCGGATTAGATCCTTCAGCTCTCTGATGGACATGTCTGGTGCACTTTGTCTTCCTTGTCCAAGTAGACGTGGTGCACTACCCAATCAGTAGTCCGAGTGGAGGAAGTTTTCCGGGCCTTTGGTGTTTTGGTACATTTTGACGAGCGACTTTGGATTTCAAGTTCTCCGTCTTGTCCGGAAAATCCTCGGCAAGACGATGGAGGGCTACGTCAGCCAATGCTTCAAATTTGGTATATGCTTCAACCAATGCTTCAGGAAATTAATTTATGACGATAGCTAGCTGCAAAACCATAGCTGCTCTAATTTGGTATAGATTTAAGATTTCTGTAAGTTTTAATTAATTTCCTTTAGCTTATTATTCGTATTAAAAAGCCACAGCATCCTGCATGCATACACATATACACAGGTATGTGCATGTATATATTGAACTCAAAGGAGTTTGAACAAACCTATATGCTTATCTTTGAGTTTTTGCCATATGTATTGAATTTTTTGTAGTTATTTAACAATAAAATCCTTGATTTATCCTCTCACTTTGTTGCAGAAATCGTTGGAACTATTATTATTATTTTAGTGGAATAACCAACTTCCGCAATGGTCGAGATACAACAGTTCCAAATTTGAAGCATTGGTTGAATATGCCCTCCGTCGTCTTGCCGAGGATTTTCCGGTCAAGACGGAAGACCCGAAATCCGAAGTCGCTCGTCAAAAATTGTACCAAGACGACACCGAAGGCCCGAAAAAACTTCCTCCACTCGGACTACTGATTTGGGTAGTGCACTAAGTCTACTTGGACAAGGAGGACAAAGTGCACCAGACATGTCCATCAGAGAGCTGAAGGATATAATCCGGGACAAGAATGGTTACGACTACGACTTGAAGCTTATTATTGAGAAGAAACTGTGCCACTCCGATGTGGATGAGGGCCAGAACCGGCTTTCAATGCCGGGGAATTAGATTCTCTATGACGATTTTCTCATCCTAGAAGAGGAGAAGATTCTGAATAGATCAACCAAAAAACACGACAGCAAGGCCGAAAACGGCGTCGATGTGGGGTTCATCGGTCCTTGTCGTGAAGAAACGACCATGGTGTTGAAGAAGTGGAGCTACACGAATCGCAGCTCTTACGTGTTCATCAACAACTGGTACGAGATTGCATGAAAAATGGGCTCAACGAGGGTGACACTGTCAGGTATCGTTTTTCAAGGTCAACAAATGTCCTTGGTTTGCCTTGGTGAAGCCTTGATACGACCCTTTTTTGAAATAAAAATATGTATTCCTAAACTAACCGTGTACTACCCTTACACGGTCCCCTCTCCCGTATAATGATAACTATTCCTTTTTTTTTTTTTTTTTTCCTGAGTTAGGTTTGCTTTTTTTCTTCTTCTACCTTCGTGTTTGGTCAGCTCTTTGTTATTATCTGCAATCGATTAGTTAAATTATCAATTGAGATATTGACCATAATTGATTATCTTCATGATTTGATGCTGATGCATTATTAATATAATTAATCATGCATTTAAAGAACCATGGAGTGTCCTGCTGATCTAACAGCAAACAATGGAGCAGTTTGAGAAGTACTTGATTGAGAACGATGACGGTCCCGGCGGAGTGGCTAAGAATACTACCGGAGGTTGGGGAAGGCCATAACATGTTGGTTAGGGCTATAGATGCGAAAGGCTTGGGAGTTCTACTGCGTCATTAGGAGGAGGGGATGCTACAAGAAGCCAGTTTTTCAGTCTCTAGGATGGCTCAAATTCGTCAACCAGAAAGGGCTCAAAGTTGGAGACAAGATCATTCGTTGTGAGGTAGAAGATCTTTTCAGGGGAACAAAGTACAAAATTAGAGCTCAAAAGTGCATTGGAGAAGGTATCTGGGTTGATGTCTAGCTTCAAACTGACAATTCGGTACTAAAATAGTATAGCCAAGTATATGATATGAAATCTATATTTCCTTAATCTTCAGTTGAATATATACTATTGTTATTGCAATTCCTTACACTATGTTTGATAAGAGAGAGAAAATACGAGGGGGAGAAAAAATGATAGAGAGATAATACATTTATTGATTTTCTTCCCCCGACTAGGTTCGGCCCCCTCCGGGAAACCTTAATCAATTAATATATTATCTCTCTATCATTTTTTCTGCCCCTCGTATTTTCTTTCTTTCTTATCAAACATAGTGTAAGGAATTGCAATAGTAATAGTACATATTCAACTGAAGATTAAGGGAATACATATTTCATATCATATACTTGGCTATAATATTTTAGTACCGATTTGTCAGTTTGAAGCTAGACATCAACCCAGAGACCTTCTCCAATGCACTTTTGAGCTCTAATTCTGTACTTTGTTCCCCTGAAAAGATCTTCTTCCTCACAAAGAACGATCTTGTCTCAAACTTTGAGCCCTTTTTGGTTGACGAATTTGAGCCATCCTAGAAACTGAAAAACTGGCTTCTTGTAGTGTCCTCTCCTCTTAATGACGCAGTAGAACTCCTAAGCCTTCCCATCTATAGCCCTAACCACCACGTTATGGCCTTCCCCAAACTCCGGTAGTATTCTTAGCCATTCCGCCGGGACCGTCATCGTTCTCAGTCAAGTACTTCTCAAACTGCTCCATTGTTTGCTGTTAGATCGGCAGGACACTCCATGGTTCTTTAAGTGCATGATTAATTATATTAATAGTGCATCAGCATCAAATTATGAAGATAATCAATTGTGATCTATATCTTAATTGATAATTTAACTAATCGATTCAGATAATAACAAAGAGCTGACAAAACACGAAGGTAGAAGAAGAAAAAAGCAAACCTAACTCAGGAAAAAAAAAGGAAATATTTTATCATTATACGGGAGAGGGGGGACCGTGTAAGGGTAGTACACGGTAGTTTAGGGAATACATTTTTATTTAAAAAAAGGGCCGTATCAAGGCTTCACCTAGGCAAACCAAGGACATTTGTTGACCCTGAAGAACCAGACCTGGACAGTGTCACCCTCGTTGAGCCCATTTTTCATGGCAATCTTGTACCAGTTGTTGATGAGCACGTAAGAGTTGCTGTTTGTGTAGCTCCACTTCTTCAACACCATGGTCGTTTCTTCACGACAAGGACTAATGGACCCCACATCGACGTCGTTTTCGGCCTTGCTACCACGTTTTTTGGTTGATCTGTTCAGAATCTTCTCTTCTTCTGGGATGAGAAAATCGTCATAGAGAATCTGATTCACCGGGATTGAAAGCCAGTTCTGGCCCTCATCCACATTGGAGTTGCAGAGTTTCTTCTCAATAATAAGCTTCAAGTCGTAGTCGTAACCATTCTTGTTCCGGATTAGATCCTTCAGCTCTCTGATGGACATGTCTGGTGCACTTTGTCCTCCTTGTCCAAGTAGACGTAGTGCACTACCCAAATCAGTAGTCCGAGTGGAGGAAGCTTTTCGGGCCTTCGGTGTCGTCTTGGTACAATTTTGACGAGCGCGACTTCGGATTTCGGGTCTTCCGTCTTGACTGGAAAATCCTCGGCAAGACGACGGAGGGCATATTCAACCAATGCTTCAAATTTGGAACTATTGTATCGCCACATTGTAGAAGCTGGATGATTCCACTAAAATAATAATAATAGTTCCAACGATTGCCGCAACAAAATGAGAGGATAAATCAAGGATTTTATTGTTAAATAACTACAAAAATTCAACACGTGATAAAAACTCAAAGATAAGCATATAGGTTTGTTCAAACTCCTTTGAGTTCAATATATACATGCACATACGTGTGTATATGTGTATGTATGCAGGATGTTGTGGCTTTTTAATACGAATAATAAACTAAAGGAAATTAATTTAAACTTACAGAAATCTTAAATCTATACTAAATCAGAGCAGCTAGCTATCGTCGCTGCTGCCTCTAGGGGAAGATGCCAGCGTCCGTTTCCGTTGCCAGCGAAGTGGAGGAAAGTGGAGAGTGAAAAGATATGGAGAGTGAAAAAGATATGGAGTGCTGGAGGGGGGAGTGATTTGTGTTATATTAAGCAATTTGAAAGGACCTTAATTTCCTTTTAGTCAATTCCTATGGAGACTTCCCCATATTATATATACGCACATATAAAGCAAATTTGGGATTGCATTTGTCGCATTTGTCTTAGGAGACGCATTTGTCAGCATTTGTCTTAACACCACACCACCGGTCAGCGGTTACTTTCTTTTGTACAGACGTGACGTAACCTTACGTATAATATGTGATTGGTTTCGATCGATGTTACTTTTGTACTGCAGATTGATCTGTTGAATGGTCCCACCTAGGGATTGAAAAATCAGATTTTTGATTTAAATATATTACTTTAAATATTGTTTATAAGGTATCATTTGGAAGTGTATATGTATATTTAGCCTAAAAATCAAATTTTGTGGAAAATATATACACTCATATTATATATATACACACCCGATATTATTTCAATTTGGAGGCGCACTTGTCGAATTTTGTCTAGGAGGTCTATAGGAGGCGCAACACCACACCACCTCGATGTTACTTTTATTCTGCAGATTGATCTGTTGAATGGTAGGGATTGAAAGGGAAAAATCAGATAAATGAAGATTTATAATCACTTTAAATATTGTTTAATAAGGTAGTAGTTTCGAGGCGTAATTGGAAGTATATATGTATATTTAGCCTAAAAATCAAATGTTGTGGGAAAAATAAATGGATTTGTTGGATGAAGGTTGAAGATTCAGATAGAACGCCCAACGTAAGTTCCAAACTACTGTATAGAATTACAATAGTTGTTCTTAGTTGTTCTAGTATTATTCTTATTAGGAGGAAGGAACGACCAACTTTTTCTTAGGTAAAAAAAATACAATGGCCACCAACAGAGGAGGAGAACGACAACCAAGGAGAAGGAGAAAGAAGAAATTAGAGAGCCTCCCATTACTACTCTGAAAATCCTAATCCTTTCACACTTCATTTTATGAACAAGGGAAAAATTAGATTTTGAAAAACGTTTTGAAGATTTATAATCTCTTTAAATATTGTTTATAAGGTAGTAGTTTATAGGCTTATTTGGAAGTGTATATGTATATTTAGCCTAAAAATCAAATTTTGTGGAAAAAATAAATGGATTTGTTGGATGAAGGTTGAAGATGATTTAGATGGAACGACCAACGTAAGTTCCGAACGACCGTGTAAAATTATAATAGTTGTTCCCAGTTGTTCCAGCATTATTCTTATTTTTAAATTAGGAAGGAATGACCAATCAGTCATTCCATAAATTTTTCTAATTGTTCCTCTCTCGTTTGCGATCATTCTCATGGAAAAAAACCCATCATTGTATGGTGTTAGATGTAATTTAATGTTATAGCGTTTCTTTTTTTTTAACTAAATCATTCATGAATAAAGACTCTCATTTGGTTAATTTTGTTTTTCTTTTATAAAATTAAAAAAAATGAGAAAAGGCATGATTTAGAAGGAACAACTAGATGGTTGTTCCATATTCCATTTTGCACGTATTCATTCAAATTTATGACATTGCGGACTTATAACAACAAGTGCTCAAAAACCAACAAAATAAATCACTATATCAAACCCCCAAACTTAGAATTTTGCTAGTCCTAGAGCAAAACAAAACAAAGAAAAAGCTAAGAGAACAATAAAAACACAATGTGAGTTTAAGCAACAAAATTGACGACCATGAATTTTACCTCAAAATCTACAAATGTCTTAAGCTCGAAAGGAAAATCAACTATTGTGATTATCTAGAATTTCAACACTTAATACTAGCCCAAATCCACTCAAGACTCTCATGTGTGTGTGTGAAGACCAAAATCACCCAACCAATCAAACACCAGATTGATTTCTGCATCAAGGAAGTTCATGGACTTATCGCTAAATGATGAACTTAAGAACTACCATAGGCCCAATTTAGTGTTGCTTTCCACTAACGTAGGTTAGCATAACACTGGAGATCAATAGGACTTTGTCTAGCGTTGTAGCGTAAGGCTAAGGGTAAACGGTAGGTGAAAAAGGAAATTTTTAAGCTCAAATCACCCTAAGCATGCATTGCACCTCACAGACTTCACAAAAATTCATTGGAATTTTGCATCAAATCAATCAATCACCATTTCATTCCATAAAAGCGATATAAAAGCAAACAACTCAAAACTTTTTATGTTTTTCTCCTTTTCTTTTCTTTTCTTTCTTTCTGTTTTTTAATTATTTATTACACCCCCAAACTTATTTATTTACATGAATACTTGGGATATTTTTTTTTTTTGATTTTAAGTAACAATGAAAATAAAAAAATTATAACCAGCAAAGAATGAACCAAACCACAATCCCAAGCTCATGTTGAACCAAAACACACTCGAATACAATGAGGAATGCATTTCGTGCCTAAATTGATGGGTCAAGTGTTTGGTGAATTCTTTGATTGGTTAGGTTGTACTAGTGTGGGCGAAGAACAAATGGCTTAAAGGCTAAAAAGGGAACAACAAGGGATAATTTTCAAAAGGTTGGCTAGAACAGCTCAAACGGTCCAAAAAAACTTTGCCTAAATCATTTCTCCATGTTACATAACCTAGGATTTCGCCTTAAGTTTCACCAAATTGGGTTCTAGAGCCCTTGATAGACAATGAACCTAGCTAAATGCATAAATGTTCTCTTGTTATTTAAAAAGAGTGAGTGGCTACAATTTTTGGTGCTCAAGTGATTAAGAGTCAAAAGTGTCTCTAGCTAGCGTGAGTGTCAAGCACACAGAAATCACAATTGAAAGACGTTACAAACGACCTCAAGAGAACAATTTGTAATTGTCACTATCATCGATTCAGAGTCATCTTTTGCCAACAAAAACTCACCAAATTTTTTTTCCAACACAAAAAACAAAAATAATAACATAAAAAGAAATAATTAACACACAAACCACAAAGAAGATTACAAACAAAAAACACAAACCATAGAAATCATGGGCAACTGGATACCAAAACAACAATAAGATCGAACAGAACAAAAAGTCCAACTAAGTGTCTCACCCCTAAACTTAAAGTAAAACATTGTCTGCAATGTTTAAGGAAAGAGAACACTTACCTGGGAGGGCAAGACATGATGTCTCGCCTCCTACACGTCGTCTTCTTGAATGTTGGTTTGGTTATCCCCTTGTGGTTGTGAGGCTCATTGATAAGGCTGGTGGAGGCGGTCGGGGAAAAGCGGCATTTGAGGGAATCCAGTCATATCTTATCCTGAATTGAAGCCGAAATGTTGGAACATTTTTTCCATGGTGTTGAAACAGGAGGCTTGATATTCTGCATGCCATTGACGATCATAAAGAAGTTGAGCTTGAATATCATCGAGGCGCTCGTCATGATGTTGATACATCTTATGAAGGTTCAAGATTGAGGCTTTACTTATTCGCCTAGCCGACGCTCTTGAAGGTCCTACTTCGTTCTCTTTCTCTTCCGGCTGGTTATTCTAAATGCGAACTATGCCACTGTGATCAAGGGCCCGAATGGGTCTACAAACGGAATTGTCTATCGTGTTGATTCATGCCTTCTCGAACAATGCAGTAAGCAATGATGGACATGGCAATGCAACATTGTTGATGTTGGCAGCGTGAAGAATAACGGCGTTGATAATTGCCCCGACATTCATTCTCATTCCCGTAGCAATGGCAAAAAGAGCTAGAGCTAGAGCTTTCTCTCTTGAACATTCAGATACATGCGTTGTCGGATACAATCTTGCATTGATGAAGTTGAACCACACCTCATGTTCTTCTCCAGATATTTGAAATCAAAAGACGCCTGAACATCATTGGAAATATTCCATTGAGTGTTTGTTTGAAACAAATGGTGTCCATGACCTGCTGCATGTCGGCCTTTTTGGTATAACTAGCAAGGTCGTCCTCTTCCGGCGCCAAAAGGCCAGGATGCCGGTTGATAGTCTCTTCACCAAACCTTACCACTATGCCACGAACCTTCGTTTTATGGTTTCGATGCTCCTTGGCGTTTGCATAATTCCTGCACAAGTGTCATAGATCCATCCTTTGGGGGGGGGGGGGGGGGGGACAATATGTCGCCCATTCATGGGTTTGGATGGTTTCATGAATGAGAGCGAAAGCTGGGTTATTTGAGATAGAGAAACCCCTTTCTCAGATGCAAGCTCTATTTTTATTGAAATTATTGTATTGCTCCTCCACGGCCACTGAAACAAAGACATTCAAACTAGACCCGGCATCTTTAGTTTTGGAACTCTCCTTGGCGTTTGCATAATTCCTGCACAAGTGTCATAGATCCATCCTTTGGGGGGGGGGGGGGGGGGACAATATGTCGCCCATTCATGGGTTTGGATGGTTTCATGAATGAGAGCGAAAGCTGGGTTATTTGAGATAGAGAAACCCCTTTCTCAGATGCAAGCTCTATTTTTATTGAAATTATTGTATTGCTCCTCCACGGCCACTGAAACAAAGACATTCAAACTAGACCCGGCATCTTTAGTTTTGGAACTCTCACCCCTTTGTCTTTTGGTAACGGATTTCACCGGCATTTCTTTTAACTCTTTTTTTTTTTTTTTTTTTTCACACAAACGCCTTGCCAAATAATCCCAGCACCAAACAAGAAGCACTTATCAGAAAGCACAATTTACCCACAATACAACCAAACAATCAAACCACATGCAAACCTCAAACACCTCCGCAAACAATCAAATCAATAATAACCAAGCCTCGAACAACCAAACCACAAATGCTAATCACCTCCACAAAATCAAACTAATAACCCACAATATAATACCCAAAACAATCAAAATCTTCCACTTTTCACATCAAACAAACCAACCTATCAAGCTCCCAAATAACCCACATCTTCCACAATACCAATATTGCCAAAAATCATCAAAGGGATGGACAAATTGGTTACCTTGATGTTGATGAAGAGTGAGATACTCCCAATTTCGTGCTCCTTGAAGAGTGAAGTCTCCTTTGATGTAGAAAATGAAAATGGGCATGGAGTTGAGGAGGAAGAGAGAAAGGGATGAAGAAGATGAAGAATAGTGAAAAATGGGGATGAAGATATTTGAGAAAATAGAGATGAGAGGGTGAGATTGAGAATTTTTTTTTTGGGGGGGGGGGGGGGGGGGAGAATTTTCGGTTTGGAGAAGAGAGAGAATGAGACTTGGGTGAAAATGAGATTTTTGGGATGGGATTTTCGGTTTGGAGAAGAGAGAGAATGAGATTTGGGGCAAAAACTTGCAGTTTACACTATGCCCAGCTAACACGCGCTGCAGCGGAAGTTTTTTACGCTGCAACGTGCCTTTTTTTTTTTTGACTGATCCCCGCTGCAGTGGGCTTCTTGGCGCTGCAGCCTGCAGAAAATGACCTCTCGGGTCTGTAGCACGCGCTGCAGTGCCTAAGAGGCCCGCTGTAGCGTGCTTGTTTTTTTTTTTTCCTCTCGTTGCAGCAGACTAGAGACAAATAATCTAGCTTAAATTGAAGACTCCAACCTCACAAATTAGCTTATTTACTCGTTACAAAAATTTAATGTCACTATATCACTATTACATGCACTCCCTGTATGCAACCCTAAGTCATTAGTTTAAGTAGAAGTATTTCAAAATAGAAAATATCAACCCACTTAAATTTAATCAGAATCACTATCATATGGAAAATGGCTACTTCTCAATCTTCAAAACTTGCAAAATATGTGAAAATTTTAAAGAACCAGAAATATGGAAGAAAGTGTATGTTGATACACACAAGAAAGTGATTTACGACTTACACGAGGAATAGGATATGTCCCTAATGTTTAGGAAATTTAACAAATAGGATATGTCCCTAGTGTTTGGGAAATTTAACAAAGGGGGGGTCTATTGACACCCCCATTTTATTTTTCTCACCCATTTTTTTTATAAATTATTTTATTACTTGATTGTCCATTGATAAAATCACTTATAAGTACAACAATGTTTATAAAAACTACTCATTGCTATTTACCTCAGATTTTAGCTCGTTTACTATTTTTCATTAACTTTTCTTATTTTTTGAATTTATTTAATATTTTTGATCTTTCTCAAGTAGAATACTACAAGATCTATAGTTTGTTGGGTGTATGTCGCTTTTTCATGTTGTTGTTTTTTTTTTTTTTTTTTGATAAATGCTATAGTTGCTTTATGTATGTAGTTTTGTTCCAATATATCTTTGTCATTATTTATGTTGCTGTAGTTTTTTTATTTTTTTATTTTTTAAGTTTACGACCTTGCCGTAATTTTTCCAAAGGAATACAAAAACAAAAAACAAAAAAACAAGGATGATGGACAATACGTGGGGTATTTGATGAAAAAAATAAAAATAAAAAGGAAAGAAAGAAAGAAACAACGTGGGATTTGATTGGTGAGTGAGAAAATATAGGAGAAAAAAAACTAACATTGGTTTAGTGGGGGGTGAAAAAAGGATGAACATTAAAATTTGATTCTAAGGGTTTTTTTGGAATAAAAAAGGGGTGTAACAAGTAATAATTAAAATTTAAAATCTTTTTAATGGGTGGTTTAAGTAGAGGGGTGGGAAAAGCAAAAAAAAATGGGCGTCAATAGGTGCCCTCTTTAACAAAACATGATACTTATCAGCATACCATTATAAGACTAATGGTCTATGAGGATCATAAATTTATAAAGTAAATTTAAATTTTTATGAGAGAAAGTTATGTTAAATTTTTTTTGAAATAGTGTTCAAATTAATAGGATATGTAGACAGTGGATTCAGAATCAGGATTCGGAGTCATAATATGTGTTTACTTGGGTTTCATGAATCGGAGTCAGAATCACTGTCAATCTCATTCATGCATTTACTTAGAATAGGAATCGGAGTTAGTTGCTGTAAATTTACTTGTATACCCCTTTATTTATTATGTTTTTAAAATTAAAAAAATGATATTATTTTTTATTTATTATCATACTATTAATCAAAAGTAAAATAATCATTATGATATTAAGGCAATAAAATTAAATTGTGTAATTTTTTTGTTTAAAAAATTAAAAAGAGTAAAAAAATGAATTAAAATAAGTAAAGTATAAAAAATATAAAATAAAAACATAATAATATATTATGATAAAAAAAGTTCTTTATTTAATCTAATAACATTAATAGTAATTAGGATGGTTATATAATATTATGTTAATAAAAATATATTATATTTAGTTAATAAAAATAATTAATATAAGTTGTTATTATTTTTTAATACAATTTTTTGCAAATGAACTAAGGATAAAATGATAATTTAATGTTAATAGTAGGAATGAGAGTCACAATCCGGAGGGGGGCATGGGATTGCCAATCACATTCCTCAATCCCAAATTGGTGTAGGACCCACCATTTTCACTCCCATTCCAGAAAAAAAAAATGAGCAAGTAAACAAGGGATTGACTTCCATTCTATGCTCACATTTTCTACTCCTGATAAGTAAACAAGGGATTTTGTAACTTTTAGATTCTACTTTTTCTTCTATTTTGATTTTGAAAATTTAATGGCATGAAAATTACGGACATAATTTAATGCGGATCAAAAAGTTGAAATTTGGTTTCTTGATTGGGTTATGGTATGGTGAGTTATTCTTGTCTTTGTAAAAAGAAACCATTAGATTTTTTGCCCAACAAATTAACAGCAGTCAGCAAGGAATGATCTTCTGCAAAGAAACATAGTGATACAAAACACGACAATAACCTATTTTTTCTCTCAAGACTTTATCTAACTCTACAATGACGCAGACCCGGCTCAAGGGGGAGGAGGCGCTCGCTCAAAAATAATAAAAATAATGAAGTCCACTACCTACTTGAATTCTCTTTATATTGAGATAATTGGTGGACATTGCCACACTATATTGATAACTAGTAAGTGCATAAACAGATCAAAGAGTTAGGACAACGAATCAGGAAAGCCCAAGAAGAGACAGAGAGATAGTCTTGCTTCATTTGGAATTCTGATTCCAATTTAAAAATCCCACCTCAAAATTTTTTTTTCCCCGAAAAACCTTAAAGTAATTTAATATATGGGTAATATGGTAATAACAAAAGTTATTAAAAATGGGTGTGAGAAGCGTAAATTGAGGGTGTCAATAGACCTCTACATCTGCAAATTTGAACAAATTTTGAAATTCAGTGTTCATTTTTATACCACAATCACCCTTTCCCGTTGTGTTTTGTTACATTTTTTATCAAAAAAAAAAAAAAAAACCCACATATTCACGTTATTTATTGCTTCTTTTTTTTTTTCAACCTTTTTGAATTAATGCTTCGATTTTTAAGTTATTAAACTAAATCCCTTTTTTCATGCAGTTCCTTTTTAAAACTCAATTGAAACTGTGAGGCAGACGGTTATTTTTGAATTTTCACATAATGACCCGGTAACAAAATTTAAAAAATCCATACAATAAGCAATAACATTATGTCTCAGAAACCTAAAACCAAATATCTAATGACCAAATTAATATAAGTTTCAACCAGTCAAAATGACTTAAAACACAATACCCTTCAAACATCTAATCAGTTTCAATCTATTACATATTAATGACTCAATAACCTAAAAACTAAACAATCCATAGCATATTAAATAATTTAATATACACATACTATCAAAAACATTATTAAAATTTGTACTAAATGTTTTTACAAAAATAAAACAAACTAAAAATTATTAAACTAAGCTCAGATCTCCTGTATCATAAGAATATTTGTCAAGAACAACTAAAATGTAATTGAACCTCGTCTTTAGTAGCTACTAGGTGAAATGTTTGGGAACATGTACTAAAAAAAAATTAATACGAAGAAGGAAAGAATAGCAGAAAGTAAGAAAGAATGACAAAAGAGTAAACAGTAAAGACAGAGAGTGAAAAATGAGAGATAATCGGCAGAGACAAGAAAGGGAACCAAAAACTGGAGTTTCGAAAACATAAATCCAAAAAATGAGAAGAGACAGAGAACGTCAAAGACAGAAAATAGCAAAGAGAGTAAAAATGAGAAGAGAGTAAACAGAAAACAAAATAGGCAAAACACTAACATATTCAATATTGTTTTTTTGTGAGAAAAACAAAAACATCATAATTCCCAACATCCACAGCATAATAAAGACTGTCAATAACACATAATAGTTATTCAACATATATTATCAATGATATTATATTCAGCAACATATACCAAATTAAGTAATATATCTGGTATATGCATTATAAATAGAGATCATCATAGCATCTTAAAATTTTTTTACAAAAGTTTTTTAAAAAACATTTACAATATCAGAAAAAGAAAAGAATAACAGAGAAGACAAAAAAAAAAAAACATCACAACAACAGTAATAATCACACCAGTTTAAAAAAATTGCCAAATCATATAATATAATCATCTAACTTATATAAGAATAATATTCACAAAAGATAAAAAAAAAAAATCATTTACGTTCTACTGAGAAAAAAAAAAAGCAATAACAAAACAAAACTAAATCCTCTATAGCATCATTATAATAGTAATAACAATAATCATAAATAAATAAGATAGAAAGTAGAAAACTATTATAGAAACGGATAAAAAAAATTGAAGGAATATAAAATCAACAAACAAACCAATCATCATAATAAAAATAGAACATTAATAATAAAAAAAGGCATATCATATAATATAATAAAGCAACAATCAATTCTAATTAAGACACTTGAATAAGAATAGTACCTGAATAAAAAGAGCAGCTTTGCACAGAAATGGAGATGTCAAAATGATTAATTTTCAGGAGATAAGAAAGAGCCGAATAGAAGATTTTAAGTAACAATTAAGGAAGGTTCAAAGGAGAGCAGTTAAGAAGGTCTTACAGAGACAATAATGGTAACATACGAGAATAAGGTAATAAACAAGGAAAAAAGGTATTTATAAGAGGAAATCTGCTAAAAAAATATTTCACAAAAGTTTCTTAAAATAAGTCAGTCAAGAAGAGAAATAATAAATTTTCTACACATATGTGGACAAAAACACATTTACTCATAACAGATTACATAATTAAAGCAAATTAGAAGCATTAATGACAGATTTACATATGTTAAAATTCTCAGTCAAACTAATCATCACACCGTAAATCACAGAGTTATAGCAAATAGCACAATTACAACCAAAGGAAAATAATTTAGAAGCATTAAATGCCTAAGACAGATCAGCACAAACAAAGTAAAATATCTAACCACATCCACTGCATGAATAATCCAGAAAATTGAATAATGGAAAAATCTAACAATTCATTCAAATCTAACTAAATGATAGAATACAGACTTCAAATATGACACAATATTATAAACACAAAAAATAAAAATAAAAATTCGGACACAAAATCACGGAACTATTACCCAGGGGGAAAAACCTAAAAATAAACAAATATAAACATCACAGAAAGAAAGTCTTCAATATCTTGCTGCAGAAAGGCTTCTTCCCTAGAAAGAACTTTTGTTGCCTTGGTCCCAGTGCAACAAACAAGTCGGAATTATATCCGAAGGTGATGAGCAAATTAAAATGAGAAGGAAAAGTTAAAAAGACGGATACTTTCCAATAAATTGAAATTTTTTTGTATGTTTGGTTTAAAGAATATTTAATTTGGTGAAAACTGATTGCTTTTTCCAATATGTATTCTCGATGTTGTATATATAAACCCCTCATTAGTTTATTTATATTAATTGATTGTTTTTTTTTTAATTTTTTTAGTTGCAATAATAAGACACCTTTAGCCTCCTTTAACCTCTTCTCCATCTTTTTAAGTTGTTAATCTCACAAAGTACGAGAGCTTCAATTCTCACACACGAATTCCGGCTTTTGACCCAACTAGC